>OX638307.1:5520820-5858545 GCA_951812265.1 Taphrorychus bicolor | reverse complement strand
AAACGTCGCCCCCAGACAATATAGGTACGAAATCTCGGCCATTTGTCTGTGGGAAGTGACAATATTGCAGAAAACTGGTTTTTGGATCGCTTCACAATCATCTCGCATGCCCTAGTGGAAGCACCCGCCGTCGTCAGATGGCGCCACTTACATATAACTTTATTGTTTCTATTTTTGAGAGCAAGTTTTCCTAGAACGTTAGAAAATATGTCTTCGACAAGTTAGAACGGCATTGAATCAATGTAATGGCTGAAACGTTACAATATGGGCGTGTAAACTAAAACAGTTAAACAAAAATGATCGAAAACTCGCTTCACACATTCGTGAATTCGTCAACAATTTCACTTTTTCGATAAACTTGCTTATGATACTTCGAAAAACGCTGAAGGCCTTAAATATTTTAATTAATTGTAAATCAATTAAAATTATCAAATATTATACCGGATATGAAAAATTACAATATCGCTTAATTACTAAATGAAAGAAATCAACAAACATGGTTTTTGACTAAAAAGTCTATTTTAAATTGGATAGTAATTAAGAATTATTTTAGTTTTTTCCTACAAAACACTTCCAATATGGCTGATCTCTTTTTCACTAAAAACATGGCCGAATTCGCGAGGAAACCTGAATAAAACCTTTTTGATTTATTTAAGGCCGTTTTAAAGAATTTTTTTCTTAGAAACAGTAATTTACTCAACATCTAGTCTAGTTTTGTGTTCAACTCTCCTCTCTTTATTAAAGCCATATGCAGAATTTTTTATTTTAACCAAGAGGCTTTGCTCTTCCTTAAGACCCCTAACCGCTAAACCTATTGAAAATAATCCGCCTCGTGGTGTAACTTTAAAACTAAGAAGCAATTGAAACTATACAGCCCAAATTTTGAATGAACTTTAAAACTGTCTATTTCTAAAGGCACGTAACCAATTTTCTTTGGCTATGCCAATTTGGTAAAATCTATGAATAGGCTGCTTTAAGTCTGCACATGCAGACAGTTTAAGCTGGTTATGTACTGGGTCATACGTTGCAGGTTTCCTGATACAGGGCTCAACAAAACTTTTTTGTAAACATTTTTGAGCAGTTGATTTTGTGGAAAAAGAAATCCAGAACGTTTTTCGCTACGGGAGTATGTGGAGACGCGTTATACCTCGGGAAATATTTGGTGTTTTTTTTTGATATTTTGCCTGGTTCCATAAAGATTTAGTTTTTTCTATAAAAGAGGTATCTTTTAACACTGGGGCTCCAATTTGCCCCATAATATAAATATTGATAAAAATTTAATTTTTATCAAAGACTATGCATAGAGCAAGCTAGACGTATAGGCGTAATGGCTATAAAGTTAGACACATCTACAGTGTCGAACAGAAAGTAACATTTTTCCAAATATCCAAGTGATAACCGAATGTCCAAAATTAAGTGATGTGGAACAAAATGTATGGATGATTTTGGAATTCCGCTGCTTAGTTATTGCAGCTATTAATAATACCTCGGGACCTTCTCTGTCCTTTATACCTTCTTTATTGGTTTAAAAAAAAAGGTGGTTTTTCTAAAAGTGTAACTATTCAAGAAAATAAGAAAAACAAATCTCCTATTCAATGAGCATTACAACAATTTGAAATTGGACGTAGTCATGTGCGAACCAGAGCTATGCCTAATAGTTTAGGTGTACAAGGTGAGCCACGAAACTGACATTAATCCTCATTTTTTTAAGCTTTACATTCTGAATTCTGACTGAATGAAACTGAACTTCGATAATTGTTTGTTTAGTAGAAAAAGAGAGAACTAACCGATAGTCTCAATTTTTAATTTGAATATATTCAGGAAGTACGGTTAATCTGAAGAATTGCGAACAACAATATGTCACACGTAAAGATGAATAACATGAGGGTCTTGAAAACATTAATAGATACTAAGTTGAATGAATAGGAAAAGCTTAGAACAATCTAAAGCTTAACAAAATTGTTTTTAAGAATAAAAAACTTTCAACTGTTTATTACAAATTACTTAAAACAGTTTATCTAGTCTATCTAGGCCGACAGTGAAAGCAATGCCCACTCTTTTAGAGGTATAGTTGCAATATCACACAAAGTCACTGATAAAATTTTAATCAGATCAAAATTATATTAAAAATAACAAAACAACAAAATTAACAGGTTATTAAAAATATGGAAACAATAATAAAAAACATTTTTTTTGTTAAATGGTAATTTTAGATGAATGATGATATGCTCGTGTGGCTCTATATTTGTTTAGTACCTGGTTGCAGCACCATGTACTTGGAGCACTGCATCTACTCGCCTTGGCGTACTATCTACCAGATTTCTAATAAAGTTTTGGGGAATGGCTTCCCAAGCATTCAATATCGCTTGCACCAAATCATCCAAATTTTGCCGACTCAAATCTAATTTTAGTTTACTCCAGACATGATCTAGGATTTATGTCAGGTGACATAGGTGGCCATACCATTCTCTCAATATTATGTTCCCTTAGCAGCTGAGTGACAACACTAGTGTAGTGGCAGTAAAAATAAGGTCTAGCATTATTATCAACTAAAATAAAATCGTCCCAAATGTCTGGCAAAGTGAACAATAACATCCTTTACACACAAATTGCAAGCAGCAAGAATTGCACTCGCCAGCTTGGCTGGTTTTGGCATGACACACCTTGCGAGAGATGTAGCCCTTGCTTCTCAGGACGGTTTTTTGCGTCTCTGCTGTCGCTCTACTCTGCAGCGTGATATTGCACTTGGTTGGATTGATCTTAATCCTCCAACGTACCAGCCACTCCTGCAGGTCGTCTAAAGCTAGCTGCAGATTCCGCCGCACGACATCTTTTCTTTGGTGTTTGGACAAAAGAGCCGTGTCGTCGGCATAGAGCGCGAGCGTAGTCCTTGGTGTTTTAGGAATGTCGCTCGTGTACAGCGTGTACAGGTGCGGAGACAAAACCGATCCTTGGGAGACACCTGGCTCTAGCGCTCTGGGTGCCGTCAGGGAGAATCCAACCCTTACAACGACTGTCCCATCTGTGAGGTTGTGAGGTAACTGTTGATAAGTCGGCAAATGTTGGCCGACAAGCCTAAGTCACTCAGCTTGTAGATCAGGCCTTCGTGCCCTATCGAACGCACGTTCTACTTGGAATTCTGCCGAATGCAGCCCCCGAAAACCGTATTGTTCGACAGGCACGACGTTTTGGCGTGTACACTCGTCTTGGAGTCTCTTCTCTCTGTTTCCACCTTGATGGAAAGTGCCGTAGCCTCAGCGTTGCGTTCGCCACAGCGCAGAGACAGGCTGCACCCTTTCTGGTCAGGCTTTTCAGCACCTTGTTGGGGATGCCGTCCTGTCCTGGATCCTTACGTTCCACAAGGGTCCTCAGTATGTCCCTGACTTCCCCGGGGGTGACCGGGTCAATCGAGCCCTGCTGACCCCTGGGGTCCTCGTCCCTCAGGTGCCGGACGATTCTCTCAACCGCGGATGTGACGTTCATCATCGTCAGGGTGGTCATTTAGCCTACACTCTCTTTCAAGTGTTTGGCCAAATGCTTTCGCGTTGTCCTCATCGCTGCACACCATACCTTTTACGCTGTGCAGCGGTGGTATGGTGTTTTTCTCACGCCTGAGGCTTTTCTGCAGCCGCCAGAGGCCAGACGAGCCCGGCTCCAGCTCGCTCAGCTTGCCCTCTCAGCATCGACTGCGGTGTTCGCGCAGGGCTGCTTTAATCGCTGGCTGCTTTCGTTAAGCACCCTGTGAGTGTCCTCAGAGGGGCCACTGCGGTACAATCTACGCAGTCGTCTCTGTTCCTGAACGAGCGCCCGTGTATATTCGGGGGTTTCTCCATATTAACCGAGTGGTTTTTGCACCTCGCGCTCAATTATGGATAACCTTAGAGCCTGCAGCACGTCCTCCTCGAACGCCTGCACGGAACCCTCTAGCTGGGCCACATCAGCGATAATCGGGACGGTCGCAAGTGCGTTAAAATGCTCTTGAAACCTTTTCCATTAATGTGCTTAGAGCGAGTCGTTTTGACTTCGGCATTCGCTTCAAGGGTCAGTCTTATTGGATTGTGATCCGAGGTACCTTCATTCACCGTTACCACCTCCGGCCAGAAGCGGAGTTTCCTCAACACCGCGATGTCAAGTACGTCAGGTCTCCCGCCCCCGTTGTGTAGGCATTTCGGTTCCTCTGGCCCCATTACCACTTTCCCGGCAGCGGTCGTCATTTCCAATAACCTGACACCTTGCCTGCTATCAACTGCAGAGTTCCATGAGCGGTGCATGCAATTGAGGTTGCCAACCAGCACTAGTGCTTGTTGACCACCCAGAGAATGTCGAAATCTTCCTGCTGCAGTTCGTCCTGTGGAGGCTTGTATGCCTACGTGACCTTCATCTGACGAAATCTGGTGCCCACGACGACGGAGATTGCAATCTCCGTATCTTGGCCCTCCAGGCAATGATGTACGATGTCGTCTCTCACCAGTATGGCCACCCCTCCGTTATTGGGGTTCCTTTTGTTGTAATGGTACGTGCTGTACCCCCGGAAGTTTACGCGAACGCAGCTGCCAATCTTGATTTCCTGAAGAGCCAGAACTTCCAGCTTTCTTTCCGCCAAGAGGAGCTCCACTTCGCACTTCCTGGCACGCAGTCACACAGTTGTGCCTTGGTCTTCCTGTTATGTATTCTGAACAGGTCTGCTGTTACTTTTTTCCTAAAAAGTTCGGCCTTTACAGCTTTGAGGTTCGCGTCGTCAAGCAGGCCTCTGATGACTGCATAAGTACATTTGTCCTCCGGCAGAGTGTAGGTATGGAACCTACGCTCCACGGAGGCCAGCACGCAAACCACCTTCTTGTAGTCCTCTGCAGTCTCAGGCTCCAGCCTGAAGCCCTCTTTGGTGAGGGTGGCCTTCTTAATTTTGATGCCTGCAACATGGAGCTGAGCCGACAGGTCAGCCCACTTTTGCCGGCCTTCCGCGACCACGGGAGGTATCCTTTGGACCTTTGCTGCCTCTGCAAAGGTCCTATGCCTTGTCTCCCGAGTTTCCAGTCTATCCACCTCCATCCTGGTGACAGGGTCGAACACGGTCCGCCTTTTGGGCTTTTCGCTACTCGGTCTTGACTCCGCGGGGAGTTCGGTGGCCTTTCTTTTGCCACCTGCCGCTACCGCCGTCTTAACCTCCACAGGCTTCCCTGCAGCAGTCTTCTTGACTGCCCCAGAGAGGCTGCGGGCTTGTCGCGTATTTAACAACCAAATCGGCCCTTCCATTTCTATTTATACCACCCCACACAGAATGGTCCCCTCCGCCAAATGCCACTCTTCCATCCATGTGCTCTTCTCGGTACCTTTCACCCGTTTCTCTCCACCCCATAATACACCCATCCCAACAATTGTACCTTGACTCATCCACAAACAAACATCTACCCCACTCTGCCATTCCCCAGTTTGAGTGCGTAGTTGCCCATTTTCTTCTTGCTGCTTTATGGGCACGATTTGGCCGTGGACATGCTGCCAGTCTTCTAACTCTAAGGCCCCTTTCATGAAGACAACGCCTAATGGTGGGAACAAAAATGTCTAGGTTTCATATAAGAGCGGAACACTGGGACTCCAATTTGCCCCATAATATAAATATTGATAAAAATGTCATATGGATTGTAAAGACTATGCATACGGCAAACTAGACGTATAGGCGTAATGGCTATAAAGTTAGACACATCTACAGTGGCGAACAAAACACAAATTTTTTTCAAAAAGTTTATGATTTCATGCAAGCGATATGGAATGCTTGTGAAGCCATTCCCCAAAATTTTATTAGAAATCTAATAGATAGCATGCCAAGGCGAGTAGATGCAGTGCTGCAAGTTCTTGGTGCTGCAACCAGGTACTAAAAATTATAAAGCCATAAACACATCAGATCATCTTTCATCCAAAATTACCATTTAACAAAAAAATGTTTTTTATTCCATATTTTTCCCCATTTTCCATATTCCATCCATATTGTTTCCATATTTTTAATAAGCTTAATTTTGTGGTTTTGTTATTTTTAATATAATTTGGTTCACTCGTTCTTTTACTAAGATGTGGATACTGACCACATAATTAAAATTATAAAGCAGTAAAAGGATTTTACCACTATATTAGCCATACTTCCTGAACATATTCTATGTCTAACTTTATAGAAATCTAACTTCTCTATGCATAGTCTTTACATTCCATATGAAATTTTTATCAATATTTGTATTATGGGGCAAAATGGAGCCCCAGTGTTGAAAGATACCTCTTTTATAGAAAAAACTGAATATCTATGGAACCATGCAAAATATCCAAAAAAACACCAAATATGACCCGACGTATGACGCGTCTCTCCACACTCCCGTAGCGAAAAATGTTCTGAATTGCTTTTCCGCAAAATTATCTGATCAAAAACTGTTTACAAAAATGTATCAAGTTTTGTTGAACCCTGCATTAGGAAACCTGCAAAACATATAACCCAGTACATAACGAATTAAAGCAGTCTATACATGGATCCTACCAAAATGGCATCGCCAACGAAAATCGGTTGAGTGGCTTTAGAGATAGACAGTTTTAAAGTTCAGCCAAAATTTGGGGTGTATCACTTCAATTGCTTCTTAGTTTAGTTTTCGAAAATATTTGAGATAATTATAATAACACACTTGTACGCAATATCAAACCCTGATGCTGTCTTGACCTGTAGACTATCTAAAATAAAGTGGCCTAAAGATCTGTCGTCGTACTGTTGATAAGGTGTACAACTCTGTGTACCAATAAAACACTTTTGGTTGTTGTATAAGACAAAATGGTTTCATGAAGGTATTTCAAAAGTCCCTTAATAAATGGTTTACGGAGTTCTAGAAATGCTCTTCAAAAATTATTTATAAATCTATAAATTTTATATTAATCTATTTTAAAACCAAATAGCCTTTAAGAGCAAAACAAGACATTATTGCTTTATAATGGTTTGTTCCGAGATCGTAAAAAAAAAGTTTTAAAACTAAAGCGCTTTTAAGGCCAAAACTACTTAAAAAATTAGACTTCTTTAAAAACGATTTAAGATCTTAAGGTGTAAAGAGCATACATTAAAGGCGTTTTAAAGTTGATATAAATTCACTTGCCGTTTTAAAACCACTTTAAAACCTAACATACGGTTGACAATTTTCAAATTATTTCTTGGGTTGCTTTCCTATTAAACAGCATTTAAAGTTAAATTTATAAAAATGTAATAAACGATAATTTTCAATTTTGAAGGTGTGTATGTCCAAAACTGCTAAAAAAAAATATTAAGATTTTATTATTTTTTTTATTTTTTACAAAATCTAAAATTATTGCCATATTATAGACCTCCAAAAACTAAGATACAAAAGTGCACAACATTCTATATTAAACCTGGGCATACAACCAATCAAAGTTGAAAAATGTCGAAGTTTTAACGCTGTTTAACAGAAAAACACAGAAAAGAAATATGTGCAAATATTTATACGGTTTTCTTTAAAAATATGTAAATTACATCTGCCACACTTTGTACGCCTATAATTTTAAATTGTGCGGTAAAGCGTATCTTATTTTCATATTTAGATTCTTGCTCTGAATCTAATAATAAATAAGATTTTATTAATATAAAGATAAATTTTTTTTTCACAATGTTAGGACACACTGCATGTAGATGCAAGATAATATAGAAATTGTTGGAAACTCTTAGTTAAGATGGTTTTTATGCCTTTTTGTCATATTTAATGACAATTGCAAACCCTATAAGAAAATAAACTATCTTGATTTAATTGAAGAAGAAAATTTGTACTTCTGTACATCAGACAAAAAGTTTTTGAACAGGTAGATACGCGCTGTGTAGAAATATATGCATCCTTTCTTGGAAAAATAACCATAACTAGGTACCTGTTAGGATCGAAATGATTTGTGGGTTATTCAGGGTGATCCCCAGGACTATACCCGTTTTTTAATCACAGTCGAACTTTATTTTATGTATTAACATATGTTAAGACATTTTTTTATGTGGCTAAAAGAATGCCGTTTGAGTTACGAAGCAAAAATGTTCCGTGATGCAAATTTCAATCCTGTTAAGAAAACTGGTCTACACGCGTTCCAGTGTTCTTTCCTTGGTGCAGTGCTTCTGTTTAATTAGCTCTTTTTGGATCTTGTAACAAGCGTGGTTTTTCAGCATAAAATCTCTCTTTTTAGTATACCCCCACAAAAAAAGTCACTTTTTTTACTTTTTTTTTTGTGGGGGTAAATGTGTGACTTTTTTGTGGGGGTATGTAAAGAAGACGGTTTATGTTGAAAAACCACGTTCACTGCAAGATCCAAAAGGAGCTCTTCAAAGGGACGTGCTGCATATCAAGGAAGAAGACACTAGAACGAGTGTGGACCAGCTTTCTAAACATACTTGCAATTCCATCAGGGAAGATGGACATAATCTGCAAGAGGTTATTTTTGCTAAGTAATTGATATGGCTTGATTGGATTGACTTATATGGCCACATATAAACAAAAATTGCATAAACTTGGAATACATTTTTTATGACGAAATATAGTTGTAGCGGTCACTCTGTATAAGAAAACCTATAAACTCTCAATAACTGGGCGTACTATATGTATATAAAAACTATGTTTAGAAATTGCGAAATTAATTTTCACAGACCAAAATATTCTAGTTTTGATTTTGATTATATTAAGTGTAGTTGTTTAATTTCTTTTATTTAGATACTTACTTACGATTTAAACTTCGTGTGTATGTTCAGTAAATAAACGAAACTTAAAAATTGCGGAATTCGTATGAATAACTCCTTCAATAAAACCACTTTATGTTTTGTAAAGAGCCGGCATATTTACCTTGCATGTGTACCTACCTTTTCAAGGCTGAAAAAAATAAAAAGTAAAGGCTTTATGAAATACTCTTTATAAAATACGCTTTATAAAATGGAATGAAATAGCTAAACGTAAGCTGGATATTTCTAACAATAAAATTATTACTCAACTGTAAGCATATATTTATCTCTTAATGTTGTGTTTGGGTCAATTACATAGCGATACTTCCTTACGTATTGTTTCTTCAAATACATCTTTATACTGTGTAATTTGCAAAATACCTATATAAAATGACAAATTTACCATAACGTGATAAAGCCATAAAATCAATAAAACTCCAGAAAACAATGTATAATTATTTATTATTTTTTCATTAATATAATTTATACAAATAAAATTGAAAGTGTTTTTTTGCGTTTACTGCACTATCAAGAGAAAACAAAATTACTATTAAAATTGTTCATAATTAAAATCACTTCTACCATAAAGATATGTGACATAAGCGACGCAATACTGTGAAATTGATGAAATTTAAAATTAACTATTGACATCATTCAGTAATGAAGTCCGAGATAGTGAAAGCGTTTCTGTCTGAACGAGAAGCATTTTCTATACAAAAATTTAAAGACAGTAACAGCAATCAAGTACCTACTTTTGTGTGGTAAACTATGCTACCCCTGAATCCACAGGAGTCAGAAATTCACGTATGTATACATGTGTTCATATTTAATGGGTGACACGATCCATCCACTTCTTAAGAGTTATCCATAAAAATAAAATAATATCACTAGATCAGCGGGAACAAGACGTAACACTTAATAACTCATCTATTCACTCATCAGCACAATAAGTCTTGTCTCATCATAACTTTTGAACAATATCAAACTTCTGCTTGAAGTCCATTGCCTCTTTTTTAGGATCAAACTTCTTTCTGGCAGCTAACTTGGCCCGAAGTTCTGCAGCTGTCATACTGAGATTCAGTGTTCCATTTTCTTCTTTCTTATGACTTTTATTGGTACTAGAGTAATTGTTCTCTTGTTTCCCATTTGACGCACTTCCACCGTTCTTTATGGATTCGGTATTATGCATAGGAATAACTGAGGGCTCCTCGGGGTCTACCACAAGGAGTTTGGTTTCATCTGAATGTTGTTTGATTAGTTCCACTACTTGTTTGTGAGTTTTATCACCGATGTTCTCTCCATTTACTTCTAAAATTCTATCGCCTTGCCTCAAACCAGCTATTTCTGCAGGTGATCCTTCATCAACTTTCCCGATGTACTGCCCAGGTTTTCCTTTTTCTGCATGCAGGTTAAATCCGTAGCCATCGAAGTAATCCACTTTTCGAATATGGCACAGACGTGCTTTGGGATGATTCCCGTTCAGCTTTGCAGTAGACATAACTTTGATTATTTATCCAAGGCCAATTAACACACCAATACAAGACACAGTTGAATCGAAAGATCAAATATGTAGGTTCGAAAAAAGACCATCACATTGTCGATAAAATTCTTCAAACAGGTAAAATCACAGATATGCCGTTAAATATACGTATTTTTTATTGAGTAGGTATGCACTAACGATTTTCGATTATTCACGATTACTGCGCCCACTAACTAAAAGTCTTGAAATCTCGTTTTTGTTGCTACTATGATGGAAGTGGTAAAGTAAGTGCTGGCGAGGACTAGCGGACGGAGGCCCCGTACCCCTCCACTACGTTGGTACCGAACCATTCCTCCACCAGTGCCGGCGCGCTCTTTCAATTATTACAGGTACAGGTAGGTAAGCCTACGCATATAATATACACGTATGTGTTTGCTCTTGAATAACTCGGCGATGCAACCATCTTCTGAATAGGACTAAGGCTGGTCAAAGAAATTATAATCTTATTAGATCACGGTGAATAAACTGCAGAACCATTTCAATGCTGATGGTCTTATAACAGCACCGTCGACGGTGCTACGGTGCATCTATACTCAGACATATTTTCATTTGCGACCTTGACTCGAAACTTCTACAAAGGAGATGAGTTTATGACATCATCTTCGAATACAGCATCCGATTAGCAAAGATGGTGAAGGGGGAAACTTGATGGTTCGGAAATTTCAGACGCTTTTATGTCAGAAGATCGTTTTGAGGCGATTTCAAGTTTCTCAGACTTCAAATAGGAACTAATTTTAAATTGTAAGTTTTACCGTAAAACTAATCGAAAATACAGGTTATTCATAAAGTGCTGGGTACGAAGTCATCAACAAATTTTCGAACACATTAATGACTGCGATTGTTGCCACTCAAATTGTAGGTTCAAGTTAAAATTGTAAGTTCAACTTTGAATTGTAGGTTCAAGTTGCAATTCGTTACCTTATTTCTAATAAGGCTCAACCCCAAAATTCGAAATTTACAGGACAAGCATAAAACTTCCCATATTTCATACAATTGACATAAAATGGTTTGAATTCTTCTAAAATATAATTAATTATGTTTCTTTATGATTTTGTTCATGGATATTTGTATTTTTTTATAATTTAGGCAATATGTGGGTTAGGATATATTAGTATAATCACTTAATGATGCTTAAGGCTTATTGATGTTTAAGCCACCCTCACTTTATTAGTTCAGACATATCGTACTCAAATATTACTTATTTATTGTTGGTTAAGACATACTACATTTCAAAGAAGAGGCAATTATTTATCAATGAATATTGGTTAAGAAAATTAAATTTAGGTCATTTGCAAATTTAACACTCCTCTAATTTTTTTTTTATTTTACTATTGTGAGAGTGCCTATTATACCTACTCATACTGTTGTAAAATATAACGACACCAAAATAAAAAAAAAATAAATCTTTATTCTCGTACTAATAGGTATTTTTTATACCTAGTACAAAAATTTTTAAAACATCAAAACAAAAACTTCACACCCTAACTTTGAACCCTGTAATAATATTAAACATTGAGTAATCTAATATCTAATCAAACATCAATCGTATAGTAAGTAATAAAAAATATCACTTTTTATTTTTTGGCAGTCTTTTCTTCTCTGTGGCTTTTGCTTCTTTTATTCTTTGTGTTTTTTTTTTATCTTGTTATCTTCAGTTAGTGGTTTCATCTCTGTGACTTTCTTTGTTATTTTCCTTGGTTTCTTTGTAACAATTGTGGGTTCTACCAGTTTCTCCTTCTCACCTTTAGCATCCTGGTAGGCAATGTTATCGTAAAAGAAATGTGTGTCTTTGGGTAGTAGTTTTTTAAGCTCCTGCAAATCCTCCCATTTTCTTTTTGCGATTTTCAGTCTATGATTGTATAAAGCTTTTGTTATAATTAATGTCAATTGTCTTTGGTCTTTATGGAAGTGGAAAGTACTCATCACAATACTACAATTTGTACAAAATTTCTCCATTAGGAAGGTATTTTATACATTTGATGTCATAACTTTAGGGTCTTCTTTGCGTTTTCCTGGCCTTAACGAACTGTATCTTGACAAGTTCGAATCTTCAAAGTTAAGAAAATAATCGTGACCTAAATATTCCACCTCGAATGGATTTGGGTTTTTCCTGGCATTTTTAATAATGGAAATGTAATCCGTTGGCAAAAATATATCTTGACCTTTAAGCTTTCGTTCAATTAGACTATGAGAAAAGTCGCACTCCATCTGAGTGTGATTTTTCTCCAAATATTTCTGTTCGATGATTATGTTTTCCTTAGATGCCAGCAGGGATAAGGCATTTGATAAAACAATATTCTTATTAATGATCGAAATTTTTAGCTTTTTCGCAGAAAACTCTAGTTTAAAACATGCAAAAAAGCAATATTTACTAATTGGAAATTGAAAACTTATCTGCTTTCAATATTTCCAAAAATATTGCAGCTGTTAAGAAGGAAACAAACAGAAACAACTACTCCGAGGGCTAATACCCCTACCGGCACTGAATTACACTGTTTGTTTCCACACCTCATTTTATAAAGCAAAAAAATATATATTAACAGGTTAGTAGTAATATTTTTGTAAATATTGAAAGCAGATAAGTTTTCAATTTCCAATTAGTAAATATTGTTTGTTTGCATATTTTAAACCAGAGTTTTCTGCGAAAAAGCTAAAAATTTCGATCACTAACAAACTTCGCAGAAAATAAATTTCTTTAAAATCTTACAATAGTTATTTATGTATTAAGGGCGAAAGTACAACTTTTTTGCTCGGAGAGTGAAGTTTGCCTCGAGAGCAAAAAAGTTACTTTTTGCTGGTAATGCATACAACGTTTTTTCGGCAAACGATCAATTTCAAATAATGTGAATCACAACTGAGCATAACTGAAGTCACAATCTGAAAATTTAAATCAAAGTGACAATGACGTTTTAAATATTTGGTTGAGTGGTGGTGGTTGCTATTGACAGCAAGCGATAAAATCTTTTGCGCTTGCTGCCGTGGGCAACGCGCGTAAAAGTAAACTCACATTCTGATCCTCAAAAAAGATTAGGTTTTCGTTTGTCAAATGAAAGCGTAAAATGCGTCATTATTGAACGTTTGTAGAAAAAATATTCTTATTCTGATAACCGCAGTTGTCAGAATATATGGCCACCGTATGTCTCGCCTTCTTTTGTATACATGCCTGTAGATGTTTAAAAATAAACGTGGCAAATACGGAAGAACGAAGTTTTCCTTTTGTTTCATTCCATACAAAATTCTTACAATCGTGAGTTTCCAAATTATAAATTGTAAAGTTGTGAACCTGTAGTTTGGTTTTGTAGTAGAATGCAGTAGCCTGTAACTGAGGACACAACTTTACTGACTGAAAGTCTGCTGTAAGCAATGAATTAACTTTTCCTCACTTCTCTGCTTCTCCTGGACTTTATGATTTCTGGCGTCATCTTTAGCAGTTATATGCGCCTGATAAGTCTCATCATTCAGCTGCTTGATTTTGTAACTTGTGCATAGATCACATTGGACCTTCCGGGGTTTAAATATGGCAAGATCATTTTCATCAAAAATCTTAAGAAAAGGACAAATTGTCAGTGGAATAACATTTTTTTCTAAGCAGATCTTTTTATATAGGTCATAAACTTCAGTTTTTGTTTTGAATTCATGTTCCAAGTATATTTTACTACTTCTTTGTCGGCAGTAGTGGCTCTCCATTTTCGGACGGTTTTCGATAAACTTGTTGAGGTGATTTTTTTCTATCTTCGAGTTGTTCATAATTGGCCCTTTTGACGATCTTATGAATGATCTTTGGGATTCGGTGCCATACCGAAATTATTCCCATCATTAATCCATTGTCTTACAGTTTTCTCTTTGATCCCAAGGGTAGCCAAAAATAGTGTTTTACAAACATGATGTTTTCCACTTTCAAATTTAAAAAAAAAGTCAAATGAACCGATTCTTCTTGACGCTTCCTTTGTATAACTTCTTTTTACAGCTTGGTAGCTAGTCATATGCAAAACATACAGTTTTTTTTATCCCAGTTTATTTTCCAGAATCGTTGGAATATGTTCTCCCTAATGTCATAAGAAAACAAATGGCAAAATCTATTGGACGCTTTTTTGCAGAAATTAGAACTGCACGATGGACCCATTTGGCGACAGGCTCTCCCTGCGTTGTACGTTACAACTTCGTTTTTACTTCTTGTATAACCGATGTACTGTTGACCTAGCATTCTTTTCTTTTTATTTACATTTTTATCCCACTCTTCTGGATTGGTCACTTTTCTTCTTTTTGGTTTTCTTTTGTTGTCCATACTTTCTCCAACAGCGGCGTTTTATTATCTGTTTCAGAATTTTCTTCGTGCTGGTGGTTGATGTGCTGGTCGTCATAGTCCGAGTCGACGTCCTCATCTTCTTCCGTATGTGTTTTAAAATATTCCTGGGGCACAAAATCTGGATCGTCATTGACATTGTCTTCAGCTCTTTCTCTATCTATTTCTCCCTTTTCCTTAACCATAACGTCGGGATTATTGATGTTATTATCTGCAGAAGCAGATCTTGTGCTTCATTATCTCTATCGTGTTTAAAATCAGATTCAGTGAGGTCATAATTAAAGTTACTTTCATAATTTTTTCCCTGCGTGACATCAGATTCATTAATGTCATGGTCGCCTCTATCGGTTTCAATAAAACTATTTTCACTCCACACAACCGACGTATATTGCTTTGGATCAACATTGTTATAGAAGTCATACGTGATTTCCGCTACATGGGTGGAGTCATCATCAGTGAAACCTATGTAAAGAAAAATTATTTTTTAATTTAATTATATGGAAGTTCACAAAAAGTAGTATTATTTTACCATTGACATTAATTACTGGGTGTGACATAGTTGTTACATCACTCATATTAGAATCATGTACATTTACTTCTTGGATTACATGATTTTTAAATGACAAGACATGACGGTCGTTGATGCTATTGCCTCCATTTCTGCCTCTTTCTTGGGTATCATCTTCAAGGCAATCCGAGGTGCAACCTAAACAAGCGAATAGCATTTTTGGTGGGTTCAGTGCTCAGATTCTATAAGGCATGTCTATGTCTATGTCGATTGCGATACCACGCTTCAAACTTGCCATTCACATTAGTTATAGGGTGTTTTTCCAAATAATTTTGAATTACTTCCAGTTCGTAAGGAAAATTCACATCCATATCATCTATATTGACTCATGACTTTCGTGATTTTTAAGTGCCAAAAACACCAGTTGTTTTGATCTTTTAGACATCTAAACAGAGCAGAAACAATAATTCGATTTGTTAAAATTATTGGTTTGAAACTACCTACTATACTAATAAGGTAATTTTATTTACGAAAGTGATAAAGGCAACATGTGAACATATTTTACGAAAGTTATTGCACTACAAAAATAGTAGTAGGTGGTAGTAGCAAGGGTATATAAGTACTCAATAAGGCGTATTCCACCATGAAAATAACAGTTACAATAGGCTCTAACCAACACCTTATTTTTAAATTCGTATTTAACGAAAACCATAAAATTTCAATTATTGAAACCTATACATATTAATAATTACTAATGATTCATCTACTTACCATTAAAATTTGAGCTGATCTATTACCAAATTTTGCACATAAATATCTGATGCATAAATGCCCAACCCGTCACCCCTATGAGTTACATTATGCTACTGAAGCTTAAGTCTTATTAGAACTACAGAAATCAGCTGTTTAGAATCCGCGATATTAGAACATGCAGAATAGACTCCTTTCCTGTTATAAGTGGCTTCCCACCTATTAAATACAAGCGCGCGCCCTTCCGAACCAACAGTTCCCACAAAAATAAAAAAACTTCATTTTTGTTGGATTTGCCCTATTAGAAGTAAAGTAACGAATTAGAAGTAAAGTAACGAATTGACGGCGCGAGACGGGAAGGTTCTAGCTCCTTTATCGCCCCTTAATCGATCCAGATGAACAACCTTCATCTTTGACCTGGGGGTCCGCTGGATCCTATACACCACATCATTAATCCTCTTTGGTTGTATAAGGACCTTCCCAATTTTGGCTAAGTTTGGGCGACTTCCCCACCTTTCGCCGCGGATTGTACAGTCACACCAAATCACCATCCTGTAAGCCGCGGGAGTTGGTCAGTAAGTCATATCTTGCTTTGGCTCGATCATTGGAAATCCGCAGTTTATTCCTGAATTGCTCATAAACATTGTTAACCCTCTCCTTGTGCTCCTCCACAAAATTCTCAGAGTTGAACGAGTCTTTTTCTGGTGTTCCATACATCAAATCTGCAGGAAGCCTCATTTCTCTTCCGAACATTACTTTCGCCGGAGTTTATGCGTAGAACCTCGATGTGCCATCAACATGAGAGGTAGATGTTGGTCCCAGTCACGCTGATGATCTGCCACCATTTTATTAGAGAGATTGAGAGATTAAATCTCTCCACCATCCCATCCGACTGTGGATGCAAAGGAGTTGTCCTGATCTTGCGAATTCCGAGAAGTTCCATGACCTTCTGAAAAACAGCTGATTCAAAATTTCGGCTCTGATCAGAATCAAGTTCGAGAGGGACTCCAAATCTGCAGAACATTTCATTTACTAGCACCGTTGCCACACTCGTTGCTTCCTAATTAGGCAGGGCGTACGCTTCAGGCCATTTAGTGACATAATCCATGGCGACCAAAATGTATTTGTTGCCTGACACAGTCTGAGAAAATGGTCCCGCGACATCAATAGCTACCCTCTCGAATAGAGCACCTACAGCGTACTGCACCATTCGACCTCGTGATCTTGTTCGAGGTCCTTTTGTGGCACAACAAACTTCACACTTGCGGCACCAAGATTTGACGTCTTCATGATAATTCACCCAGTAGAACCGCTCTTTAATTTTGGCCAAGTTTTTATTGACCCCCAAAATGACCTCCACCGGTTCCGTCGTGCATTTCCTGTAGTACATCCGATTTTCTGCTACCAAGAACAACAAACTGACAGACTACGGTCTTGCCATCCGGACTCTCCCACGTTCTCTGCAGTAATTCATTTTTTATTCTAAGAGAGTGCCACTGGCCCATAGAGCCTTCAGGTTTGGACTTTTCCCAGCAATTTCTTGCCACTCTGGTCTCTTGTCGTCAGTCTTTGCCAAGAATATGGGCCCAATATCTGGATCATTCATTGGTTTGTCTCGAAGCGTTTGTGTGGTCCAGCCATTGTTTATTTCCACCGACGTTCTCCTTATAGAAGGACGTCCCTCACGCTGCTCAGTTCTTTCACAATGCTGACCATCTTCTTTACATGGCCGTCTAGACAATGCATCGGCATTTCCGTGAGACTTTCCTGTTCGATGCTCAATCTGGATCTTCTGTCCCATAATGCGTCCGGCCTCTGTAAGACTTTTGCCACCCAAATTATTGACTTGACTTGATTGATTGACTTGACTGATCCTGGGGATCTTAACGGGCTCGGTCAATTGCCCCTTTACATTGACCGGCATTGGTTTTTCCTGGAATCTAGGGCGGTGTTGGTTGCCACTCGTTGTTCTAAACGACGCCGACGGACTTCTTGCCCTATTACGGCAGTTACTCTTGACGTGACCCAGTTTCCCGCAGTTAAAACATTTTATGCCCCAATTACCTGTTAATCGAGGAGTTCTTCCCAATAGAACTTGGATATTGACTGCCTTATCCTTCACCACTTTATGTAAACTTGCCATAGATGTATCCTCCTCGTCATCCCAAGTTGCCATTCTTGCACGTGGAGAAGAACTAGATGACACTCATGACTCATCGAATTCCAGCCCGAACTGATATTCCTGGGCCTGACTAGACGTAAGTGGTATCTCGTGTCATTATCGCGAACTCCCTCAATGAACTTTTCGGCGGCCAATTGCGTTTGAAAACATTCAGGGGCTAATGGGTATGCCAGATGAATTAATCGGTCTATGTCCGCCTCAAATTCTTGTAAGGATTCACTTGGCTTTTGCTGTCTCATCCTCAACTGGACCTGGAATACGGTTTCTTTGTGCTCATTTCCAATTCGTAGTTGCGGAGAGTGTACTAGAGCTGCATAATTATTTTGATCAGCTGCCGACAAAGATTGGAGTAATTCATCTGCTTTTCCACGAAGTGCTACCACTAATGATGTAGCTTTCTGAGGCTCGGAACAGCCATTAGCTTTTGCAGCTGCCTCAAATTGGGTTTTATAAATTTCCCATCCCGACTTAATTTTAGCGTTGGCTGTGCTAATACTCTCTGTAGACACGTTGTCGTCCTCAAGTTGTTCCCGAAATTTCTTTTCTAGTTCGAGAACCTTCTGGTTGACAGCTTCGAGTCCTTAGTTAACGGATTGCATTATTCTGTCTTCCAATTGTTGCTCCCTAGCTGCGAGATGGTTTAATAATTCTTCTTTGAATTGTTGATGACGTCGCTCTTGTACTTGACCATATTTTTCCTGCTCTTCCTTCTGTTCTGCATAACGTCTTTCTTGCTGTTCCTTCTGTTCGTTATAACGTTTCTCCTGTTCTAGATAACGTCGCTCCTGTACTTGATCACGTTTTTCCTGTTCTTCCCTCTGCTGTTGCATAAGGGACAGCAGGGTGGCAAGTTGATCCTTCATCGCTTGATGCTGGCTTCTGGTCACTGGCATAAACACGTAATGTCCGGCAATGAAGCATTCACTTACTCAGGGTTCAATAATTCCAGTGTAGCGAAAACCCTATTTATTTATCCCACAAATACACACAGGTACAATTCAACTACTAAATAACTCACTACTTAACACTTTATAGCCTTCTATTATCGTTTGGTACTTTAGCTTACTTATAGCTCGATTAAAATAAGACTACTACTAACCGCGGCGCTATTCGCCTTTTATACACAATCCTAAAAATACAGAAAAGCCTAGAATATTTTAGAAGAAAAATAATTAATACGAGACGAATAAAAAAGGTCGTAAGCAACTACGTTCTAAATAAACAGAGCAATAAATCACTTGTGACAGTCCCATGCTGAAGCGCCCGGACGGCGCGAGATGCGAAGGTTCTAGCTCCTTTGTCGCGGAGCGTAACGCTCACCGTAACAATACTATAAACCTAGAAGAAGTACGTGTGATCGGGATTTTAAAGCATTGGAAGGAAATGTCGAGTGGCTATCAAATAGCTTTTTGGGTGTAGAATCTGAAGAAACAAGAGGTGGAGCTATATGTAACACTGCTAAAATGAAATTATTTTTGAGATATGTAGGTGATCCGGCGTTTCAAACAGGAATAGGAGAAGACAATGGTGTTCACCAAACTTCTGTTTCTAAAGTTGTGACTCAAGTTGCTGACCAGATGATAGAAAAATGTGGACGGTGAATAAAACTCCCTCTCACTACGGCGAATGTAATAGAAGCCGAAAAAAGATGGCAAACAACGTACATCTGCCGTGTGTATGATCGATTGCACCCGCATAAAAATAAAAAACCACCTCTTCATGGTGATGAATATATTAATCGCAAGGGATATCATAGCAATGTTCAAGCCACTTGCAACAAAAATGAGTGGTTTACAAGCGTAGACGCATCATGGCCAGAATATGTTCATGATTTACAAATATGGAATAACTCACAAATTTGTAGCATTGCAAGGAATGAGTTTCAGAAGTAGCATGCAATACTTTTAGGAGTGACTACTGGTTAAACAGCGAGTATGCACAGCAGAAACTCATCACATCGAAATATTTTTATTCATATGAAGTGGATTACAAACTCACACTTTATGTTCATGCTCATGAAAATATACTCGAAATTTATACTCTGGTATTATTCATACCACCCATTGTCTTCAAGTCTTAATTTATTTCACTTTTATTCATCCAGTGTTCAGAGAGAGTCAGCACCGTCAAGGACTTATCGATCAGAAAGGCCTTAAACTCTAGCCTCTTATTTCTGATGGATTGCATATTTAAGTGGAACAATGCCATTTCGCCTCTATCGCCTCTACTCCTCCTCGGATTCTGGGCATATGCGGGCTCTTCTGACCCAGTGCCCGCCCTCGGCTGAGAAGGAGCAAATGATAATGTCCTAAGGCCACAGTTCCGGTAACATATATTTATCCTTTTTCTTTAGAAGATACCGCAAGTTTGAAGAATGCTCTGACTTCATCTTTTTTTGTAAACATCTTTTTCCGCCAAATTCTTTATGAAGCCCGCCAGAAGCGCCATCAAGTCCTCAGCGGCCACACTGGGTCTGTATCCAGATATAAAAAGGTAAGATAAGCGGCCAGCTAAAGAAGGTGTATCATCAGCCTCGGTTCTTTTCAGGACCCTTTTGTTTTTTTATTTCGCTCTCTTGTCGACGACTTGTTTCCATTCTCCATCAAATCCTGTTTCCTCACTTCTTTTAACGCGGCTTGATTTTGAATGTTGACCCACAGTAATATCAGCAGCAATCACACTATGTTCGTGGGCGTTACTTTTCCTACTTTATGATGGTTTGTGTAATGTTGCAGTTTTATTTAGTCTCTGAAGTGTTCTGTGCTTTCTGACACTCGGGTTCCTGCCTATCTGTTCTCCACTAATAATATACTAGAGTCCCTCAAGACATTTCGGCCTTTGCGATGTTTGCCAATTTGTTGAGTCTCACTTTAAGTGGTATCTAACTGGACAGCGTCTCCAGGAATTCTTTTTGAGTGTTTAGTCTCTTTATTATTTTTATTAATGTCTTAAGGGCAGAGACGGTAGTGTCCTCCTAACAACCTCCTGAACTTGGGACATGGTGCAGAATTCAGAAGACTGCATCTGCAGTCGATAATTTATCTCCCTGATCTCCAACAAGTCTAGTCATTCCTAGTGTTATTCATATATCTCTGTTCCTTGAGAGTTATGATATCTGATTTTGCTAGAAAATCGTTTTGAGTCAACTTTTGGACATCTCCGAAAATATTGCACCTACGGAACTTGCGATTGTGGGAGGTGAAAGAGAACATCAAGAAGAGGAAAAAAATAGTCGGATTCACAATTGAGAAAAAAGTCGTCATACCCCCTTCCCCTTTTGGACATTTTCGAAAAAATTTCGGAAAAGCTTTTTTGCTGTTTTTGTTGGAAAGGCACGCTTGCAATCTCCTAAGAACGTAACAAACTCAATTCGAACAAATTTAAACTCTAAAGTGTTTTTTTAAAAATGGTCAAAAAATGCGATTCTAAAGTGCTTAAAAATCGACCTCCGAAGGGGTCTATCTCCGAAAATATTGCACCTACGGAACTTCCCATGGTGGTAGGTAAAAGAAGACATTAAGAAGAGAAAAAAACAGTTAGATTCACTCCGATCGGTCAAAGGCGTTCTCAAGTTACAGGCGGTCAAAGTTGAGAATTGAGAAAAAAGTTAAGGTCCCCCCCCCCCCCTTGGATATTGTCGACAAAAATTACGGAAACATTTTTTTGCTGTTTTTGATCGGAATGGCACGCTGTCGGATTCACTCCGATCGATCGAGGCGTTCTTAAATTACAGGCGGTCAAAGTTGAGAATTGAAAAAGAAGTCGTCATACCCCCCTCCCCTTTGGACATTTCGAAAAAATGTTGGAAAAGTTTTTTTGCTGTTTTTTGATCGATATGGCACGCTTGCAATCTCCTAAAAACGTAAGAAACTCAATTCGAATAAATTTAACCTCTAAAAAGGATTTTAAAAAATGGTCAAAAAAACGCGATTCTAGAAGTGCTTAAAAATCGACTTCCAAAGGACTCTATCATCGAAAATATTGCACCTACGGAACTTCCGATGGTGGGAGGTGAAAGAAGACATCAAGAAGAGGAAAAACAGTTAGATTCACTCCGATCTGTCAAGTTACAGGCGGTCAGAGTTGAGAATTGAAAAAAAAGTCGTAATACGTCTTCCCCCCTTTGGACAAAAAAGAGTAGCGATGGGTGGATGCGGGGACTGTGAAAAGGGCCTTTAAGCACAATTCATTTTGACGACTTTTGAAATCGACCTCCGAAGCGGTCTATCTCCGAAAATATTGCACCTACGGAACTTCGGATGGTGGGAGCTGAAAGAAGACATCAAGAAGAGGAAAAAACAGTTGGATTCACTCCGATCGATCAAAGGCGTTCTTAAGTTACAGGCGGTCAGAGTTGAGAATTGAAAAAAAAGTCGTAATACCCTCTCCCCATTTTGAACATTTTCGAAAAAAAATCGGAAATTTTTTTTTGCTCTTTTTGATTTGATTGGAATGGCACGCTTGAAATCCTCTAAGAATGTAACAAACTCATTTCGAATAAATTTAACCTCTAAAGAGGTTTTTTTTTAATGGTCAAAAAAACGCGATTCTAAAAGTGCTTAAAAATCGACCTCCGAAGGGGTCTATCTCCGAAAATATTGCCCCTACGGAGCTTCCGATGGTGGGAGGTAAAAGAGGACCCCAAGAAGAGGAAAAAAACGGTTGGATTCACTCCGATCGGTCGAGGCGTTCTCAAGTTATAGGCAGTCAATTAAGTTGTTACTGATTTTCTCAGTCAAAATGATTAGTACTTGACAGCGGAAATTAACCGTTGTCTAGACAACGTGGAATCTCATGGGAAAGTTTATGCATGAGGGAAATATTCTTCAAATTTTTACAAAAAGTGGGCGTGGCACCTCAAAAAAATGTTTGCGCGACTTTCTTCTCCCACTCCCCCCCCCCCCCCCCCTCACAGAAAGCTAGATCCGCCACTGCGCAGTATATTGCATACGTCCCAGCAAAAGAGCACGACGTGGAGTTAATCATTTCCAACAAACCCAACAAAAAACTGATAATAGAGGTCTTAAACAATTTGCTGCAAAATGGCCTATATAAGATCCATGAAAGACTTATATTGAAGCCAAGAAAACATACAGACTCATCAACACAATAGATAAGCAATTCATACATCCAATAAAAACTCGACTAGTGGCAAAAATTTAGGCCTCTGGACTATACCTCAGAAACAATTCAGTTTCAGGCAGATGGACAGAGAAAATGGCATATACTTATTACTTACACTCGATTTAAGAAATGCCATTTAACAGCGTGTCATGAGAGCTGATAATAAAAGAGATGAACAAAAGGAAAATATGAAGATAGTTAACAATATAATATACAGGAACATAGACGACAGATACCGTTTCTTTTATGTCGGCTGGTATTTCGCAAGGATCAGTGTTTCAGGGTTCATTTAAGTGGAACTTGCAAAATGAAGCCACATTGAAAGACCTCAGCGTTCGAAATTATACGCTCAGAACATACAGCTGTATTCACTACGGATCCGACACATAGCCGATGTTTTAAGAACATATACTCCGGAGTACATTAACGTATTGTTAAAAAATGCAAAGGTCCACTATTACGCAAACAAAATTGTGCGTTCAATAATAAAAGCAAAACTACTTGGAATGTTGTCCATGACTTGACGGAGAACAGTAAAAAAAGCAGAATGGTGCAGTACCTGAAGGTGATTTGCGGTTAATATCTAATAATTTCAATTCGATGTTTATAAATTCGGCTCAAGAAGCAGTAAATAAGATTGATTGATCTATTTATCTTTATCCAATAGCTGAAGGTGAAATAATAAACATAGCAAGTAAATTTAAATTTAAACGATGTGCTGGGGATGACGATATTCCTATCTTCCTGTTGAAAAGATGCATTACAGAAATTTGCATAATAAACCCCCTTTTACATACATAATAAATGTATCGTTTACTGAGTGCAAATAGCCCAGCATGTTCGAAAATGCAGTTGTTAAGCCTTTGTTTAAGAAGGTAAACAAACGCCGGAAAATTATCGTTCTATTAGTATATTGTCATAGTTTTCAAAGTTTTCCAAAATAATCTTTTATCATAGGATTGTTAACTGTTTCGTTTTGGGCGATATATTTTTTCAGATTTTAACATCGTCTGTAGAAACGGCCTAGAGACGGCCGTTTCTACCGATTTACCACGTGTTACACACTGCAGGCATTGGAGGAGAGAGCGCACGTGGCTTTTTTAGAAGATATTACTTTCTTCAAAAAAATCTTCCTTTATCTGTATTGTTTTGTGACGTAGATATGCCTCTCTGAATTCCTCTTTGTCATTCAGCTCGCCTTTTGCAATGGAGCAACGGCTTACTTCGATTTCCTTGTGAATCTTGACACGCCACCACTTGAAACATTTTGTGGCTGATCAATATTTGAGGCTGTTGGCTGTTCTAGTTTCCAGTTCTCGATTATCAAAATTCGTATTATTTTTATTACATGATACTTCGCCTCCTTTTTGATAGACGTAGTATATATGGCAGGTGTAGAGCTTCAAAAGGCTCTTAACAGTTTAGAAATTTAGAAATATTCAACGTTTTGATACTGTTACGCAATACGGGTTCCAATAACTTATCGCCTTTTAACTATTACAACACGATTAAAACACAATTACTCTCTACTAATAATTCGCACTGTTCGGTTGTCCGCTTATTTCGTTTATTCTCTACACTGAGTTCGAGAACAGAGGCGACTGTTCCCGGTTCTCATTTAGTCTAGATGGGTTCCTGGGGCCGCAGTCGGTGCTCGGCGTTGCCGCTGCGGCCCGAATTTCTGTGGACCGACGGTCGGGCGTAAGATGGCCCCCCTCTCAGTTCTGATCGTCCCGATCAGAGAAATCTCCACGAGTGTAAGTCTTTAACCGTTCAAGATGAATCACTTTCATGATTGCTTTAGAGGTACGTTGGATCCTGTATACCACGTCGTTGATCCGTTTGATGACTGTACATGGACCCTCCCAACTTGGAGACAACTTGGGAGACTTTCCTTTCTTCCTCTGTGGATTATACAGCCACACCAAGTCACCTGCTTTAAATCCTGTAGAATTCGTCCTTAGGTCATATCTGGCTTTCATCCGATCGCTGGCAATCTTCATCTTTGTCCTCACGTGTCGATGGATTTCCTTTAATCTTTCTCGAAGTTCATCAGCATAATTCTGGATATCTTCCACCGGTTCTTCTGGTGATTCGTACACCAAATCTACCGGAAGTTCTTTACCGTTAATATAACTTCGCAGGGGTATGTTCTGTCGTGTTATGCTCTGCACCTGTGTAAGCCATCATTAGAAGAGGCAGAAATTTGTCCTAATCTTTCTGGTGGTCCGCTACCATTTTGCAAAGGTATTGTTTCATTGTTCGATTTAAACGCTCAACCATGCCATCTGATTGTGGATGGAGCGGAGTGGTCCTTGTTTTGCGGATTCCCAGAAGTTCCATGATTTTCTTGAAAAGTTGCGATTCAAAATTCGGTCCCTGGTCCGAATGAAGCTCTAATGCGCCGAATCTACTGAAGAATTCGTCAACCAAGACCCTTGCCACGGTGTTAGTTTCCTGATTTGGTAGTGCATAAGCTTCAGGACATTTACTAAAATAATCCATGGCAACTAAGATGTATTTGTTGCCATAGTCCGTTTCTGGAAAAGGACCTTCCACGTCGATCGCAATTCTTTCAAATGGGGCGCCAACATTGTATTGCTTCATTTGTTCCCTAGTCTTTCTGTAGGGTCCTTTTACGGAGCAGCAGGTATCACAATTTCTGCACAACTCTTCGACGTCATCTCGGCAATTCACCCAGTAGTACCTTTCCCGAATTCTATCCACTCCAAAATGGCCACCAGACACTCCATTGGGCATTTCTCGCAAGACATCTTTCCCTCTACTTTCTGGTACGACAAGCTGGAGCGTGGCACTTTTCCCATCGGGGCTTTCCCAAGTCCCCTTCAGTAAACCATTCTGAATCGCCAAGAAATCCCATTGAGCGCACATAGCTTTTCCGGTCCGGACTCTTATCTGCTATGTCCTTCCAATCAGGTCTTTGATTTTCCAACTTACATTGACGTATTAACCCCACAGCATTATCGGTTGTTTGTTCGACCGTCATTTGTTCAGTGGTCCAATGTTCGTCGACGTCAATCCTGGTTCTCCTAAGAATGCTGGGTCCTTCTCGTTATTCTACTCGTTGCCAGTGTCGACATACCTCTTTACAAGGCCTGCGTGATAATGCATCTGCGTTACCATGAGATCTGCCTGGACGATGTTCAATCTTGCCAGGGATGGTGAGGCTTCTTCCAAGCGGTCCAATCCTAATGATCCTGGGGGCTTCCGTGGGGCCAGTCAGCGTTCGCCCCTTCACACTGACTGGTCTTAGTTTTCCGGCTGATGTGTCAGTCCGCCAGATTGCCATCGTGGCGGAGTCTGACTCCTTTCCCGTCGAACGCGACAAGCCCTTTTAAAATGGCCCATTCTGCCGCAGTTGAAACAAGAACCGGGTTTTTGTAGGTCGGCATTTTGGTACATATTTCTTCTGTAACCAATGTATTGTACCCTGCTCCTTGATTGGTCGAAATATGAAGTCATTTGCTTCCTGAATTCACGCTGCTGGTCGAACAATTGCTTTAATATTGAGTTTGGCTGCGGCTCTTCCTGTACCTTAACTATTCTAACTCTGTGGCCCGTGTTTATTCTTGACGCCTCATATTCCAATGCCAGAATTAATGCCTCATTTGCACTGGAAGGACGAGTCAACCTCAAATGGCATTTCTTTTCACTGTCGCGAACTCCTTCGATAAACTGCTGGACTGATAGCTGGTCAAGGAAATTAGAGGGAGCCGCAGGATACGCTAATCTTGTCAAACGCTCAATGTCCGCTCCAAATTCCTGTAGGTTTTCACCTGCGTTCTGCAGCATCATCCGTAGTTCTGTCTGGTAGATTATTTCGCGATGAGCATTATCAAGCCTTCGCTCTAACGCCGCGGCAATTGCGTTGTAATTACACTTTTCAGTGGTCGACAATGTAGGCATGATGTCTGCAGCCTGTCTTCTCAAGGCTACAAAAGTTCGGTAGCCTTGTCCGAATCTGTCCATCCATTTTTAACTACTGCCGCCTCAAATTGGTCTTTATAAATGCTCCAAGAAATAGTGCCGTCGAAAACTGGAGGTCTAGTAATGTTTAGTCGCTCAGCGGTTGAAGTTGGGCCACTGCGACGTGTTGCCCAGATCCTCCACCGTCCTCCACGTCTTGTTTGAATTGATCCACGTCTTGTTTGACTTCGGTCATTTTGGTTGAGACAAGTTCTTGCAACTCGCGACAACCATCCGTTAATGCTTGAAACAGAGCAGCTTGATTTTTTCTTTGTTCCTTTATCTCAAGTTGTCTTTGTTTTTCTTGTTCTTCCAGAAAATTGCTTTGTTCCTCTTTGTCCTTCTTCAGCATTTTGCATAAGTGCTGCCAGTTGTTCATCCATGATTTTTGTCGTAGATCGAGTATATGGCATGTAGAAAACATCAAAGTTCTTGCGCTGTTCTTACCACTTAAAATTCCACTTTTCAGTAAGTGAAGATAGTCAAGTTGAAAAAGGTAAAATATATCTTATGCATTAATGTCCAGGGTAGGAAAACATGCGGACGTTGTAACTCTAGCGTGGATGAGGTGACAATATCTGTAAAGCAGCTCGGATTATTTCTTTAAATATTTTAGTAAACTGCAGCTTCACTGATCGTGACGTTCACGTAAACGTAAACGTCGGCCATTTCTAAACTGTGAACTATCATAAAAACTTGCCATAGTTTTGTCCATTGTGCGTTTCTATATTTGATTGAAATGCCTACGATGAAGTTTAAATCCTACTCGAACTTCAGTAATGCAAAAATAACCCTTTTTATGCATTCACGCTTTGAACACTTCACAGCATAAACAGGACTTCATCTTCCACATGGAAATGACGAATGCATGCAATTTGCTAACGTATTCAAATATTTCTTTACGAATTGTACCATTTGTTCTGCAAACCCATAAAATTGTGAAAGTGGGGAAGTCCGAAGGACGTAGAAGTGACCAAAGGCATCACGTTAAATTCTTCACATAACTGGACAAACGTTTTTCGTTTCTCTTTGCTTTTGGCTAAGGACAAAAAGGGATCTTTGTTGGTTTGGAGATGACCGAAGTATAATGACTGCAATTCTGTAAGATGAATTCGATGTCTTTGTCCATTTTTGGGGTAAAAAAAAGAAGTCTTTTTTCCATTCGACGAGTTCCAGGATGTCCACGGTGGAGCGGATCAAGAGGACACTTTCTTAGTTGATCCGGAATACTCGGTCACCATAAAAGTTGATGTCGTAGAACACTTTTTTATGTTCACTCAACGTGAAAAAAACAATATAAAAATCTGACATTGCTAATGATCCTTTCTGCACAGAAGTAGGCAGAAGTGAGCTTATGTAGATGGACGGACTTGACTGTGTTTCGAAGAAATTGATGTGCTTTACTGGAACCAATGCTTCTTTAATTTCTTACTCCATTGAGCTGATACAAGCGACATCTTGTTGGGTGTCTGTATCGGTTTAGTCTTAACGAGTCTCGTTGAGAAGATGTGAAAGAACATCGGCTTGACCAATCGTCTGTCGTGAGATACTCAATGTTGAAATCGTAACCGATGAGGCGAATTGCCTAACGCTTTAATCGTGCTGCAGTACGTTCGCTAAGACCTTCAGTGGTGTTGAAGTGTGCAAGTTAGGGTCGGTGGTCCGTTTGAAGAATAAAATGACGTCTCTAAACTAATTTATGAAAACGTTCAACTTGATTACAGTTTATCAGACTGTGAAGGCTTTCACGGCCGGTCATAATACTATCTAAAGTTTTTTCCGGGCTATAAAGCCGTTGTCCAATAGAATTGCTTCCTGACGTTTCGTCTACTACTGCGGCAGACATTATCAAAGGCGATGAGGCACTGGGCGAAGTGATTTCCCGACGATGACTGCAGACTGATTCGACTGTAGCACGCTCCGTGGTATTCGTACTGCCGCCGTCGCGTCGCAGTGGTGGGGCCGGGGTGGGGGTGGTGGCGCGGGGTTTCGACGCGCTCGACGTGTGTCGCAGAACTCGCTTCCAGTCTGCATTTAGAAACGTAATGCGACACACGTCGAGCGCGTCGAAACCCCGCGCCACCACCCCCACCCCGGCCCCACCACTGCGACGCTACTGCTACCTGCTACAGTCGAATCAGTCATCCTCGGGAAGCAAGGGAGATCACTTCGCCCACTGCCTCATCGCCTTTGATAATGTCTGCCGCAGTAGTAGACGAAACGTCAGGAAGCAATTCCATTGGACCACGGCTTAATAGCCCGGAAAACACTTTAGATAGTATTGATTACAGTTTCTTTACGATTTTGACAATGCTTTGCTCAAATGGAAAATTTGCTTTCTCAATTCAATCTGAATAATGTTATAGTAATGCTTCTCCTGTACCATTGGGTACGTTCCGTCGACGGCAGCAGCTTAGACGTTTAGTAAGCGGAGGCGTTCAGCCGACACGCTTTCCAGCCGTTTGATGTCAGCGGATGGGTGATTTACTGAGCGCAATAATTTAGCGCTGACCATCTCAGAGTTTTGTTTGCTTCGAGAATTTGAGGTTATGGTTGGTTTTCCGTTTTTGTTTATTCCTATGCATTTGGAAAGAGTATTTTGAAATAAACTTTCCTTAAGTAATAAAATAATTTAATAGTATAATTTCATTTGTTGCACTTGGGAAGTTGGGTCCGCAGTCCCACATCAAAATGGACGGTGAGAACCAGCAAAACCTGTTGCTTTGGACGAACGAAGGTAGTGTACATACTAAAGGTTTCCGTAAATGATTATAAAAATCATCAGGACTATAGTTAGGTACAGCATTTTCATAGTAGGCTGTACTTCTAGTTCTCTTGACACGTTCGGGTCTTACTACATTTATTGGGTGTACCAAATTATCTAATGCTGCATTTATGGCAATGAAATTTAAATCATCGTCTAGTAATTCCACTAAAATATGAAGATTATTATCCATGACTTTTAAATTTTTAACCTTTTATAAATTAGGATGAGTAACAACAATTTAAATTCAAATTAAATCTGTCAGTGTCAGTACTGTCACTTGGCAAAGCAGTGCGTTCACCCGACAATCGGCTGCTGCCGTCGGCGAAACTTACCCATATTACAAGTATCACCAGCAACAATTAATGCTTATTGAGGATCGCAGTTGACGCAGAATAAGTTGACTTTTCAGGGTGTCCTCAATCGAGTATACTAGAATCAAAACCTCTTCACATTTGTAAAAAATTAGAAGAAACCCCAAATTATTCTTTCCTTAATTATCCACAGTTTAACACATAAGAATAGTATATTTTTAGTAGAAACTAGATTAAACCACATAAAAATAACATATTGTTATGTGTTAAACTGTGGAGAATTAAGGAATAATAATATGGGGTTTTCATCTTATTTTTCACCAAAAGTTTATTTAAGGAGTTTTGATTCTAGTAGACTAAATTGCTTGGAAGGCAACATCCTGTTCTTGATTCCAGTGAAATGTAGTATCTTTCCTAGGCAGTTCTTCAAGAGGACCCTTAATGCGATGTAGCTGTTTGACGAAATTGGAAATTGCCGTCAAAATTGACAGGGTCAAGTACAGATTTTACTTCTTTTTGGTTTGGTTGACGCAACTTCTCAATAAGTTCTGTGGAACTGAGTCAGCACAGTTACGTGTGTATATAATGACTTGCCACAAAATACTCTTATATTTGTGTCAAAAGATTCTTGTGGGATGGCAGACACTTTTCCGTACCTGTACTCGGATACCAAGGAAGCCAAATCTCAGAACTGTCTAACTTCCAACTGTAATGGTTAGAAGGGAAAAATATTGAACTATTATAATAAAAAGTATGTAACAAGGTGCAGTTGAAGTCGTCGATGGATCATTTATTTAATGGTCAAATTTAACATAACGTACCGAAAAATAACTATCCATCAGGAATAAATACCGGGTGTCTAGCAGAACCCTGGACATAGGAGATTAACATGGGAAATCGCTTTTTATTTTTTGCGCCTGTACGGTTGATTTGATTGAAAAACTTTTAAGAGTGAAGTTGTAGAGCTTATGGTCAGCTATCAACGTGTAATTTTTTCAATACCTCAGTTTTGGCTGTTTTTTGGAAAACGCCGCGAAAAGTGCAAGAATTTTTCGACGAAAACCGATTTTTCATGTTAATCTCTTATGTCCAGGGTTGTGCTGGACACCCGGTAGAAACTACATTACCATATTCATATATATCTAAGAATTTGGTGACACTGGACATAATAGAGGATAAAAACACAAGCTCTAACTCCATTTTTTTACATAGAAGTCCCCGAGTTTTCGTAATCAACATGCAAATTGAAATCCTTTAAAAAGCAATTCCTATGAGGCCGTAGTCAGTCGAGTCATCAAAAAAAAAAGGGACCACCTCCGACTAAATTTAATAGAACAAAAATTATACAGGTGTGATTTAACCTAATTACGGTGTACGTTCCTTTTTACCTATTCATTCATGGCCGACGGGTTATCGCTCAAATTGTGCCTAGGTCAGGCTGCTTTAGGGTGCAAAATCAAGGCCCTCGATTTTCAAATAACCTTGATAAATCCAAACATGACCCTTAGTTGGCTACGTAAACGCTTTGAGCTATATTATATTCTGCTAGCTTTGTTGCCCTTTTGTCCATTTTGGTGGATATTCCCTGAAATATATTTTTCAAGGCGATTTCCTAAATGCTAAAGGTGGAAGGGTTGTATTGCGCCCTTTTTGCTTAAGAAGATTAGGGAAGACCTCGTTTGAAAGATTAGAGCTTTGAAATGTCATCCTACCTTTACAAAAAATGAAACCGGTTTCACTTGAAAACCCTATTAGGAAAGCAAATTTGTGGTAGAACCGTCTTTATAGGATCAAGGTACTGCCTCGGTTTAATCACGTGGCGATTTCTTGGAATTGTGGTTCATCAACACTTTGGTTTTCTGAGCGGCATGGCGTCATATTTTTTTCTCTTTCTTGCAATTTACAACAGATAATAAATACTTTTCACATTGCCTCGATTATATAAATTCTATAGATGGCCAAACTTTGCTTTGTCTCCAGGGAATGCCGTTATAAGTGTTAGCCCTTAATTGTGGTAACTTTTTAGCCCTATAATGTACAAGATGCTTGTGCTGGTCACTGCCCAGCACCACTTTCTTAACATGATCAAATGCCCCCATTTTAAATATTTTCGACAGGATATTAGAACGTTGGGGAAACCAACAATATCGCTTCAAATTAATGCCCTCTTCAAAGTAATGTGTAAGTTGTCCGGTATGGTCCGGGCAGCACTTAGTTTCCACTTTTTCGTTAATGTGTTTCCGACGTGGCGTTCATTAGATACTATATGTTCCATTCATTTTTTTGATACACTTTCAAGTTTCTTAATTTTGAGCAGGCATCTAGATAAGAAAACACGTGATTACCTGCATGGAAATATAATACAAAGTTTTTTCTACTTTATAGTACTAATATGGTGGCAAATACATAGAAGCCCCTGAGTCGACGTGGCTATATAAATTGTTGTAACTATAAAGCTTCTTTAGGACAGACACGTTTTTGGGAAAAATGTTCGCGAGTTTGTAGCAAATATTCTCGAGAATAGTTCCATTGAGAATAAACAAAGACACGTTGAAAATCCTGTAGGAAATAAGATGAGTAAGAAAATACATCCATTGGATGCACAATGGATATCCATTGTACATCCAATAGATGTACATTTGTCGCCCGATCCAACATCCAATGGACCTCCATTATGTACATCCATTCGATGTTAAAAAAATACTCCTGATATCCATTGTACAACCAATTGATATACATCCAATGGCACCACTGAACATTCACTGGATATCCATTGGATGTACATTTGTCGCCCGATCCAACATCCCACGAACTTCCACTATGTACATCCATTGGATGTTCAAAAATATTACTGAAATCCATTGTACATCCAATGACACCACTGAGCATTCAGTGGACATCCAATGGACGTCCATTCGGTTATTTAACTGCTGACACTCAGTTACAAAATCCACTAACAGGACATCATAATGATCTGGTTTTCACATCCGTGGTAGATTCCTATCAAATAAACTTCATTTTCTACTGTTTTTATTGACTTTATACAACCTAAAAGTGGCCAAAACTGACTACCAGAGCTTTTGCTTAGAGGTAACTATCAATATTGATTGCTAAATTGATTGAATCAGAATCTTTAATTAATATTTTATGTTTTTTGAACAGATAAAAAGTGGTTGATTTTACACCAAAGTAAACAAAATTATTTTCTCTTTTGTAGAGTAAAAAGCAAATTTAGAGTTTTTGAAAAAAAAAACAGATTAAGATAGGGGCAAAAATTAGTTAAAAATTACTCAAAGCGTCTAAAAATACAAGTTTTCATGTTTTTGAATAAATTCAATTTTATGGCAAAATGAGGCAAAACTGATTAAACTCTTCTGTTTTGTTGTTTTTGGCAAATTTTTAGTCCGAAATAAGTGAAATTTGACTGAAAACGATTCAGAGTGCAAATTTGGTGTTTTTCGAAAAATTTACCTTAAAATTAGGGCCAAGATCGGTTAAAAATGACTTAAAGTTTTTAAAAATGCAATCTTGAAACCTTTGGAAAAATTCAGGTTAGATGCTAAAATTAGTTAAAAATGATCCACATGGTTTGTTACTCTTCTGTCTTTATTGTCAGTCATCAGATGTCAAAGGAACGTCAACGCGTCATTCGAAATCTAATAGATGTCGCTAATCAATAGCTGCTATTTAAATCCTGAGGCGAAAGACGAATAAAATATAATTTGATATAATATCAATAAATAGTATACGTAAAGAAGTGTAAGCAAAATTATCGACCAGTTGAATGGCTGGAGTTAATCCAACATATCAGTAAAATAAATGTACAATATACATGCCAAATTGAATTAATTTAAAATGCACTTCTATAAAAACTTTTCACAATTTTTATTATAAAAAACATACTAAAATCGGTTAATTACACCTATTATACATTGTCCAGCCCTGAATATTCATAAGATGTCCTTAGGACATCTACCAGAGAGGCAATTCCGCTCACGTAATTTTATATTCGCTTTTGGATGCTGCGTGCGTGGATATCCAGTGGACCTCCCAAAACGATATCCTATTTGGGATATCCATTGGATATTTAATGGATATCCAATTTATGTGGGGTATTCAGCGCGTAAGTTTTTCTGCACAAAATTAAAAAATGTAGGTTCTATTCTAATAAGATATATTTAGTATAAGAATTAAATAAAAACGATTTTTATCGATGCGTGCTTTTTTACCAGTGAATGCCTAATGGCAATTTCCTATTTAATGTGTGTTTTCGGCCGAGTTGAATTCCATAGCGTTTTTCACAATTATGCAATACTCTCAAAAATTGAACCTGTGAGCTGGTATTTTTGGAAACTACCTTGCATGTTATTTTTGCCAAAAAACCTCATAGAGAACGATCTTACTTACATTTAGCAAGAGGAAATGATGTTTCAACCACACGGAGTTTTTCCTCCCACTCACAAGTTGTGGTAGGACGAAGAACTCCAAAGCCTTCAGGGTCAGCGAACTTAAGTCTCTGTTGTCGAAATGTTCATCTTTCTTTTTTATACCCATCTCTGTCTACATTATGATTTCTAATAAGGTTGTGTCTCTCTCTCTCTCTCTCTTGTGGCACCCTTTCATTTCGTGGCCCCGTGTCAAGACAAAGATAAAATATCGGAATTTCCTTATGACCAAAGACATAGGTTAAAAGAAGTAGGTACGTCTTATATATGGGTAGCAAGTTGTATTACCATGTTGGTGTCTATAGTAATGAAAAGTCTCTGGGCTCAATTCTGAAACTCTATAAGGCCGCCGTCACATGAAGCGGAACGGAACGGAGCAGAGATATCGGTAAGATATCAGAGGTATCATTCAACATGTCATCCGCGTTCTTCGTTTTTTTTTTTGGTCTCTTCACATATAGCATAAAATACGAAACTGAAGTGATTATTTTTGTTTCCAATTTAAGCTTAAACTAGTTTTAGAAGTTAAAATTTGTGAAACAAAAGAAGTGTTATGGAGCTTGCCTTAAGTATATAGTTTTTTATTTCTAAATTTATCACAATCGAAAGGTCTAAATGTTAATAAAAATATAATAATAAATAAAAAGAAACGGAAACGTTCGCAGAAAAATTCTTTGCTTTTTTAGTGGGGTATAAATAATATAAAATACTTCTTTGAAAATGTAGGCTCTTCTTTAAGATCCATATTACTGTAGGTAATGATGAATACTACGGCTGAATACTAGTTAATACAGAAGAGAAATAATTACTAATTAGGCAAATCAAAGTCCATAAGTAAACAACAAAAAAACCCAAATGTCAGAAATGACCTCAAAAAGAGCTCAATTCTAAGATCTATTATTTGATTGGTTTAAATTCAGCTGTCACATTACGTTCTGCTCCGCTTTTAACCACTTTCCGCTGTATGTGACGGCGGCCTAACGCTAAGTCAACATGTAGGCGGAAACGCAAAAAAGCGGAACAGAATCGCATGTGCTATTGCGTACGTTCCGCCGACGGCAGCAGCTTAGAAGTTTAGCCAGCGAAAGCTGAAAATCGGCACCTAATTGGCCAATTTCAGGGTTCGCTGACTAAACTTCTCAGCTGCTGCCGTCGGCGGAACGTACGCATTGGTTGCAAATCAGCTGAACCTATGTCAAATAATGCGTACGTTCCGCCGACGCCGACAGCAGCTGAGAAGTTTAGTCAGCGAACCCTGAAATTGGCCAATCAAGTGCCGATTTTCAGTGTTCGTTGACTAAACTTCTAAGCTGCTGCCGTCGGCGCAACGTACGCATTGTTTCAACTAATAGGAAATGTGAGCCAGTTTTGCATCCGGCGTTTTCGCCTAATTGTGAACTTTTTAAACGTCATTCAGCTTTTAGACCTGCCGCTAGATGCGCTAGTGTCCGAAGCTCTAGATTTAATGCAAGGAGTTAGTATAGTACATCTGGAGGGACCCTCCTGTTTTACAGTTTTGGCCTTCCTTTTTACCAGTGGCTTCCAGAAAAATACGTCGTGACTTCCGGCGAATTGACGTCACCTGACATCTAACGTCAAATAATTCGAAATTGCGAATCGCCAATTGATTTGCTCTGACGATAAAATTACATCATGGGTCCTATCGGGCACCTATCGCCATCCGGGCCATCCGCACTTTCTTATTTTATTCTATGTCGTCAATTAAAAAAGCAATTCGTGCGATTGGTATTATTGGTATTGGTACAGTCCGTGCCGACGCTGAGATCACTGGACGCGTATCTCAAAGGTAAATAATCAACAAAAGGTGCGACATATATTTATTTCATTATAGCAAATTTCGTTCGGTTAACTATGTCTAGTTGTATCCTTTATCAATTAAGGCGGGATACAAAGATAGAAATATTCCTACTCGTCCAAGCTATGAAAAATTCTTTTTTTACGACTGCGATTTTGCTTCAAAAAGTAGAAAATAAACAAATGCGCATTACTAACTCCCGTTGAAAATCGCGTATTGCAAACAGCGTGCGCAAAGTGCACATTGCGCACGCTCTCATACGGAAGGGTGTGCAAAGTGCACTTTGCACACGCTTGTGATTGTTTTGCACACGCCTTGCATATATTTTATAATACGAATGATCATTTATGAAGCAAAATCGTAGTACGAAAATCACTCTTCCCACTCTTGTGATGTTGTATCACTATCACTCGGCTACGGCTCGTGTCCAAACCGTCACACTCTTTGGAAAAATGCAATTTTCGACATTAGTTACACAATATATTATTAAATTCAGGCTAGAATTACCTGTGATCAATAATTGTTCCTATGGTCTTGTATAGGATGTTTCCGCTTTTCGATGGTGATTTTTTTCAATTTTTTCTTTTATTTGTTTGGTTAAGAACACAGTGAAAATCAATCTTTAGAAGCCCCGCGAAGAAGCTTTTAACCGAAGTCCGGGTTCTTAAAAGTGAAGTTAGCTTGTAGATTATTCTAGTCATGAAATAAATTAAAATTAATTTAATTTTATATAACACTTTGTACCCATGAGTTTTCAACAGTTTAGACTTCTTCTGATTTCTAATTGGAAGAAACTCTTTTAAAAAGTTTAAAGCCGAGCGAACTCTGGAATTAAAGTAGTCACCCTCTAGGCCATCATTTTTAATTTTTCTGATCGGCTGCTAATTCCGGATTGGAGTATTGAAGGATAGATGAAAGAAAGTAGATTATTTTGAGCATGTATCTTTGATTCCTACGTATGTCACTGAGCGCAGGGGCTCAAATCTTCATTCTACTGTCACTTTTTCTTTAATCATCCGCCATTTCTGGACTGAAGTTTGAACGGCTTCATTCCGTCGTGCCAAAATTTCAGGCTATTATGTTAGATGATTATTTTGGGGCTTTTATGCAAAAAACATGGACTAATGAGGAATATCTAATCACAATTTATGCTGGACATTTCGCAAAATTTGAAAAAATTTTCGAGTGTCGGCTCTTTATAGTACCTATAAGAGTATTCTCATCCTTTGTTTTCTCACTAAAAATGTAAGGATGGCAATACTCTCGGAGCGGTCTATAGAGCAGCCACCCGAAAGCACTAACGGTACGTCACCATGTGCGGAGATGGCGTATATTGCGGATTTGGCGCTGTGGCCTGATTGGTTGAAATTGAAGTTTCTTGCTAAATGTTGCCAAATTTCTGCATTCTCATTAAAGTAGTTTATTATAGCTGTATTTGTTGTTGGATAAATAGTGGAAAAAACAGTTATTATATCGAAATCTATGACATTTGCTATATGATGCATTGTCAAAAAAGATGGAATGCAGTGTGCACTACGGCAACACTGTGGATCCGCAATATACGCCATATCCGCACATGGGGACGTACCATAGCCGAGTTCGGTAATTCCACCCGAGCGCTCCGGACACAGGCCATCTCCCAAAATCTTAACAAGCTAGAGTAAGGTAGACTGATATCCCGAGCGCTCGGGATGTAATTACCGAACTCAACTAAGAGCCGCTTTCCAGCTGTAATAAAGGATTTGAGCGTGAAGCTCCCTTAGCGTTAAGTCCATACGGATTTTAAAGACTCGAGCTGGAACAGCTTTTCATAGTTGTCAAAAGTACTTCAAACACCAAAATATCGGTAGGTACTCAAAGGACAAGGGGGGTAGAAGATTGGAACAAGTGCATGAAGTACCGAGGTGCTGGAAAGCTAGAAAAACGAACTTCACGCTTCGGAATTCCTCTGAGCTACTCCCATGGCAAGATGGAAAGCGGCTATGAATGAATAGCAACTTCACGATAAGTTTTCCAGTGACTTTATACTACTAGACCCAGGCATACCACTTGTTGTAAATATAGCATCGACGTATTTATGTACGCCTGTCTCTTTCGTCGTAACAAAACTCCCAATTTTTTGTCATTGTCGTGGAACCGGCACAATTAATGACACCAAACGGTGCCATACGAAGTTAAAAATTGACTATTCCCATCCTTTGGTTTCTTAATAAGAATGTAAGGATAGTATTGCTCTCAGAGCGGTCTCCCAAAAACGCTATTTATTATAATAAAGACAAGTCAGAAAATCAGGAAACGTCATGCATACAATAAAGCGGGCCACAAGAGAGATAAGCCTAATGCAGATACCGTAATGTAGAAAGAGATGATTAGAAAAAAGAATGTTGGAAGTGTGGCTGTTTGCGGCGAGCAAATGAGGCACACTAATTAGTTTACTTGTTTATTTCACTAAACTGAACATTGATTGATAAAAACTAACTATCGGTTTACAAAAGGAGGAACGGAATCTACACGGACCGGTCGATTCGAATTCCTAAACGGTCGACTCGTCGTGACCCGCCGTTCGCGAATTCCCCTCTTTTCTCTCTCCAACGCCAGCCTTCAGTCTGAGGCGGAGAATGGCAGATGACATCCGCCACAGGGCTCCCCCCCAGTAAGAGACCCGGTGGTTTCGAACGGTTCTGCTCGCATCCATGAAGCTGGAACTGGCTGGCATACGAATGCTCCTCTAACAACCGGTGGGAGACTGGAACATATGCTGGTTTAAGGCGATCCATCGAGACTCGTTGCTGAACACCTCGAACGTCCACTGTTAGGAATTTGTCGTGACGCTCCAGCACCTTAAAAGGGCCGCTATAGGGGGGTGTTAGCGGGGGCTTCACATTATCCGATCGAATATAAACACATGTGTAGCCGATGGCAGGTCTGGATGGACATAAGCGGTGCGGCTCGAGTGGTTGCTCGTTGGCAGAGGTCGCAATGCTCCCATGGTCTCACGCAGGCGTTGGACAAATTGGTGTTCATCGGGTGTAACTGCATTAGGAACAAGCAGCTGTGTCCGGGAAGTTGAACCGGTGTACCATACACCAATTCAGAGGCCGTGCATGAAATATCCTGTTTGAAGGTATTTCGAAGACTCAGCATGACCAAGGGGAGGGCCTCGACCCAAGACACCACGTCGGCGGCGATCAGAGCCGCTTTTAGCGTCCGGTGGAAACGTTCAATGCACCCGTTTGATTGCGGATGGTAGGCGGTCGTTTTTATATGCTTCACTCCTAGCATTTCGTTAAGTTGACGGAACAACTGACTCTCGAATTGTCTTCCCCGGTCCGTAGTTATGGTCGTTGGTACGCCGAAGCGGGATATCCAAACTTCAAGGATCTTATTAGCCACCGTCTCGGCAGTCATATCTGCGATGGGGATTGCTTCAGGCCACCTCGTAAATCGGTCGATGATCGTAAGCAGGTACCGAAAGTCTCGACTAGGAGGGAGTGGTCCCACAATGTCTACATGTATGTGGGCGAATCGGTCATCGGGCATGCCTAGTGATCCCAGAGGCGCATGCGTGTGTCGGCCAACCTTAGCGCGCTGACATTGGAGGCACTCTCGGGACCATTGCTTTACTTGACGGTTCATTTTGTGCCACACAAAGCGTTCGGCGATCATTCGCAATGTAGCAGCATGTCCAGGGTGTGACTGGTTGTGGAACTTTAGGAAGACATCCCGTTGAAAGGCATCCGGCACGTATACGCGAGTCCGCCCATCTTGGACTTCACAATAGAGGGGACGTTGGCTGTCTGGTAGGACGATACGTTGTAGGCGCAAGGCGCTGGTCGGGTCGTACAGGACCTGTTGTAAACCTTCGTCCGTGGTCTGGGCTTCCGCCAACCGGTCATAGTCGATGGTAATTGGTGCTACGATGACGTCCACCTGAGGCCGTGAGAGACAATCAGCGACGATATTTGTCGTTCCTTGGACATGTCGGATATCAATCGAAAATTGGCCAATGAATTCGAGCTGTCGAATTTGCCGTGGAGATTGACGGTCATGTCGTTGCTGGAAGGCGTACGTCAAAGGCTTGTGGTCGGTGTATATAGTGAACAGCTTGCCCTCGATAAAGTGGCGGAAATGGTGGACACCACTGAATATGGCCAGCAGCTCCCGGTCGTAGGTGCTGTAATTCCGCTCCGTTTTAGATAGCTTTCGCGAAAAGAAAGCGATAGGCTGCAGGTATTCATCCACGAGTTGCTGCAATACACCGCCAATTGCTGCATCCGAAGCGTCGACTGACATACTCAATTTGTCAGCAAATGAGGCACACTAATTAGTTTACTTGTTTATTTCACTAAACTGAACATTGATTGATAAAAACTAACTATCGGTTTACAAAAGGAGGAACGGAATCTACACGGACCGGTCGATTCGAATTCCTAAACGGTCGACTCGTCGTGACCCGCCGTTCGCGAATTCCCCACTTTTCTCTCTCCAACGCCAGCCTTCAGTCTGAGGCGGAAAATGGCAGATGACATCCGCCACAGAAGTCTTGGAAACAGCGTGTATTTCGGCGACGTATAGCGTTACTTGGGTTTAGTCTCAGAAATTGTAAACTAATGGAATCCACGCGCGCAATTCTCCGCTGTATGGGCAGCTGTTCCCAAAAATGATGAGACGCCATGTCTAAGGCGAAAACCAAACATTTCGTTGGCTATGTGTTTATCTGCAATAAATTGCATTTTGCAAGACTTTAATATTATAAATAATTGTGTTGTTTACAATGGTGGGATGTGCAGATTACGGTTTTAAAAGCAGCGGCTATAGAAAGGAGCCTGGAGTTATGTTTCACAGGTAAACAGATAATGGCGTTTTTCAACAACAATTAAATTATTTCAAGTAACTCTAAAACCAGTTATTTTACATCGAAATCTTCGAAGTATGATTTAGTATATACCGCAGTGAAGTCAATATAATGCTATTTTAGGAAATATTTTTCTAATCCTGTAACTTGTAGACAGTTTTTTTATTTAAATTTTTGAGCAGTTTTTCCTGGGGCGCAAGAGATGTAATCCCAGGGTTATCAACGACTATTAATTCCCATTTATTTTTATTTATTTAATAGTAAGTCGATGTTTGCTAATAATATTAAGTATAATATTACTAATTTTACAATTAGTAATTTAGTTTTATTATTATTATTTATTATTAATAAAATATTTTCTTATGTGCTACAATACCAATGCTACGTCACTGGCATTTTCACACTTGACAGATTGGAGCAAACTGGTAGCAGAAGCGGGCGTCGTATTCTACTTCCTATGGTTTACATTTTCTAAGGGTTTAGTAGTCACTGATTTTTTCTAATTTGCGGATGACAGCTGACAGCTATCAAAATTATTTATCACCAATGACCTATCAGATATGGACAGAGCCGGCAAATGCCGATATTTCCCTAAAAGCAGCCCTCCTTTTTGGCCAGAGGTCCATCGCTTCAATGGCTCCCCTGGACGCTTATTCTATAGGAAAGAGTGAAAGTGAAAGTGAGAATTTTGACAACCTTGATTGGTCAAAAAATTCTGTTGACGAATTCCATTGGCCAGCAATTCTCACTTTCACTTTCACTCTTTCCTATAGAATAAGCGTCCTGACGTAATTTTGTCGTCAGCATACGCCATAACATGCAAGCGTCACAGCCTTAGAAAAGGCAAACCAGAGGAAGTAGGATACGACGCCGGCGTCTGTTACCAGTTTGCTCCAATCTGTCAAGTGTGAAAATGCCAGTGACGGAGCATTGGTATTGTAGCACATAAGAAAATATTTTATTAAAAATAATAATGGAACTAAATTACTATTTGTAACATTAGTAATATTATACGTAATATTATTAGCAAACATCGACGTACTATTAAATAAATAAAATTAATTGTGAATTAATAGTCGTTGATAACGCTGGGATTACATCTCCTGCGCCACTGGAAAAACTACTCAAAAATGTAAATAAAAAATCTGTCTACAAGTTACAGGATTAGAAAAATATTTTCCAAAATAGCATTATTGACTTCACAGCGGTATATACTAAATCATATTTCAAAGATTTGGATGTAAAATAAGTGGTTTTAGAGTTATTTGAAATAATTTACTTGTTGCTGAAAAACGCCATTATCTGTTTACCTGTGAAACGGAATTCCAGGCTCCTTTCTATAGCTGCTGCGTTTACAACCGTAATCTGCACATCCCACCATTGTAAACAACACAATTATTTATAATATTAAAGTCTTGCAAAATGCAATTTATTGCAGAAAAACAAATAGCCAACGAAATGTTTGGTTTTCGCCTTAGGCATGGCTTCTCAACATTTTTGGTAGAGATGGGTTTTCACCCGGTTTTTTCATTTTTGAGGGTTTATTCCCTGCACACATCCGGGAAAATTCCGGGTTTATTCCATTATAACCTCTAAATTTAACTTTTTCAATACGCTTAACTCTTACCAATTAAGCAATAATTAGTTGGTTTGTGCAGCTTGAAGCTTTTAGTCAATTAACCAGTGTTTAGTTTATCACAAAACAAACCAGAATCTGGATGTATTGAATTCTAATCTAAAATCTAACCTTAAATCTTGAAACTACCGGGTGCTTTCAAGAAAAGATGGCAAAAAATCCGGGTAAAAACCCTAAATTGGGTTTAAAGGTTTTTTGGGAATTTTCCCTTGGCCCATCTATAATCTTTGGTAACAGCTGTCAATATAGCGGAGAATTGCGCCAGTGGATTCCATTAGTTTACATATTCTGAGGTCACAGCTCACAGCAACATTTAAGCCTAGTTCTCAGAGGTTTGTCATGTCGCCGCGACACCCCTTTCTTCAAATTTAATAACATGTCGCTGTCGCAGATATTTTACTTGGATACTTGCCTGAATTGAACCTTTGGATTTGATTTGCTTTTAAATTTATTAGGAAATTAACCCCAGTGTGGCGACATATTTCAACTCGTAAAATTTGTTCCATTTTTAGTAAATTTCCACCTTTCAAGCAGTGTATTATTTTTTGTTGAATAATGCGCGACAAGTAGCGTGTAGTTGAAATAATCCAACTACAAACAGGGTGTCGCACGACACATAGGGAAATTTCAAAACATGATCTCTCATTGGTCGATCTCTCATCGACGCCGCCTTCTCCAAATTTAATAACATGTCGTTGTCGCAAATATTCTACTTGGATACTTGCCTGAATTGAACCTTTGGATTTGATTTGGTTTTAAATTTATTAGGAAATTAACCCCTGTGGGGTGATATATTTCAACTTAATTGTAAAATTTTTAAATTTTTAGTAAATTTTCACCTTCCAAGCTGTATATTATTTTTTGTTGAACAATGCGCGACAAGTAGCGTGTAGTTGAAATAATCCAACTACACACAGGGTGTCGCACGACACATAGGGAAATTTCAAAACATGATCTCTCATTGGTCGGACCAAGTGTCGCGGCGACATGACAAAGCTCTGAGAACTAGGCTTAAGGCGAACCGGACATTGAGTCGATTTTTTTGGTTTTTGTTAGGTTAGAAGTTAAGTTTTAGGAAACCTTGGGGCTAGGTCAGCTAAGAAGCGCTAGCGCTATAGCTAGCAGGAGATGGATATAACTTCGATATTCGATTGGATTGGAAATAAGAAATATTAAATAATAAAAATAATGACAGTGACCACTGTTTTGCAATACTTTTAGGTAAGATGCCACGACGTCACTTTCGCCGGAAGTCGTCATCTGTTCAAAGGTTCATCATCAGTCAGGCAGTTAAATAATGCTAAAAGGAGAGAAGGCCAAAACTGTAAAATAGGAGGGGGTCTGCAAATAGCCAAATGTTCATCACCCATATACAGTGCAATCTAGTGTTGAAGCATTTTTGTTTGATTTCATCCATTCACTCGTTTTTGCCCATCTCGTTACTTTTGATATCTTATTTTTTTATACCTGTCTCCTTTCAGCACATGTTGAGAAGATACGAGAAAATTGTCAAAGTGAGCAAAGCATCTTGATGTCAACAATAAGTGAATGACGTATAAATATGTCACTTATAAATGACATGTTTGCGTTGCGTGGATGGAACAGGACAATTCTATAATTTGTCAACTCCAGCCTGATATAGACGCATATCTATTTAAGGCTAGCCGCATATTGAGAGAAGCCGAGAAACAATAGAGAAAAATTATTCCTGTGCTTTTCTTGTGCGATGACCGCATATTGAACGTAGAGTCAGGGTAAAATAATAGACGATACCTAATTGTTAATTTGAAAATGTTGAAAAATTTGAAAAATAGTATATTATACAACAAGCATTTAATGAGAGTCGTTATTCTCGAGGGTAACGTTTGAGCCCACGAGCGAAGCGAGTGGCACAAGTTGCCCGAGAGAATAACGCTCATTAAATGCGCGTTGAATACTATACTTTATCCACGACCAAGATTCTGGGTTTTCTCAAATATGATAGGTTATAGGTGCCACAAAGATAATTTACAATTTTAAAACCACGACCACGACTGGTTTCGCTATTCAATTGCGCGACGTTTGATGCGTCTTGTCGATAGATGACGGTCTAGTCACCCGCGCATGTCACCGCATGTTCATTTCAATGCTACGAGGGTGGACGGTAAATTACTTCATTTTATGGCCTATTTTAAGTATTTTTCAGTGAAAAGTACATATTTTACTGAAAAAGAGACACTGTAACCTACATTTGCCTCAATACATCCTAATAGAAGGATAATTATTTGAATGAACCAGTGGTAACTACCGATTTCATGTTTAGGGCAGTTTACGTTTTGAGTTGTCAGTTGCCTACGACATGTTTCGTTTCCATGACAACTCATTATTCACTTGTGAATAATGTTCATTATTCACAAGTGAATAATGATTATCGTTAGTCTTGAGAATGTACAAGAATAATGTGATTATTATAGTATGGTCGTGGATAAACATTGTTAATGCTATGGTGTGCTATGGCTACCCTCAATATGCAGCTAGCCTAAAATGGACCATGGCAAAAATGCTGAAATCCGGCCATGACTTAAAATCCCATTTTTCTTCTGATATTAGACACGGCAACATTGGTTCCTCCCCAGTTCCGTCTTCCTTCTATGGGACAAAAGCGTTTTTTTGATTGGTCAAAATTCAGAAATCTAAATGCGCAGGCGCTATTCTATGACAATTGATAATTTCTTGTCCAAATCTACGATATCCAAATATTCGCAAATCTCAACTGGCTTTTTATTTACTTTCCTGTAAACAATACAAAACCAATTATTGTTATGGTATGCGTGTATATTTCTTCGTCATAGAACTCTGATATCTGCCCCAGAAGCTTTTTCCAGTCCCCCTATTCCCTCCGTGTTCCGTTTGGGTGAGATAAAGTATCAAATTTCAGTGCATAATGTTTTCTGGATTAACCAACCAAGTGAGCTCCTGGATGGGTAGTGTGAAAGGGGAAACTGAAGAAAAGGTTCCTACCCCCACAGAAGACAACAATACTCTACTTAGTCCAGAGGCGAAGGAAGGAATGTAAGGATTTTGACCTATATTTTAATCATAAGTACCAGATCAGATCTCAATATGCCTCTGAAGCTGTATATAAATCCTTGCTTTTAATTGTCTTTGTTTTGTCTATAATAATCAGGATATTAGTTCTATAAAAAACCTTCTAGACTATATTTTTGACACATTTTGGTTCAGTCCCAATCATCTCATAAGGAGGGTCATTACTAATACAGAGAGCTTAGATAACAAAAGTTCACTACTGCATTAGAAATTTGTTAAGAATAAGTAATTATTTACTATCCAGGCACCAGTTCATTTTTAGTGTTTTGTGAAGAACAGTTACATTATGCTCAACAGCAAAGAATGAATACATTATCCATTGTCGCAAAATGTACCAACAATTCACATACACACATATTTTCTGCAAAAAAAGAGTAGCACTGGAATATTAAATAATTACCAGACAGTAACTCTTTCCTAGCCAGGCATCAATTCAGTCGAAGCCTTCCCATGAGGGGCCAAGTGGCCTGTCAAGGGGGTCTTTTGATTAGGTTACCTAGTTCAGTTATTTCCTTCTTTTGGTTAGGTTGGTTCAGCTATGTTCTTCTTTGGTTGAGTTAGGGAGAAAGCAACCCCTCAGGCCTGTCTGTGCATCATTGTATTTCCTATGAGGAGCAAAAGATTCACGGTGAGCTGTTTCTTCTCCTATGAGTGGAGTCTTTTGAGTAGGTTAGAAACAACCATTGACCATTAGACCATTCCATAACAGCAAGTTTTATGTAGCCAAACATATGAAATTTTACTAATGTATATGGAAATCTGAACATGAATCATGACAATTCAATGTTGTGTGTACTTTTAGGATCATATATCTGCATTAAAACATTTTTTTCGTTTGTTATTTTTATTTTATTAATATATTTACCCTTATCACACATTGATAAATTGAGGAGTAACTTTTCAAAAGGCATTATGTCCACCAGACATTTTTTTTTAGCAAGGAACAAAAAACGAATATTTGTGGGTCCCCATTCTTTTTAAACCTAAAAAACTCTTCTGCTTCACTCAAATTAGATAGGGACATAACACTATTTGATTCATTTTAGGTTTACAGAAGTATGGGAGAGATGTAAATAAGTCCAAAACCCCTACAAACTGAATTTTTTCTGGAGTGGACATAATGCGTTTTGATAAGTTGCTCCTTAATTAAAGTATAAAAAATAGCAAAAATGGCAACACTGGCACCAGTTTATTAATTTTGAGGAGCCATTATTTGGTTTGATGTTTTATGATTTCCTTCTGCTACAAATTCTGTTTTGAGGCCTTTGCCTCAAAGAGACAATTTAGGAATAGACTTATCAAGCTCTGTTCATAAACTGAATCTCTGGTTCACGATTAGCTTTCTTTCTTCTCTTTAGTTTTATGGCTATTAGCTGCCAGGACTATACTCAACTTAGCTTTAAAGCTCGTTTTAGACTGGCCTATTTCTTGTAGGTACTAGAAATGGTTCAATTTCTTGAGCAGCTCAAATAGGACAGTATCATACAGTAAATTGTATGAGATTCTTGGATTGGATCCTAAATTGATTGGAAAATAGAACCTCTTCTAATCAGAGACAATTTCTAGGCTTCATGCATGCGCATTTTTCCACAAGTTGTTTGTTCTATCTATTGTGATCATATTTCAATAAACTAAGCAGGACATCTCGACCAGTATTTCTTCTTCGCAGCTATTTCTCCTGCCAGGTTTTTCTTTGAAGTTTTCGTTTTTATTTCTTCAATTATAAACTTTCTTAAGAAATAAAAATGTATCCCAGAAAATAACAAACACATATTATTAAGCGAATTGTGCGACAACATTAAAAAAACTTAATTACAATAATTAATATAACAAATAATTGTTTGGAGTTTGTAGCCCAAAAATCGCGAGAAACCTCTAACCGGCATCATTAATGTCATATATTATGTCAAAAGCTGGCAGTGTCTTGTGATTTGGGCAACGTCATCTGTGGAACCTTTGTCAAATGCATCATATTTATGTCACTTCTCTATGGTTTTAGGCCTTTTTCTTGGCTAGTTTATTACAGAAAATATGTTCTATTGTTATCAAACTTTGTTTCAATTACAATCCAATTTATTGTCCCAGATCTTGTACAAGAAATATGCCAGTCTCTAAAACGAGCTTTATATAAAGATTTATCAACTTTCAAGTAAATTTTAATTGAACAACCATTCAACAACTAAGAGGCACATATTTTAAATGAAGTAATTCTGGAATGGACAATACTCTTAAAGTAGTGTAATTGACCATTGCAGAACAACTGATTTTGACAAACTTTTTTGAGGAGCATACAAACAGTGTACTCAGACATACCAAATTTTCTGTGTTTATACGGAAATGATAAATAAGAATTGACAGTTCAATGTTCTTTATTCTTTTATGATGATATATCTTCATTAAAACAATATTTTTCTGTTGTTCCCATTTTATGAACATTATCTTTACTCTTATATAACTTATAATCATATGGGGTGTTGATTATAAAACTTCATCTAGCAGGCTATGAAATTTTAGACAGAAAGGGATCTCCATCCTTTTCTTTTCACATTTCACAGCCAACTAAACTGCTGGACATAACAAGCGGGACAAACATATTTCAGGATGATTTATGAAGCGAGATATTTTTAAAATTACAAGAGTGAAAAATCCGAGGTTTTCAGCAGTCTCTAGAAGGATCTATGAGAGTTATTCTAGAGTACTTCGAACAAAATTACTTATTTAGATGGTGTATACAAGGTGATGAATAAGTTGACTACATTTTTACAAAATTTCTTTTTTGCCTACAATCTATGATTCAGTTTTTATTTAGTTTTTTGTGAATTGAGGACGATTCTTGACATGTTTAGAAAAAACGAGTTTAACCGATTTTATATATCGTATCACATTTCGGATTTTTTAATTTTTTTCTTCAGACATTTACCAATCGTATATTTCAGCCTCCTGCTGATCAAGTAATTAATATGCGATTGGTTAATTTTACAAAATTGATTTGTTACATGTGCACGAAGAGATAGTGGTATAAGATTTTTCTACAGGGTGTTGACTCTCAAAATGTTTTCACCATTAATATTGATTGGAGTGTTTTCTCAACAATTAACTTAACAGATGTTTAATTGCTTGCTGATGAAACAATAATAATAATAATTTTGAGATCAATAAAGTAAAACACCCAGACGGATTTTTTGCTTTTCATTTAAATTAATTTAAACATAATATAGGGCGTTTAAAACTTGACCTTACTAAAAAAAGGGTAAATAACTGATTTTGCTTTAAATGCTATAATAGGTACTGGAACTTTATTTCGGAAATAAATTTCAGGTAGAAATATAAGGGGCTTAATAAGGGATTTGAAAACTCTGAGAGCAATGACCTCATATTTACAAGGTGGTGCCAAGAAATAATACTTGTCGACGCAGGCACAATTGGTTTTTTGTTTCTTTGTAAGTCACTTTATTTGGGACACTCTGTAGGTCCATCTAACTTCCAAAATTCAGGTCAACTTCACACCTCAATAACTCTCATCTAGTCTGTTTCAGATAACTTTAACATTGGGCCTGCGTCGACAAGTATTTCTTGGGATCACCTCGTAAATATGACGTCATTGCTCTCATAGTTTTCAAATCCCTTATATTGTCCCTTATATTTCTACCTGAAATTTATTTCCGAAATAAAGTTTCAGTAATATAGCAGTTAAAGCAAAATCAGTTATTTACCCTTTTTTTAGTAAGGTTTAGTAAGTTTAAGACGCTCTATATTCTGTTTAAATTAATTTAAATGGAAAGCGAAAAATTCGTACGGTCAAAATTATTGATATTGTTTCATCAGCAAGCAATTAATCATTTGTTCTTTTAATTGTTGATAAAACACTCCAATCAATATTAATGGTCAAAACATTTTGAGAGTCAACACCCTGTAGAAAAATCTTATACCACTATCTCTTCGTGCACACGTAACAAATCAATTTTGTAAAATTAACCAATCGCATATCAGTTACTTGATCAGCAGGAGGCTGAAATTAAAGATTGGTAAATGTCTGAAGAAAAAATTTAAAAAATCCGTAATGTGGTACGATATTTAAAATCGGTTAAATCTGTTTTTTCTTAACTTGTGAAGGATCGTCCTCAATTCACAAAAAACAAAATAAAAACTGAATCCTATATTCTCGGCAAAAAAGAAATTTTGTCAAAATGTAGTCAACTTATTCATCACCTTGTATACACCATCATTTTATTCAAAGTAGTCTAGAATACCTCCTCTATAGATCCTTCTAGAGGTTGCTGAACATTTTATATTTTTATCTTGCGTTATTTTCAAAATATCTCGTTTAACAATTTATCGAAAAATATGTTTGTCCCGTTTGTTTTCTCCAGCAGTTTAGATGAAGTTTTATAATGAATGCATAAATAAATTAAAGTATTAAAAACATATATTTGTTTTGATGTTTTAGGATTTTCTTTACATAGCTATAAATTTTTCCTAAAAGAGACAATTTAGGGATATATTATAAACATATCTCAAAACAAACATAAAACGTGATGATCAAGTTTCAAGTTCTGTCTGATATTTAAATAAGTTGGTCAGCTTTAATGTCTTGAGAATTATGTCAAATGACATAATTCTGGAATGGTCAATTTTCTAGTTAATCTACATAATTGACAATGTTTTCCAGAGTTTCTCACAACTGTTACTAATACCATTATTTCATTTCAATTTATATCCTCATGACAGTTATATAATACCACCTCACATTACATTAGTGAACTTCCATTTTATATGGTTTGTTTGTGCTTGAAGGGCATTTTACCACTGGCAGTGGTGTACAAAGTTAATTACATTAATTTGGGCAGTGGAGAGAATATGGTGTAATTTTAGGGCAGTATAAGTAGTAATATTACTTCAAAAATGTAAGGGAAATGTGGGAATTAATAGCATTGCAGAAAATTGTTACAACAATGCCTGGCATTGTTTGGAAATATCAGGAAATATTGACAGTGGTGTAGGTACACAATTTTTGTTGGTAAAGCCTCCCACTGCACTGCACTTTTTAAAAAAACATATGGTGTTTGATAATTTAACGACAATGGATTATTTATTAATTCTATGAATAAGCTCTCTCTCTCTCTCTATCTCTAAAACCTGAAAATTAGTTGATTCCTGGATAGTACACTGTTACTGTGTTGCAACTATTTGATATCCTAGCAACACTATTTTTTGCAAAAATATAGAGGGGGTGAATTGTTGGTACATTTTTCATCAACAGTGGATTAAGTATTAATTCTCTGCTCTTGTGCATAATATAATTGCTTAAAAAATTAAAAAAAAACTGAAAATTAGGTGGTCTCTGGATAGTAAACTGTTACCAAAGAATATAACAAAATAGAAGTCAATTTATTTCAAATATCAAAAATACATTGAGTAAAAGTGAATTAATTCTTGGTCTCTACCTCTAAATTTGTCAAAGTTAAATGTTAATTTATAGCATGTAGGTACTAAATTTTGGAAGGGGTCTTTGATATAACAATTTTTTCTATGATGCTTTGCAGCATTGAACTTCAACTTTAAAAATGCAAATTTTGTGATATAAAAGCACTGCACATTTGTTAATGAAATTTGGTAGGAACCTATAGGCTATAATTGAAGGTGCATATTTTGCACCAGTGGCTTTGATGCCCATGTGTCATTAGATATGTTTAAAATTGTTCTAGGTACTACCCAAGATGCTACCACTGATTTTTCAAAAAATATAATTTATTCTTATTGTTCCTTTATTTCTGAAGAAGACGAGGAAGAAAAGGTATCTTGTTTTTTTTGTATAATTCTTATTTTTTTATGTAAAACCATGTGAGGCATTTTAATGCATTTAGTATGAGGTTTAGCATGATTATTAACCATTTATTGCATTATTGAAAAAGTGTACAAGTCTTTTACTCTTATTAAGTTTAGGAGAAAAAAGTAGAGCTTTTAATTTGAAAATCTAAAGGTGACCTCATTATGACCTTGAAAACAAAGTCAAGGTCAAACAACTTCAACACCATTTTATTTGTCCGTGAGTAACTTCTAGTTGACAGATTTTTTTCATAGAACGCGCCATTTTCCAAATATATCACTTTCTCAAATTAAATGGACCACCCGGTATTATAAAATTATAAATCTATTACATATTACAAATACATAAATATCCATGAACAAACACAAAGGAACATGCTGGTGTCACCAAAGTGCAACAAATATGTAGGACATTTTGAATCTATCCAAGGGGAGATCATCAGAACAGCCTCTGCCAAAACTGAGAACAAAACATTAAAAAAACTTGACTCCCTAATTGTTAAGCTCCTCTCTATAAACTCTATGGTACACAGTCGCCAAATCAGCCCCGATCTGAGCTTTTTATTCTGTATTCAACTATGTATCACACTTTATGCTTTAATTACTGTTTCATACACTCATTTTAGGATGATCAACAAAACATATAAGTACGGGCCTGTGTCCCTCCCAGTAATATTAAAATGGAATTTCATTCTTTAATTGGCTTTTGCATTCATATTTTTTTTAAAATTTTAAATACGAATTTTATTGGTATTTAAAGTAATCAATTAAACCATAAAGTATATGGTTGCGTGCAAATAAAAAGCTCTTGTAATTTTTATTTAACTATAAAATGTTTGTCAAAAATAAAATTATTAAAAATCTCTTTTTTTCTCATATAACTTCGAAACGGATCGGAATTTCGTCAGTTTTAAAATGCCATCATATTAAGGTTTAAACTGCCCATTTTTTTTACCCAGTTAACTGAATTCCTACCTCTTACATAATCTTAATTCTCGTAGTGGCCCTCTTCTGCACAGGGTATAAGATAGGGATGTTCATTTGAAAACGTCATCCAGTTGGCTGTGAAATGTCAAAAGAAAAGGATGAAAGAACAAAAGTCCATTTATTTTAAAATTCTGTAAAAATTTTATAGCCTTCTAGATGACGTTTTCTAATGAACAGGGGGTACTTGTCTAATTTGATGGCCTAAAAGACTGCGTAAATTTGTTGTATTCTCCCACTACAGCTGAATTTTTTGCATTTCTCAGCAGTCCCACCAAGGGCGGAGGCAGCCGGCTAGAAATGTTTTCTAACGTCAAGAATAAAGTCGAGGGGATTGGTGGCTGGTTGGGCTCCAGCATACCAAAGCTACGCAAAGGAGATCATGAAGGCGCCAACTCTGAATTTGTCGGCCACGAGAACCCAGCAGTCGAAACCGGATCCCCAGTAACTGCAGATCCAGTCAAGGAACCTAAGGACGACGATGATAATTCCAGGTAATTATTAGATTTAAGCTTGAGTTTAACCTTTACTCAATGATATTATGCTTGAAGAGTCATGGTTATTCTGGTTTTTATACCAGCATTGTCGAAATATTTAACTAAAATGTGTGTCATATGTGTTGCAGTGTTCTACTCATTCACTTATTTTTGCCCTATCTCGTTATTTTTCAGTTTTTTATATCTGTCTCCTTTTGACATATGTTGTTAAGATGCAATAAAAATGTCAAAGTCAGATTTCCAATGCCTGCTTGATGTCAATAATAAGTGACTGGCTTATATGGGGTGCGTATGCACTGTGAATGTCTTTTGATTGTGAGTGTGACCAATATCTTAAAGACAATCGGATCCATCTCAAAAATGTTTTCTTTAGCTTGATTTACACACGAAAATTATTTTTCACTGGTGACTCCATCATATATCATGTATAATTACTTCAGGCATAATACATTGAGTTTAGGTGGTCGGGTTAGAAGGTGGTATACAAAAAAACCTAATGTAGGAATTTTAGTGCTACTGGAGGAGCAGACTCAGGACCGCAGTCCCTTGCTGAGTCACCAACCGAAGAAAACGGAGGTCAGTTCGGAAATGGTACGTGAAGGTTTTTGTTCTAGGTTGTTGTTGATGTACTTTGATGTGATAATTGTGATATTTTTGACTCCCCGCTCCCCAATATGTATGGTTTAACAGTTTTTATTGCCTACTTATCAGCCCTTCTTCTTTATTGTTTTACAGGATGTCTCCCGGGTACAGCATTAATTGATTCTCGAAAAACTACCGTTACGAAAAATTTGAAAATACGCTTGTGTATTTTACTTTGTAATACAGGGTGTTTCTGGACGCCCTGATTGCAATTTTTTTTGTCTCAAAGATCTTGAAACATTTTTCAGTGACTTTTGAAGTTTATTAAATCAAATTACGAGTAAGTTTCGAAGCTCAGCTGCCTGACTTTAAAACACATTTAACTTTGAGTATGAATATAACTGAATCTTTTGAATAAATACTCTTCCATCATTTTCTACAAAAAAATCATTTGAAACAAACAGTACAATCTAATAGTGTTATGACACCATTATTTGACACATTTTTATCAGCCATTACCTATTTAATTGCCTGGCAAGTTCCATTTTTCATATTAATAGGTGTAGATTTTGCTATGAGACCCCCTACAGAGGTGTCATTTAAAATGATTTAATTGATTTATAGTTATACACTCCTATTTTTAGTAATCCTTTTTAACTCTTTCCTAGCCGTCGTTTTTCCAAAATCAATGGATGAGGGTCCGGGTAAAACATCCCGTGCAAGGTGGTATGACCTCGAATATCTGTTTTAGATGTGTATTTGTGTTACACAGCATTTATCTAAAATTGACCATCATAACTCCCTTTATTTCAGTACAAAGTAAGGCCTTAGCTGGAGCTAAATCCCTCGGGAGTTTCTTGTATTCCGCGGTTAACAAAGCTGGGAAAACTGTTACTGAAGCTGGATCTAAAATTCATGTTATTAATGTAAGTGTTCCAAGTTACTCCTTGGTGTTGTGTCGTTGTACTACAAAACAACAGGTTCTATCTAGGGTGGGAATAAAGTCAGGTATATCTTTAATATATCTCTCATAATCTCATGAAAATTTTGAACATTTTTAAGTATATAGTGAATCTGATGCCAAACGCCGTTTGAATTTGTATTGAGGCTAGAACATAAAAGTAGTCAACTTCGTTATTTTTAATTGAACAACCTGTTTATACAGATCAGAACAAATTTAATTGTAGTAAAGAATAATAGCAGCCAAACCTAACGAATAAGCATTAATTAGAGGTTGATAGTTCCCTCCTTTATTTACTAGGCAGTATCCAGTGTGATATTTGAACTCTTGAATTACAAGGAACAACTTTTTAGTTTTCTTTAGGTCACTTTTTATAGGAAAAGTTAAAGAGCTCTTGTTTCGTATGGTTTGCGTTTATCTAGCAAATAAAAAAGGTCACTTTAAACATGAATTAATCAAATTTGTCTTTTTCTCTTTTAAATTTGTTTTGAGCAAGACACTCCATTTAAACAAGTTGTGTGTATAATTTTCTTATAACTATTCAGACCTTTTATTAATAAAATGTATCTATTAGAAAACATGACTGCGCTGGCTAGTAATTCAAATCCTTTTGTGTAATTTCCCCTCGTTAAATTTTTTTATAGTTATTTACTAAGGTCGCTTCCTTCTTAGAATATTTTAGGTGAATTTAACAAGGAGCAAGAGGCGTTTATGAAAGGTAAAGCAAATTCCAGCGCTACTGCACTCCCACCATGGGCAGGGTGCGCAAATGAAGAAAGCCTAAAGGAGGAATGCCTCAGCTTGTCAACTGACAGAAGGTAAATATTTGTTGGAAAGTGAAAATCCTAGTTAAGATACGGATTTTCTCTCTCTCACTCTCTTTCTTTTTGTGTTCTAATCTCTCCCGTTTCTATTATTGTTGGAACTTTTTTGAAATTGGCAGCATATTTTGAAATAGTGCAAGTTTGGTTTGGGTTGGGTCTATTAATTTTCTGTCCAAGATGTCCTTAGTTTCGGGCAGAAAATGGTTACACAACAACCTACACCTTTGGACATTGCTGCTTCTATTTTCACACAAAGGCAGAATTCGACAAGATTCCTTACGCTTTTGTTGAATATACCTTCGGGTTCAATTTTTAGGATCTCGAGCGATATTACAGCTCATCATATTGTAATGTATCATCATTTTTCTGTAAATCATCAGTTAAAAGTGATCCCCAAAATGTCTTATTTAGGTTCGTCGTGCGATATTTACTATGGACAGAGTAAACTAAACAGTGATTATTTGTTTAGTAACAATAAAATTAAGCCGACTAAACAAGAAAAGGTCCTTAGTGACAAATAAAACACGTATAATAAAAATATTTAAATATATTCAAAATAAATCGAGGGAATGAATGCCACCTTGCCAAATCCAACTCGTCGATGGCAACATCGCCCTTTCCGAAATGACTAATAAGAATCGCTTTAATGGATTCTCGGATCACGCTCCGATTTGTGTTTCGTTCGACTCTATTACGTTTGTAAACGTACATCTAATGAGAAAAGATATCCATCCATCCTTAATTATATGTTTCTTGGCCTCATGTTAATGTGATATGCAGGGGGTGTTCATCTGAAAACGTCATCTAGTAGGCTGTGAAATGTAAAAAAAAGGGTGAAGGAACAAAAGTCCATTTACTTTTATTATGTCATCCTTTTCTGTCAAAAATTCGTAGCCTTCTAGATGACGTTTTCTAATAAACACCCCTTATATCCTTATCTAATTTAATTAGCAATTTGCTTAAACAAATGTCTCCGTGTTTCCTGAACGTGCGGAACCAGTTTAAAGTGAGAAAATCCTTGCCAAAAGAAGAAACAAAGTCCATGTAAAAGCATGTTCGAAATCGTTTCATTTTGAATTAAGTGCCAACTTTCATAAAAATATTTAAAAATAAATGTTAAGAAAAATTTCACTGTACTTTTGCCCTTTAGACATAACTTGGAGATGAAAATTTGACACAACAATAATGGCAAGTAATTCCAATAAAAAGATTTTTTTTTTGTTTTTTTTGGTTTTCGTGCCCTTTCTTCCATTTCTTTTAATAAAAAGGTCATTTATTTCAACCGAAACTGTACTTCAGAATTGAAGCGATATCGGATATATGTTTTTGGAAATAGAAACTTTTTTCTTATTTTGACTCAAGTAGTATCTTTTTAAATGTATTTTAGATGAACTATCATCGAGATAGTCTGGAGACCCCTCCTGTTTTACAGATTTGCCCCCCGTTTTAGCAGTGGGAACCTTTGAACTGATTACGACTTCCGCCGGAAGTGACGTCTCCGTGACGTCATGACGTCTTACGTCAAATTATTGAAATTATTCCAAAACAGTTGTCGCTGTCATTATTTTTATTATTTCTTATTTCCAATCCAATCTAATATCGAACTTATATCCATCTCCTAGCTAGAGCGCTAGGGCTCCTAGCCCTTAGCTGACTTAGCCTCAAGGTTTTCTAATACTTAACTTCTAACCTAACAAAAACCAAACACAATCGACAATCAATATCCGGTCCGGCTTTAAATTGCTATGACGCTTTTATGACGTGTGCTAACAACAAAATTACGTCAGGGGAACCTTTGAAGCGACGGACTTCCGGCCAAAGAGAGGGCCGTTTTTAGCGAAATATTGGCATTTGTTGGCTCTGTCCATATCTGCTAGATCATTGAAACACACTGTAACATAACCTGTCGGTACCATTCATAATCTTTTTTCTTCTATAAAAGAGGTTCTAAAATGTTTTTTGTTCAGTCAAAGATAACATATTGTTGCTGTAATATTGACACGAGTTGAACATTACTAATAATCGAACAGATCTATTCAAAAGAATATACAACTCCTACAGACTTATAGTAAATAATTTTAATCAAGCATTAATAAGAGAAGAAATACAATTACAATTATTGATCCGAATCCCAAGACATTTTCCTTCATCTAACATGCCCTCCATCTGTCCAAAACAGATTTTCCATTGTTCAAAAAAAAAACTAATTAAACTAGGTACCGTACGTGAGAGACCCTGTTTTAAAAAGGGTTCTTTCTTGGAGTGACAATCTCTTCATGCAGAGCCTCCAATCAATCTCCAGATGCGCTTCTGATGTTCCTTCGTAAGACGGTCTCATAAAATGCGAATCGAGTTCCTCAGCACCATTCAAATGTATTATTTCCGTATCCAACTTCTGTTCATTTTGTGTTAAACAAAGATGAGACTACGAGACAATCTGGGTTTCATTTGGTAAGAAAGCTTTTGGCTTAAGAGGACATTGTTATCTGCTACATTTAACATTCATCTGTTTTGCTATCTGGCGCAGAGTCTCTGGATAACCTGCTCACGTTTCATGTTTTTCCTTGCGTCTGACTTTAGCAAATCTAATCGGGACCGCAAGTTTTGCTCGAACATCGTCTGACTAGAAGGTCTGTTTGTAAACTTTTTGGGTGTTTTCCAATATGAAAATAGAATGTGGTGAAGCCTTTGAGACTGAGTCTATGTTTGGTCACTAGCCCGCAGGCGCTCCTTGAATGTTCGTACCGTCCTTTCAGCCAAACCGTTCAATTTTGGATGGTAAGGGTTTTTTGACAGACTCTTTGTTGCATTGTTCTCACAAAAAATTTTAAATTTTTGGGAAATGGTGGCTAGTGGCTATTGTCTGACACCAAAGAATTAGGAAGTCCAAAAGGAGCAAACATTTCTCATAAAACTTCTGAAGACTATGTAAAGAACTTGAACCGCTGTTATTGGTGATCCCAGATATAGATGTTAAGGTGAATGGTTTGGTTTGGATTAATAAAACGATTACGGGATCTGAGCCGTTATAATTATCGACGTTTCGGTTCTAAAACAGAACGATCCTCGTGACACTAAAAATTACGAAATATACATGCCATAAATCTAAAGAACTTTTGCACCCCGAGGAAAAGGAAATTTGAAAGCCAGGTACCAATCTAAACCAAAATACGTATATTTTCCTTTTAAGAAGTTCAAGGGATGTGCCCGCTGACCTTCCGCCCAAAGAGTTTTTCCATTCTTCATCATCTTTTCATTTGGTACCGCACACGGCACAATTGCATTTCCAGATTTATAAAGATTTCATTACACTTTCCTACCTTTCTTCTTCACTTTGGCGAAGTTTTCCGTGTTGTGTGTTTCAACCCAGAGCTCCAATTTCTTCTTGAGTCTGGGGAGCACTAACAAGTACACGTCATACTTGCATTTTTCATCGAGAGAGTTCTACTCCCTTTCAATAATACGGGATGTGGTGTTTCTTGTCCAATGTCCATCATTGTTCTCTGAAAGTCATTTCTCATCCAAATATTACTTTCGCTGGTGTGTGACCACTTGTTTCATGTACGGAACAGTAGTACGATCTCAGTAGATGAGGGAGATGTCGGTTTCAATCATCGTATCCAGACTGTTGCATTGTCCCGTCAAACCTTTCCACTATCCCCCAAGATATATCCTAGATCTGATGGTATAGTGGAAAGATTTGACGAGACAATGAAACAGCTTGTCTAAGATGATGGCAATTTCCTGGTCATACACCAGCAAAAGTAATAATTGCAAGAGAAACGCGGCTTCCAGAGCCAATTATAACACCTCCGGTATATGCGTTAATAGCCTCAGCAGGCGCCTCTATGGATTCAATATCTAAATAGTTAGTGGGTTCATCTAAATCAGTACGTCTTCCTCATACGGGTGATCGAACGACCTCATTTTCTGTTCTGAGGGAGTATGTTCTGCTGTTAAATGTTTACCAGAATGGACGGGTGATCGCCTGTCATTATTTTAAACTGTTGTGCTTTATCTTCTGTTCGTACCGTTTTGTAGTTAATTTATTATTTTATTTATTTTAAAACTGTTAAGATCATAAAATTGTGAACTTAACCAAGATATCAGTGTCATGGCGAGGGTCTTTTCTCCACCAAGGGAGGGTCTCGATCTGACAAATTTTGGCCGCTGAGGATGGCTTAGAGCCGAAACCGGTCCGTCAAAAGGATTTTAATTAAACTTGCACGAAGTATACGAGCCTTTTCTTCCCCTTCAACGTTTACCAGAATGTTGATCAAATCGTCAACAACAGTTAATTTTTTAAATGTTGATGTTTCTGCTCTATTAGGACCGACAATAGCCACCCGGCTGTTTATATCAATGCCAAAATCTGTTTTAACAGATAGGAGGTCCTGTCCGGGATAGGCAGATCTAACCAGAATTTGACAAGGTATTCTTTGGGTTTCTGCATAAGCTTTTGAGGTCGTACATCATCTTCCTGTTTCTGTCTGGGTTTTAGAGGGATTCCTTTCCTGCTTTTTTGTGCTTCTCTTCTTTTCATCTTGTCGTTTCTTGGACTAGCCTTAACATTTCACTTCTTTAATCTTCTCTTGCTTCTCATATTCCTTAACTATTTTGCTTTTTTGCATTTCTTAACGTAATTTTTGTTAACAAAAAGAAATCTCCTTTGTAATAGTATAGTTTCTGGATATCAAGATGTATGATCTCATTACAAATATTATCTAAGAAAGACTAGTCACGAGAAACAATTAGCAGACTTTTCTTCCAATCTGAAGATAATTATCTAACTTACAATTAAGTCTAGCCGTTCATTTGACGAATAAGTTCCATTCCTTCCAATTCCAATCGTTCATTAATTTGGGCCAGAGTCTTGTAGGTTCTAAGTATCCTGCGCTGATTCCATTAGGCATTTCCTTCAGGATATCAAACTATTTCTTCTCAGGAAGTACCAATGGACGCAAACCATTCACTACTCAAAGTCTTGCTGAACCCACCACTCCTCTATAATTGAACTTTTACCAGCAGTCTCATAAAGTGTCCTTTTGTCTTTTATTTTGACTTGGAGTCTTGATATTGATACCATTACTGGGTTTTTGATCTAGTCCTCTTGAAGCTTTTGTGTTAACCAAACGTCATTTAGTTCTACCATCGCTCTTCTAAAGATTTTCCTCTTAGACAATGTCTTGTCTTTGGCACTTCCTTAAGACTTTCGTGGACGATGTTCAACTTCTTGAAGCAGTTTTCTCGTGTGTGTTATGGGTATGTGTATTTTTATACTACTGTTACGGGATACGGATTCCAATAATTTATCGTCAATCAACTACACATTTAGTTTTAACTATTACAACACGATTAAAACACAATTACTCTCTACTAACAATTCGTACTATTCGCCTGTCCGCTTATTTCGCTTATTTACTACACTGCACTATCTATTCGATCCCATCTCGCGCGGCTCGCTGGTTTATATACCCGGCCTGAACACACTCTCGTACTTTTGAGAACGGAGGTGACTGTTCCCGGTTCTCGTTTAGTCTAGATGGGGTCGCGGTGGGCGCTCGGCGTTGCAGCTTCGGCCCGAATCTCTGTGGACCGACGGTCGGGCGTAACATTGCCCCCCCTCTTAGTTCTGATCGTCCAGATCAGAGAAATCTCCACGACTGTAAGTCTTTAACCGTTCAAGATGAATCACTTTCATCTTTGCTCTAGGGGTACGTTGTATCCTGTATACCACGTCGTTGATCCGTTTGATGACTGTATATGGCCCCTCTCAACTTGGAGACAACTGCCAGACTTTCTTCCTCTGTGGATTATACAGCCACACCAAGTCATCTGCCTTAAATCCTGCAGATTCGCCCTTGGGTCATATCTGGATTTCATCCGATCGCTGGCAATCTTTGTCCTCACATTACGATTGATTTCCTTTAATCTTTCTCGAAGTTCATCAGCATAGTTCTGGACATCTTGCACCGGTTCTTTTGGTGATCGTCTTCGTCTTCCGGGACACCAAATGTACCAGAAGACGAAGTTCTTTACCAAATATAACCTTGATAGGGTATGTCCTGTCATGTTATGCACTCAGAGTGCCTAATGATGGCAGCTCTATAAGCCATTATTAGAAGGGGCAGAAATTTGTCTCAATATTTCTGGTGGTCCGCTACCCTTTTGTGTGCTCTACCATGCCATCTGATTGTGAATGGGGCGGAGTTGTCCTTGTTCTGCGGATTCCCAGAAGTTCCATGATCTTCTTGAAAAGTTGCGATTCAAAATTCCGTCCCTAGTCCGAGTGAATCTGTAATGGTACGCCGAATCTACTGAAGAATTCGTCAAACAAGACCCTTGCCACGGTGTTAGTTTCCTAATTTGGTAGTGCATAAGCTTGATAAGATAATCCATGGCAACTAAGATGTATTTGTTGCCATCGTCTTTTTCTGGAAAAGGACCTGCCACGTCGATCGCAATTCTTTCAAATGGGGCGCCAGCATTGTCTTGCTTCATTTGCCCCCTAGTCTTTCTTTGCGGTCCTTTTACGGAGCAGCAGGTATCACAATTTCTGCACCACTCTTCGACGTCATCTCTGCAATTCACCCAGTAGAACCTTTCCCGAATTCTATCCAGGGTCTTATTCAGTCCAAAATGACCTCCAGACACTCCATTATGCATTTCTCGCAAGACATCTTTCCGTGTACTTTCTGGTACGACAAGCTAGAGCGTGGCACTTTTCCCGTCGGGGCTTTCTCAAGTCCTCTTCAGTGAACCATTCTGAATCGCCAAAAAATCCCATTGAGCCCACACAGCTTTTACGTCCGGGTATCTGGTATATCCTTCCAATCAGGTCTTTGATTTTCCATCTTCCATTGACGCATAAACCCCACACCATTATCGGTTGTTTGTTCGACCTTCATTTGTTCAAATCAAATCAAATCAAGCTTTATTGTCAGAAGAAAAAAAAATCTCATAGACAAAGCACTATACTACAGTACTGTACACCCAAACCAAAGTGGGACACAGTTGGTTCAGCACAATGATTAAAAAAGTATATATAGGTATGTAAGTATAGGTACCTTTCGGAACAGTTTCTAGGAAAAACAATCGGTACTTTTGGTGAGGTTTCCTGGCCAGCGCGATCAACAGACTTAACCCCACTAGACTTTTTTCTTTGGGATTACATAAAAAAACCAAGTATACGTTCACCATTTTGATACAGAAGATCAACTTTTGAGAGCAGTTACGGCAGCATTTAATACTATGAACTAAAATCAAATCAAGCTTTATTGTCAGTAGAAAAAAAAATCTCATAGACAAAGCACTATACTAGAGTACTGTACACCCAAACCAAAGTGAGACACAGTTGGTTTAGCACAATGATTAAAAAAGTATATATATAAACAGTACACACAAAGTACTAAAGACTAAACAGTAAAAGCTCAAAAATGTACCTAAGGTTCTTAAAATCTAAACATTATGTTCTAAAGCACTGATGAGAGGTGAAGGGGGAATGTAAGGCGTTCCCCACAGATGGGGGCGCACAACTCAGCCGAAACTGTCTGAAAAGAATTCACTAATATCATAGTACGGTCTTGAGAGTAAAAGCGATTTCAGTCGTCCCCGAAATAACCTGTGGTCTCTCAGTGGCAATGGCAATGGCAAATGATTGAACATTTTCCTATCTGTGTACACAACCGACCGCAGGCACCTATCGGATCTAGGTAAGGGTAGTGGGATCACATGAGAGGAGCGAGTCCTTCGCGTGTTCGAGTCAGTACCAATACTACCGAAGTTCTTCCTAAGCATCAGCGATGCAGTCTCCCGAATAAATAGGCAGGGCAATGTGAGAATCCGACTCTTCAGAAACAATGGACGGCAATGGTCTCTATAACCCGCGGCATAAACACATCTGAACGCCCTCTTCTGTAAAACAAACGCAGATCTAAAAAGAGTAGATGAACAGGAGCCTCAGAACGAAATGCCGTACCTCCGGTGACTCTCAACCAGTGCAAAATATGTAGTTCTTGACACATCATATGAAAGTTTGCGTCTAATCACTCTTAGTGCATAGCATCCCGTCGTCAATCTTCTGTTCAGATTCCGTATGTGCAGATCGAATTTAAGGCTGTCATCAACCCACAAACCAGGAAACCTAGTTGTCTGAAGGACACTTAACGCGTTCCCCCCAACCAGTACGTCGCCCAGGTCACATCCAAAGGTCATAACCCCTGTCTTGCCGATGTTTAAGACAGCTGATTTGCTGCATACCACTCCCTCAGAGCCGCCAAGTCAGCTGCCACAACACTGCCCAGCAAAGAGCCGCTAGTCCCGGGCCACAGTATAGTGGCGTCATCAGCAAAAAGAGTGAAAGCCCCAGAAATGTGAAGCGCTGACAAATCATTAATATACAATTAGAACAAAATGGAGCCCAGGACAGAGCCCTAGGGCACCCCTCGTTCGATCCTCCTCATGAGCGACCCCCACCGAAAACGACGCTCTGGCCTCTATCCCTCAGATAGGCCTCAAACCATCTCAAGGCCACGCCCCTGAAGCCATACCTCTCCAGCTTGGCCAGCAGGATGTCATGGCTGACGCAGTCGGAAGCCTTTGACATGTCACAAAAGGCAGCCGCCACAGATTCTCCGTCGTTTGTTCTCATATATAAGTCCTCCAGGAAAGCAAATATTGCATCACTAGTGCTCCTCGCCCGTTGAACGCCAAATTGATTTGGTGACAAAGGTGGTGACAAAGGTGGTACAAAGTATGGTTTCTAACAAGGAAAGACATCATCCTCCGCTTGACCAACTTCTCTATCACCTTGGAAAGGGTAGGAAGCAGAGCAATCGGCCTATAATTACTGGGAGAGTCCCGGTCCTCAGACTTAAATAAAGGGATAATTGGTGCAGACTTAAAAAGGTCAGGAAAATCGCCGCCAACAAAGGAGTTATTTATAGCCTCCGCCAGGACCCCCAATGCCTCAACGGGAAGCCCCCTAAGCACCCGGCCAGATATACCATCGTCTCCGGAGGCACGCCCACTTCTGAACTCCGAAAACACATCCCAGATCTCGGCCGCGTCTGTAGTGGCAACACCTGAACGATCGGAAGCATCCCGCATTCTGGAGCGATAATATATATTATTAGCCAGCCTAACAACCCGACTGAAAGCGCAAAAAATCTAAATTTCCATGAAAAAACCTTCTCAAGTAATAAAGAGACCGCATGTTTTTCGAGGAGACTCTGATGCCCCTTGTCACCCATAACTTTAAGGTACTCCGCTTTCTACGCCTTGCAGGAAATACGCTGTTGAACATATCTGAAACAATTTTGTAAAATTCAAGAACAGACACTGGGCCCCCCAAAGAACTCCACCGAAACTGTGCCCAAAAGCTCTCGAACCTGTTGAAATTAACTCGCGAGTACACCCGCGCCACATTTCCTCCCTCCTCTCTACCAATAAAATCTGTCATAAAACTGCGTGATGATTCGAAAACCCTAAACACTCAACCCTACACTCAGTACATCTCAAGTAATCATTACAACAAACAATCCAAGAGGGTACTAGATATCGAGGCAACCCTTGTAGGTTCTTTAACAAGCATTATCATGCCATATGAAATCAGCAGATTCTTAATAGCGAAAGTATTAACATCTTTGCCAAGAAACTTGAGGTTGAAATCGCCACAAATCAACACACCTGAATTTATGTTGAGCCTCGATACTAAGTGTTAGAAATACTGAAGAGTTCCCTGATGGGGATCTATAAAAACATAGTACATACAAATTCAAACTTGAAGAATACGCTATAGAGAATTCAAAATGTTTTTCCTAAAGTAATTCGTCAAAAGAACTCACGCCAATAAATTTATTTTTCCTGTAAAAAGTTTCAAGTACCAAAATAAGTGTTCCCCACACTTAAGAACAGGCCTAGCATAAGTGCCCAGTACCATGTAGTTGGGGACATAAAGTGGTTCATCAGTTTTCAGCCAATGTTCGCATAGCAGGACCAATTCAAGTCTGCCAGAATCCTTCAGAAATATAGTCAAATCATCAACTTTTGATCTTACAGACTGAATGTTCAAAAGCATTAAGTTAAAAGACCGAATCTCCCGCGAATCGATAAAAAACGTTTCCGAAAGTCCTGCCCACATTCTACACCTTTTCCACAATCACAACACTTTCATTCAGAGAGAGGTCTTGGTCACTTACCTCCCCACTATTGCTCTGCAATCCAAGGGCTGCGGGCACAATATGCAAAACCACCGAAGAAAAGGCAGTCGACCCAGCTCCCCCGCTCGCACCTCTCACAAGCTCGGCTCCATCGCACTCAGAATTCTCTTCCGTTCTGTACGACCGCAATGCCAAAAATCTAGTCATAAACAAGTCAGTTGAATCACTGGTAGAATGATCCTGCACGATCTCCACTTGGGTCCGCACCCGAAATCTTCACGCAAAGTAGGGGTCCTGAATGCAGTCCGCGAGGAGCAAGCGTCACTCATACGAACGTAAAAGGCGAGCAAGTTCGAGGGGGAGTAGATCGAATGCCTATAGGCGGTCTACCCTCGGACATCTGTAATCGTCAATGGATGTGCATCTAGGGGAGTCACCAAAATCGGCAATCACGCCCTCAATCGCCCGAAGCCTCGATTCATGCACCTCCCTGGTGTCACACTTAATAAATATCAGTGATTCACTGTTCGTCGACGTCAATCCTGGTTCTCCTAAGAATGCTTCTCGTTGTTCTACTCGTGGACAGTGTGGACATTCTCCATTTACAAGGCCTGCGTGATAATGCATCTGCCTTACCATGAGATCTGCCTGGACGATGTTCAATCTTGCCAGGGATGGTGAGGCTTCTTCCAAGTTATCCAATCATAATGATCCTGGGGGCTGTGGGGTGTTCGTCCCTTCACACTGACTGGTCTTAGTTTTCCGGCTGATGTGTCAGTCCGCCAGACTGTCGTCCTGGCGGAGTCTGACTCCTTTTCCGTCGAACGCGACAATCCCTTTTAAAATGGCCCATTCTGCCGCAATTGAAACAAGATCCAGGTTTCTGTAGATCGGCATTTCGGTCCATATTTCTTCTGTACCCAATGTTCTTGTGCCCTGCTCCTTGATTGGTCGAAGTATGCATCATTTGCTTCCTCAATTCTCGCTGTTCGTCCAACAATTATTTTAAGATTGAGTTGGACGCGGGCCGCGGCTCTCCCTGTACGTCAACTATTCTAACTCTCTGGCCCGTGTTTATTCTCGACGCATCATACTCCAATGCCCAAAAAGTTTAGTAGCCTTGTCCGAATTTTTCCATCCATTTTTAGCTGCTGCCGCATCAAATTGTCTTTATAAATGCTCCAAGAAGTAGTGCCGTCGAAAACTGGAGGCCTAGTAATGTTTAGTCGCTCAGCGGTTGAAGTTGGCACACTGCGACGTGTTTCCCAGATCTGCCACCGTTCTTCTAACTCCGTCATTTTCATCTCTACTTCATGTTTGACTTGATCCACGTCTCGTTTGATTTGATCTACATCTTGCTCGACTTGATCTACGTCATGTTTGACTTCAGTCATTTTGGTTGAGACAAGTTCTTGCAACTCGCGACGACCATCCGTTAATGCTTGAAACAGAGCAGCTTGATTTTTTCTTTGTTCCTTTATCTCAAGTTGCCTTTGTTTTTCTTGTTTCTTTTTCTCAAGTTGCCTTTGTTTTTCTTGTTTCTCCAGAAAATCCATTGTTCATCTTTGTACTTCTTCAACGTTTCCATAAGTGCTGCCAGTTGTTCATCAGTTGTACATTGAAAGCATAAAACTTCTTGCACTGTCCTCACCCATAGTCGTTAATTGAGATTATTCGCAAACTCGACGATCAGAGACTTGTGGCGACCTGGTGGTCAGCGATCCTCATTTTTGTTGTTTGTGGCCCTTTTTCCAGTTTGAGAACTTTCTTCCAATCAATTGCATTGCATTATTGTCGTCTTTAGTTGCTCCTCGCTTATTCAGTGGCGGCGCTTGATATTTTTCCGTTCTGTGCAAATATTGTGCTCCTTGCTCTTAACAAAATCATTATTTACTATTAATATCAAAGTAAGAACTTGTTTTTAAGATTGAGGGGCTGCCGGATACATTGTGACAAGCGTAATGATAAGAAAAAAGTTCGTATACTTTTTTCTTATCATTACTTTCCTATGCTTAAGCTGGTTATTGAAATTTCCATTTTTTGCTGTCTTATAGGAATTTCGTGCGGGCTCCACCAGCCGGCGTTGACTTTCAATTTGATTACGAAGTTTCATACCCCGTCGCCATGGCTATAATGGAACAGGATCCGAATTTGGAGAAAATGCGCTACGAACTCGTCCCTAAAATGTACGGCGAGTCAAGATCAATTTTCCGGTTTTTGCCCATTATTTGAGTACTGTTGTTGTTGTTGCAGAATTTCTGAGGAGGAGTTCTGGAAGAACTACTTTTATCGCGTAAGCCTAATCTGTCAAGCCAATGAACTCTCGTTTATGTCGAGGGAGGGTGAGAATCAAACCGGTAGTGTTACGTCTTCGGCGCAGCCTATAGGTAAGTGGTAATATGTTTTGTTTTAACTTGTAGTGCTTTTTTAAGTGGAAAGTGAACATAGACATGTGAAGTTTATAATGCAGCATAAAGATGTAATACCAATGAACATTCATAGATAATTTAGCTCCAACTGAAAATTTCATAAATATTTCTTTTCACGACCACATTTAGCACCCAGTGTTTAATAGGCTATGTTTTTAAGTGGGTAACATACACTATTAAGTATTTTCTAAGAGTTTCTTTTTTATTCATAACAGCTTGTGATATCTGTAAAATGATAATTAAACTTTGTTTTTGGTCATGCATGGACGATGTAGGGCTAAGGCATGAGATGATGCTCATATTGCATGCTATAACTAAGTTCAAATTAAGAATCCCTAACGCAGAGTTAGATTTAGTTTAACTAAACTTGGTGACTAAACATTTTATGTGAAAACTGAATCGCCTCGCATTATGTGACTCTGAACTCTCAGTTGATGCCTCCGAACTCCTATCTATCCATTTTTAGCCGAAAATTTTTAATAAATAAACGCTAATAAACTAATTATTAGTTTATTTGGCGCTCTCTGTACACAATTTTTTCATTTTATCCGTTTTGAGAAAAACGCATAATTACTGATCATCACTCTATTGAATTTATTGTGGTAAACGAGCTCATTACACCTTTATTTTTCATTTTCTTTTTTTCACGTCTGGAGATATAGTAGAAAGCTCCAACACTCCGTATTAATATCTGAAAACTCTGCCTTACTAACTAAAATGTTACTAAAACACTAACTCGACGGTTTGCACTTTTCTACCTCACTTAAATTACTTTATTTGGCTTTTTATATAAAAAAAAATCTTGGCAATTTTATCCATTTTGATGAAAATTTATATTTTCTGATTACCACTCGTCGATTCAGCTTATCATGATAAATGAACATGTCTTACTGTCTTATTTGGTTTATTTCACTTTTTTCAATAAGGAAAAAATTACTATATTATATCCTAGTTGACAAACTTCGCTTATTGAAAAAGCCCTGAGGAAGACCTCAATAAAGGTCGAAACGTTGGCTCTTTGACAAATGTGAAGTAGTTATTTCTGTCCAACACCCGCTATTTTCACTTCTATCGACATTATAATATATGCCTTATTCAGTGTTGATAAATCTATTCTATTAACCAAATTGTCACTGTAGAAAATTTCCGAAATTTTGCATTGTTTCTTTTCACACTCTGTAATACATTTTGTACCGTTTTTCTAAAAACTTTTTCAAAATTATGAACTCAAATGAACGGGGTGTTTTAATTATAAAAAGCGTATCAAAATTGATGCAATATTTTTTAAACTACAGCGCTTAAAATTTGGGGCTAAAAATTGAGTGTCTTCAACCTATTGCCGGGCTTTGTTTACTTTGACAAAATGCCAGTGAATGACTACCATCATATAGTTGCAGGTAGTACTAAATTTATTTGTGATTTAATTATTGCGACCAGTGATGGGTTTTCAGCAAGAAAATTACCGAAAATCTAATTACAATGTAAGTAATCAAACAGAATGTCATCTTGAACATTCGTGTTATATCTCAAAAAGGACATTGCTAATACTCGGAATGAGATAGAAACATCCGGAAAATCTGAATCTACTTGTAGCATGTCGCATGCTATTTAGCATTTTAAGTTATTCCAGTTCAAGCGTTTTGAATAAAAACCGTATTTTACCCTTCAATCAAACGCGACTTTTAAAAATGTTAGTGATGGTTCTGCATTATAAACGACATGTTTTGTATATATAAGTACCACTCCGCAACCTAGACTAAACACTTAGACTTTCTATTTTCTGTTGCCATATCCCATTAGTTCATAAAGTAGACACACATTAAAAGTATCATATTATTTTGAATGGTTATACTTTTTTCGTTAAGTAGATAAAAAAGAGAAAGAGCATGAATTTGTCTCTGATACTCTAATTGCCAATAAAGAAGACTTAGAGGAAGTGAACGAAGGGATGAAAAAACTGGCGTTAGGATCTAAACACATAAACGGTAAGTTTTTAAATGCTTAAAATCGAAGTCATTAAAACAAGCATTTACATAATGGCAGTGGCTAAGTTCTATTTCGAACGGCTTTTAAGTCTCAATGTCAATATAATCAATTGAGCAGGCTTTCTAATTTGAAATAGTGCGTGGAAAGTAGGGCAAGGACCTATAGTACGAACTACCTCTTCGAAATTTGAATCGAACCGGATATTGTTCGGTAAAAGCTGCACAGGCACGTAGATTTAAACTTAACAATTTGTTGATCTTTCTTATTAACTCGGTATAATTGAAAATGCGCAAGAAGACACAATTTAATCAAGGTTTCCTTTCAATTTAGGAAAGTCTCTTTACTGCGAGGGTTTTGAAAATATTCTTTAATAAAATTCCTGGTTGTTTTTTTCAACTCTTAGCACTGACGTCTTGGTAATGGTAAGATGTTTAATCTAGAAGGCGTCGCAAATTAATGCAACAAAATTTAGATACAGATTGTTAATACAAAATTAGGGCACCCGTATTTTTTATTTGTCCCAAGTGGCCTCTTCTTTTTGGAGTTACAACCCGCTGAAATTAACCCTAGACGAGCTTTCTCTGTTAAGTGCCTGAACGTCATAGTCACTTTCTGTCAAAAAAATGTCCCCAGTATCCAGATCACAATGGCATCGATGGTTATTCTGGTATTACATCCGCATGGCAAATTTAAGAATTATTTGCCATGCTTGCCCTCCAAATATTCCATTTTCATCATTTGGTTTTCACAAGCAGAGTGTCCTCAGACCTGTCCAAAATCACGAGCACGCTGCAGTTGATTCATATGAATTTTTAATTTTTGCTCATCATCCATTCTGCCCCATATATACCAAAACTTGTCTAGTCTCTGTTACTTTCTGGCCTTCCTTCTTGGTTTTTCGTTCTTTCGAACATAACTTTTTCTGCTACTTTAAACATTTATTTTGCAATTTATTTTGGTTTGTTTACCATGTTTGTTTTTATCAGATTCACAGTGTTGACTTTCATTTACTATTTGCCTAAAATTTAGCTTACTCTCGTTTTACGCTTTCGTCCGTTACACCTTCAAAAACCATTGTTTCTATTGTGGTGAGCAGTGTGGCTGTAAGTGGAGAGAATTCTTTCGTTCCTCGGATTTTGGACTGCTTTTTTTCCAGCTGAGGGCCGTTGTCACTAATCATTTTTCCGGGCAAACCCAATCTTGCAACTCCACACACAAGTGTTTTCTCAGTTTTCTCTTCTGTTAAGTCGTTTATAGCAAGAGCCAAAAATGGATATGGAGGGGAGAATTACGATGGGGAGAAGACGAGTTAAGGGGAGAATGGAGTACGGGGAAGTTAGGGTAATCGCCTTTGACTAATGGAAGTCAAAATTATTACGACTTCTACCTTCTGCTTTGGAGAGTGAACGTGGAGTCGTATCGACCTTCATTTAACTCTAGATTCCCCTCGCTTTCCCGATTAACTTATTATTAACGATTATTTTTAATAATCTCCGCCATTGAAATAAATAATATTAGTTGGGCGGCAACCACAATTAAACACGATTCACTTTGGAAGATGTATAAACATAATCATAGTTTAGCGAATAAAAGGGTTCTGAACATTACAGTTAAAGAGGAAAAGGAATGTGTTCGTGCGGATATAAATAGATAGGCGAAGTTAGTGGTTATTCAACAGAAAAAGGAGCATTCAAGCAAAAAAAAAAGATATAAATGATATTTGGCAACACTGCGACACGGGCTTTCGCTTATTGACTTTATCAGTATCTGCGACATACATTATGTACCGGGTGAGCCACTAAGAAAGGACGTCGGCTATATATTTAAGTCCGTTTGTCGTACAGTCTTGAGGAAAAAAAAATCTTAGATAAAGTAACTCAGAGAAATTGCTGGAAATTATTTTCAGTTTTCTAAAACGACGCTAGAGGACGTAACAGCGATGTCGAACAAAGAAATGCCTGTTTTCGCCAAATTTTAAATGTTGACCCTAGCTAAAAATATGATATCGTAATCTCCGAGTTATTTCTGATAATTTCCATCTTTGTTTTGTATCCATCTTTTTTCACTAACTTCTAAAAGAAAGGTAATGGGGGAGGTTAAAGTTTATTTCATAAGAACGTCCATAACTTTTGACTATTTACTCCAATCTCTCAAAAAAAGGTCTCGTTGGAAAGGAAAAATATTACTCTATCGGACTCAGCGCCGAAACGCCAAAAAGCCAAAAACGAACAATTTAGTTTCTACGTCAAGTACCAGAGGGAGTTTCTGACAACTCTACATGTTTTTTGCAGTTTTTTGAAAAAAATCAAATGCCAACTTATATTTTTGACATTACTGATGAATAGAGCGTTAAAAAATACGTATTACAGTGAAAACCGCAATTTTAATTTCCGAGATATTAGATGAAATGTTAATGCGCTGGTGAAGTTTCCTAATATACAAATTATCCAATATCGCATACGATACTCTATCTGAACAGAGACGAAATTATTTACTAATTACTAATAATAATAATTAACACACATTCATAAAATATGACTAATTCACTAAAATTTTTATTCTAATAATTAGTGGCGATCTAAGTGTTCGAATTGTCGTCAATCATTAGCAATGCACTGATGTAACCGATCTCGTCTGTTAAAAGAGCTGTCTCTATCTCAGCTACGGGAATACTACGGATAGCAGTTCTTATTCGGAAAATCATGTTCTCACGTGTTGTGGGTCTGGTTGCAAAAAAAAGATCCTTTATCCTTCCCCATTGATAAAAATCTAAACATGTCAAATCGGGAGACCTAGAAGTCAGTAAAAAATCAAAGGTACTACCATTGATTAACTATGCGCGATGATGAGCGCACGGGAATAGTTATTTTCCTAACAAGTGCGCAAAGTAACACTTTCGCGCACGCGACTGCCGTTTCGCGTCGTTCGGGCAGCAGTCAAGTGCGCGAAAGACACTTTGCGCAAGAATCCCTGCCACTAATATGGGACATCTTTAACGATTTTATAAATGATTAAGCTTTACAGTTCTTTTCTGCTACCCCTGTATTGACGGCGTGCGCGAAAGACTTGTTTCTACGACCATATAAAAAATAAACAACTTTCGTCATACCTCGCCCTAGCCGAAAACGTAACTTTCGTCTCTAATGAGAGAAAATCCCATAACGTTAACTTTCGTCTCTAGTGACGAAAGTAAGTTGTTCTAATTTCGCCTGTATATCGCCAATGAAATGCGATTTAACTGGTATAATCATATAAAACACCATGGAAAATGGTGATATCATACAAAAACATGTATATTTTGCCTACCCGGGCCTCAGAAAAGTGAATCAAAGGGTTGAAATTTGACCAAACTGAACTCATTGACAGTCGAGGTGTCATGTTGACAATGACGCGCCTTAATTTTTGAAAGAAATATTCTATAGAGATTGTTTTTAAAGTTAATGAAGACTTAATGTTAGCATGGTCGAAGAAAAAGTATAGTGTTTTACTTGTCAAAAAAGCAATTTCTATCGCTTGAGAACATTACCAAACTCGGCTTCGCCTCGGTTGGTAAACTGTTCTCTTGCGAGAGAAAATGCTATTTTCGTCACTCGGCACGAATGTGTTAGGAACGATGGTGAAGTTTGGCTAATGAATTGAGTTCACCTAAGGAAATGACGCTCATCATATACAAGTGAAATACTACACTTTGTCGACACCCTTTGAATGATAAATATTGCTAAAAATCTTAATTTTTAGTAAAAAAAAATATTGAAATTATAAGGGCCATATCCCAAAACCGCTACAAACCGAATTTCGTTCTCGAGTGGACATAATGCATTTTGATAAGTTGCTCCTCAATTGTTGAAAATGTAACTAAAAAAATACACTTTTAAATGCCATATCGGAAAACTATACCTTCTATTTAAATATTTAAAAATATGTCTCTGGGACTTGGGGCTTTGCCCCTAGGGAATTAGGTTTCATGCCAATAGTCATCCCACTTGAAAATCTTATTGACTTGTTTCAGAATGTTTGTCCACATGCAAAAGGCAAGGGTGGTAAGTTTTGAAGTAGACAACCTGTATAATTAGAACAGCCAACAAAACTTATGAATAAACAAACTATCAGGTACTACAATCACTCATCATCTGAATCATCCTCTCTTTTTCTTTTTTTGTTGAAAACTTTTTCTATTATGTTTAAAAATCTTTCTTTTTGGTCTTCTGATTTTTTAAGGTGAGATTTTAAGAACTCAAACTGTTCAGTTTGTTTAGCTCGATCAGCTCTGATTTCTTTTAAAATAAGCTCACTAGTTGTACTTGATGTTCTTAAATCGATCAGTATGCAGTTTATCACTACTATTGTCATCTTGGTGCAACTGACTATCATCGGCCATAGTTAATGGTGTCTTTGAAGATGTACTTGCCTTTGGATTGTTTGTGTCTTCAATCTCCATAGAATCATCCAGGTGTGAAGGGTTTACTTTGTCTTTTCCACCTAACAAATATTATGTTTATTATATCTTTTTATACATATATCCTTATAGCTATTTATGATATAAGTGTTAAAAGTGTAATTCTAAGATACACATGTGAAATCGTGCAGGATGAGGGTAGCAAGTCTGCAATTCGCATGAGTTCCTTAAAACACTTTTAACATGAATACCAAACAGTATTTTTTCTACAAATGATCCTTCCATTTAAAGTTCGTCATATTTACCTATTTTTTAAACCAGTGTTAAAAGTACTTTACTCTTAACACCAGTGCTTTAAAGTAGCCTACTTTTAACAGTAGTGCTAAAAGTAACTTGACAATTGACCAATAAAGTGCTATTTATAGAACAGTTTTTCAGCACTTTATTGTACTAGTAACATAAAGCAGGTGAAGTGGACATTTTGCTGATAATGTGAACCCTGACACTGAGTAAATATATTTTTGAAATATTTTTTTTTATGTAGCATGGGTTTATGCTATAGATAAATCTATTTAAGATATATCATGTATCATGTAAGATGTATGAAATAAGAACTTTTGACCTGTTTACACAATAGTACATACTTACCTAATATGGAGTGCATCTCATCAAAAAATGGAGGAACATCATCAATCTTTCCTGTTCCAGTAGTTTTCTGCTGTCTTATGAATGCCATATATTGCCCTTGTAAATTGGCAAATTTTTGCATGCATTTTTCAGCCCCATTGTCTCCTAGATCAAATTCTGACTGCAGTGTCACAGCAATATGATTCCAAAGTTTAGACTTTACTGTTCTTTTATCATCAAATTGACTGGTCATTTCTTGCCGTAATTTTAGAAATTTTGATGTGGCTTCTAAGTCAATGTTTGTAGGCTTTTTTCTACACCAAATGATTTCTTTTCTCGTTAATGAGTTTTGTGATGATGGCCCGCCATTTCAGACTGTTCTTTTGGATTTACAGCTTGCACTGATGCAACTTCTGTTGTTGATATATTGAAATATAGGATCCTGTACCTCAGATGATATATCTGATGTTCAGCTTCCTTAACAAACTTTCAGCATAATTATTATCTAAAACCATAGATATAAATTATACCCACATGGTAAAAAGCAAAGATTGAAAAACGTGTATGTAAGAGCAGTAGCAGCTAAAAAATGGTATCTAATAAATTAAATATAAGTTTAGTGTTAATTATACCCACCATTCAAGAAAAGTTCAGCCGTTTCTATGTCGTCTACTAGAACATTCAAATCTTTTCCCATATAATTGATGAGTATCTGAAATCTCTCCATCTTATTAATTTAAAAGAAAAGAGAATTTGAAACTTTTCAAACAACTGCTTCAACAAACAATTTTTTTAAATCTGAAAGACGCACACAAACGTCAGTAACGACACAGCTCCAGACTTGTGTTAATACCGTGGACTGTCAATGTCAAGTGATGACGTCAAAAAGGGCTCAAGTAGTGACGTCATAGATTTTCCCTAACAAGTGACCAAAACCGCTCGGACATAGTTGGTTAATACCGACACGGTTTGGTATTTAACGGTCATTATTGGTCGTCCGCTAGGATACCTCTATGATCGCGCCGGATTTTATTGAAATCGACGTCGACTCCGCGCCATACATTATGATTACTGTTTCGCGGGCTAATTCTACTGACACATAAAATATATAATAATGGATTTGTATATTGTCAATATACATAATATTCGTTATTCTGTATAGTTAATATAAAAAAATAAAATTAAAAATTACGATAAAAAAATCATCGGCAGCTCAAAATTTTAGTTGTTGCGCAATCCTGCAAACCCTAGTACGAACCGCCACTGTATATAAAATCGTATTAGACACATAACACAAAACATAACTATAACCATTCTATAACTATCTATATGGTAAGTACTGACCTGGTACCTATTTTTTCGACCCATACCAAAGATGGCAACTCGGAAGCCTGCATACGGAAATCGATAAAGAACTTCCTTTCCCTAAAGAAACAGATTACTTTGCAAATTCATCAAACTTTATTAGCCTATTTTTACAGCTTTAGTACCGTCGGAAACAACAGATGTCGCATACGTATTCTGCGACGGTAAAGCGTCGAGAATTGAACAACATTGGATTATATAACTAGATGTGTACTGTAGTGGTACTACCAAATTTTGAGAAAGGTGTGATATCGTGAAAAACATAATTTAGTGCTTTTGAAAAAAAAAGAATAAGTCGTAAACTGAAAAGCATGAAATACCTAGCTGGCCAGGGAAAAATGCTTCCTCTTCCTATCTATCTAGCCGGAAAAGTGGTGTCTAAAAATTGTCGCACACGTGCTGAAAAATGTGCCGGACATCCATCTTGCTGGAAGAACATCTGTTGCCGTACAGCTAAAGGCACATCCTCCAAAAGACCTGGGAGCTCGTCCCTCAAAAAGCTGAGATATGTCTCATCATTAAGTGGAACGTCAAATATAAATGGTCCAATAATGCGTCCTGCTACAATACGACACCACACGTTGAAGCTACACCTGCCTTGTGAGGATTGGTATCCGACCAATAATGTAGATTGTGCAAATTTACACCACCGTCGCTACGGAATGTAGCATCGTCAATCCATAATATATGGGTTAGCAGCTGTGGATTTCTATTAACATTGCGATAGCCAGTGGCAATAATTCAGACGATGATCAAAATCATTTTCAGTCAATGCCTGGTGGAGGGAGACATGGAATGGGTGCAATCTAGATTAATAATAATCATGTCGGGTATGTGCTCCTTTTTAGTAATAAAGAATTATTCCTTTATTTCCTTACCTATGTTCTCTTAAAATACGTCTAACAGTAGTCTGCGTTATTCCCACATCATGAGCTGATGCTCTTGTGCTAATTTGAGGATTGTATTGCACATATGCCAAAACGTTCACTATATTTTCCTCAGTTCGGCATCTTCGCACTCTTTGGTATAAAGGACGGTGAATAGACCCTGTAATTCTTAAACGTTGGACTAACCGAGTGAAGACTCTTTTCTCGTAATGCCGTCTTTGTGGATATCGAACAGAATATACCCGTGCAGCAATAGTTGCATTCCGCATGCATTCCAAATAAGTTTCAACAATATCAAATTATTCTTCGTTAAACGGCATCGTCAATATATTTAATAATCCTATTTGTTTGATATATACGTCAATTTTTTTAATTTTCTTAAAGTTGTTAATAGCATAAGCTACTTGATTATGTATTTTGTTTATATTAGTGAACTTCACCGGCGCATTAACATTTCCTATTATAATATCTCTGGAACTTAAATAGATAGAATATTGCGGTTTTCACTATAATACGTATTTTTTAACGCTCTGTTAAAAAAGAGTTGTCAGAAACGCCCTCTGGTGCTTGTCGAAGAAACTAAATTGTTCGTTTTAGGTCTGTTTCCGATAGAGTAAGATTTTTTCTTTCCAGTGAGATCTTATTTTAACAGATTGGAGTAACTAGTCTAAAGTTATGGACGTTTTTATGAAATAAACTTTAACCTCCCCCACTCCCTATCTTTGAAAAGTAACTGAAAAAAGATGAATAAAAAAATTATCAGAAATAACTTGAACATTACGAATATCATATTTTTAGCTAGGGTCAACATTTAAAATTTGGCAAAAACAGGTATTTCTTAGTTTGCCGTCGCTGTTACGCCCTCTAGCGGTAGTTTTAGAAAACTAAAAATAATTTCCTGCAAATTCTCTGAGTCACTTTATCTAAGAATTTTTTTTCCTAGAGACTCTACGATAAACGGACTTCCAGATATAGCCGACGTCCTTTCTTAGCAGCTCACTTGGTACGCCAAAACCATGTGCTAAACCCACCTCAGCCCTCCAGACTTGCGAGACGGCGAAGGTATAAATACCACGGAATGGTTAAAACGGTCGAATCAGTCATCGCCGCGATGCAAGGGATAAGACTTCGCCCATTGTCTCATCACCTTTGTCCGCCGCAATTGTGAAGAAACGTCAGGAAGGAGTTCCGCTGGTCCACAGCTCAAAGAATGTAAAAAGTAACTTGTTTTGGTGTCTTCTACACATAACTGTTCCATGTCAATTGAGTCGTGAATCACTATGTATATCCGCACCAAATAATTTCTTTTTTAGATCCATGGCTAGAAAAATTACAGCGGGTCTTTTGCAAAGCTGCCGTGGAACTAATTCACAAAATAGGGACATTTTGAGGGTTTCCACAAAAGGCTCAACCGTTGCCTGTATAGGTTTCCATTTTTGTCTCTCCTTTCCAGGCACACACCCGAACATTTGTGCCTACTACAGTGGTCAATAACCGGAAATACGTGTCGCTAGGTGGCACAACACGTTTTTTTTTCCTTTTTTTTCTCTTTGAACGCTCTTTTTCCAGCAAGGTTTGTTCTTGCTTGCCCCACTAGTTAGGCCAGACCTCCTGCGAATCTGGTCTCTTGGAAGACATAGTGTTTACATCGTGAAGCCCAGTAATCGTTTTGCCGGGCAGTCACATATAAAATGCTCGTCTGTTTCATCGCCTCCATGCACAGCCTACACTTCGCTTCCTCGGAGAGTCCAAGTCTGTGCATGTGGAAACTGAGGTGGCTATAGAGTGCATTAATTAGCCACTCTTAGTTGTCTTCAATTTGATCTAAGGTATGTTTGGGCTTTTGCCCCCCTCCCCCCCCCCCCATTTCCAACATACAGTTTTGGAAGTGTGTCAACCTCCAAAAGTGGACTTTCAACTAATCCAGGTGCTTGGCATCGCTCCATTTGTGAAATTCAGCTTTAACCAGTGAATACGGGACCCCCGGCACTAATTCGGGACCCACAAATGCCGAGCTGCCCGCTCTCCCAGCCAGAGAGTTTGGCTCCATGTCAGTATGACGCTCTTCTTCTGCGATTCAGCATCCTGTGACAGTTTCACACTATTTTGGAATTGCAGCGCAACGTTGTAAGCGGTAGAAGCGCTGCCCGACCATCCGAGCAAATCTTTATTGATCTATTGTGTCCTCCTTCCTCTATCAGGTGTCGGGCAATTAGTTCAATTGCATATATTTCTGCTTGAACCATGTGCAGCTCTTTGATATACATACGCCTCCCGTACACTCGGGAAACGGCAATTTGGTTCCTCTTGGATCCATCTGTATACCAAGTGCTTTCTTCCATTTGCAAATTTTCCCTCCGTTTCTCCCAGTCTTCCCGTGAGGAATCCGGACGATGTAGCGTGTGTCTTTTATACCTTATGATGCCATTAGGTCGGAGACTTTGTTCAATATCCTGAGGCCCCACAGTTCAGCCAGTTGCAGAGGCTTGCTAATGTATGACTGTGGTGTTGTGTATGCCACATGTTGCAGCTGATACATTGTCTTTATTCCATCGCGCTCCAAGAGTATTGGAAGAGGAGCATTTTCTTATGAGGTTTATGATGTTGTCCGCACCCAAGCATGCCTCGACTCCCCGCAGTTGCAGAGTAGCCAGGTCATCCACTAGCAGATACCACAGAAGTAGTGAAAGAACTCCACTTTGTTGACAACCTCCCACCGCTGTTAATTTGACCAACTGTGATACCCGTCGTGTCCAGGGTATGTTGGATTTTCTTCACAAGGTGGTTGAGTGCTAGTTCTCTTAGTTTATTAGCCTGGTACGCATACTGTTCTGCTCTAAGAGGGTGCGTTGTTAGCGTCGCCTTCCTTTAGTACAAGTCCAGCAGCTTTTTACCAAGAACGATGTTCGACTGATTGGCTTGAGCTATGGATTCAAGCTCCCATCGGCAGGACCTCATTCCCGCCAGAGAACCTCCTCCAGTACTCCCTCTTAGCACCCCTGAACTGTTTGTTGGAGTTGGTTAAGAGTATCCCAGTCGCCGATTATTTTTGCTTTATTAAACAGACGTCGGCCTCTGACTTTGCAGGCGGTTATTCTACCAAGATGTTTGTCAATTATCTTTTTTTGTTTTTGTTGGACTGGTATCTTCGTACGCTCGAAGAGCAGCAGCTCTCCGCTCTCCGTGGTTAATGGGACCGTCAAAGGAGATATTGGTCGTATCTAGCTGTGCCTGAGGGACTCCCGATACTACGCCCAGTTGTGCTCTTTGGATCTTTGAAAGTGACTATTGGTGCGTTATCTATTTTTAAATTAAACGTTATGTGTTTTTAATCGGAGCCGGCTTTACTGTCCTGCTCCGATGTTACTCCGAGCATACTGTCCAATTGCCGATCTTATTTGAAATAAGATTTGTGTTGATTGTGATTTCTAAAACGTCTTGCCTGTTAGCAGTTACGAAAGTTAGGCGGTTGCTAATATTGTTGATTTTTAGGTTTAGCTGTAGTAGGTAGTTAAGTAGTGATCCTTTCTATAGGGTGTATATATAAAAAAAACCTTGTAGCAACCCACGGAATTAAAACTCTTATCTGATATAAGTTCATAAAAAAAATTAAAAATTGAAACCATTATTAGTTTCAATTTTTTTTGTGAAGTCATGTCAGACCTACTGTTCATATTATATGGCCTGCTTGCGGTTTTTTAATGAACGCACGTTAGAAATGATTCCATACGTTTTTTTTCACCATTTTCTCAATGGTCTTTGCAAGGGTTGGCAGAAGAGCGACAGGTTTGTAATCACCGGCCGCATCTGTGTCACCACGCTTGAATACAGGATTAACCGATGCAAACTTCAAACAATCCGGAAAAATGTCTCAAAAGAATAATTATTGCTCTCAACCAGCACCCTCAAAGCAGATTCTGGAAGGCCATCAAGTATTCTAACCGACATGCTATCCCAGCCTAGTGCCTCATTACCCCTAATTTCACCCATTGTTTTCACAAGCTCCTCCAATTCAGTACGACTGAGAAAAAAAAACTTTCACGAACAACAACACGTTTCAGGAAATCGGTGAACTTTCTAGTGGGTTGAAGTCGAGGGAAAGCGCATAAGCGACAGTATGAAAGTAGTTATTCATGTTTTCAGTTGCTTGAGGATCAAGGGATGAGGCTCCTTTGCAGGACGTATTAATATTTTTCTCCAGGTTTTGTTCTCACGAGTAGCTGGGAAAATAAAAGTCGACTGCAGCAGGGCTCCGCAATACCGCAACAAGGCTACATTAAAATCAGGGTTTCACCTCTGCCTGAAGTGCACTATTTGTGGCACAGTCACCCCTGTGTCATTCATTCCTCGGCACGGTAGCACTCCTTGACTTGGGGGAGTTTATCGATCTGCCTTGTCTACCCAGACAGCACAAAGAACAACAATGCACGTAAAAGTTAGAGACGTTTTTGGACATTTGGGCATCCAAACCAATATCAATAATGGACCATCGACATCATATGGACGTTTATTGGACTATACATCTGCGACATTTTTGGATGTCCTTTGGACGATTAATTTCAGACGATTATTGGCCATTCTACAGCCGATACAGGTCCATATTTGGACTTACATTGTATACACAATGGCCAATAAATGTTACAAAATTGGACCTTCTTTAATTCATACATTGGACATTCAGTCATACATTTTAATCATACAGGGTGTTTGCAAAATCGATAAGACAGATTAAAGAAAAACGTTCTATTATAACTTTGAAACAATCAGTGAAATACACAAGGGTATGCCAGCCACACAAATAATTTTAAAAGTCCTTTCTTTCGTTTGCTCGTTTTAGCCATTTTTAATGGAATCATCAGCTTGCTTTTTATCACTATCCCGTCTTTGACTCGCAGCATCAGTATGAAATCAAAGGTTTTGAAAATATGTCGTAGGTTTTAGGATTACTTCTCATGCATCCGACCGTCTGATAAAATAGATGCCCGAAAAATGATTTTGACACATTTTTAACCAATCAGTTTGAACTTAATAAAATTTTGACACATCGGACGCTTTTTATCGGACGGACGGATGCGTGACAAATAAGCCTTATGCAAAGAAATATCACAGCACTTACCTATTATTGTCTGGCTTAATTTTAACACCTTAAATGAATCCTTTTGCTTTGCTATTTTTCGGCCAACGCATTAGTCACAATACTTGACAGAGATCTTTTCACGAAGTCTTGTGTCTTTGAAATTCAATTAATTGTTATTCACAAATGGTGGAAAGCAGTTTAGTCCTGACAGCTTTCAAATAATTTTGGTTACTTCCCAGAAACTCATCAACATTAAGTCATTCGTCAAAAATAATTTTGATAGGACAATTGAACTGTTCCAATAAAGTGGTGGAATCGGCAGCTGTCGATGGTTCATTATTGCTTGACTTAATTATGTCTTCTCTTAGTTGCAACACTTGCGCTCTGAGTCTTTTTTAGTTTCTTAAAATATTTTGAAGCATATCTTGTGCAAACATGAGGCTATTTTAATCAGGTACAGCTTTTATACAGGACGTTTTTGATATAATATTAAGCTGTACTTGTTTAAAACAACATTTAGAAACTTACCAATTTTAGAATGATCACAATAAGCTGATTGTGATTGGTGTAGGTAACTTAAATGCAGTTCATTAATCACTTGGTGAGTCTCTTCTTTTCAATATTAACATCAATATCTAAAACGCTAATACACATATCTAATACATAGTAAAAAATAATGAAAACGCTATTATTAGTAGGTCTGCATGCAACTTTATCCTGTAGAAATATATACACTTTATGTATATTTTTTTACCATTTCTATAAACAGCGCGAGTCAAATTCGATGCAAATATTTTATTTTAAGGTCGTCTTGTTGAGGTCAAAACTACTTTTTTTCCTATAAGCAAATGTCCGGAGCTGCACGGTGTCAATTAAATAATTTTTTTAATTTTGGTTAATTGGACCCAGGAATTGAGCCCTTGGGGGCTGCTACAGTTGAGGGAAGTCGTTATTACTCATTTTTTTTTTCGAACATTTTCTTTAGGCATAGAATGGACAAAATAGAAAATTATAGGTAGTGGTAGAACTTAAAAACGTTTATAATTATATCAATTTTTAGAATAAATATAATAATAAGCTTCGCTTACCTGAAACAAACTATACAGTGGAAGTTGACTTGAAGGTTATGTTAAAACACTGTCATGGGAATATAAATTGAGACGACATTTGTCACAAAGTGACATTTTTGAGAAACTCTGCGTAGACTTGTAAATTATGTACGGGGTGTTCATTATAAAACTTCATCTAGCAGGCTATGAAATTTTGACAGAAAAGGATGACATAATCAAAATAAATGGACTTTTGTTTCTCCATCCTTTTCTTTTGACATTTCACAGCCAACTAGATGAAGCTTTATAATGAACACCCCGTAGATTATCTTGAAAAATATGGTAAAACGCGCTATTTAGAGTTTAGTTGTTTCTATTCCGAACTAACCTAACCAAAGAATCCCTCATAGAAAAACAAAGCGGCCGTGACGAGCCGCTTTGTTTTTAACTAACCTGATCAAAGGAAAAACATAACTGAACTAAACTAACCAAAAGAAAACTAGAACTGAACTAACCTGACCTAACCTAAACTAACTTGATCAAAGGAAAAACATAACTGAATTAACCTAACCAAAGGAAAACTAGAACTGAACTAACCTGAACCAACCTAAACTAACCTTAACTAACCTAACAAAATTATTTCTCATAGAAATACAAAGCGGCCCTAACAAAGCCGCTTGGCCCCTTATAGCAACGTAGGCCTGTATGGCCAAAGCTTGGGCTTTGTCTTTAATTAAACTGATCAAAGAAAAAATATAACTTTTACCATATTTTTCAAAATAATCTACATAATTTACAAGGTTACTCAGAGTTTTTCACCAATGTCACTTGTTGACATTTGTGACAAATGTCGTTTCAATTTATATCCCCATGACAGTGTTGAGGTTGTTTCAGGTAAGCGAATTTTATTATTATATTTATTCTAAAAATTGATATTATAAATGTTTTTAAGTTCTACCACCACCTATAATTTTCTATTTTGTCCATTTTATTAATTCCTAAAGAAAATTAAAAAAAAAAAATGAGTAATAACGATTTCCCTCAAGTGTACCAGAGCCAACCCCTATTCTAGAATAAGTCAGTGACATACCACAAAAATTTAAATAGGGAATTTTGTGGGCTAATAAAAGTAGTGCTCCCAACTCCGACAAAATTATGGCCCTATTGACTTTCAAAACTTTAGACTTTTGGGCACTGTAAATGGGATAAAGACAATACAGAATAGCTTATGTTCCAAATTTAGAATATATCTCAAAAATTGTGGCAGATATTGGGGCTCTAATACCGAAGCTTTCCTTTCCTTAACCGCCAAAAACGCACAAAGTATGTAGGTACATTTATTTTATCAAAACTCTTTGTACTTACCACTAAACACCAATGTAGCCGATCGGCCCACAATCAGGAACAGGAAACAATGGGGCTGGTTTCCTTTCTCTATGCACTGGATTAATTACCCACAAACTGACAAATTAAAATTGAATTGACACACAAATTGAAATTATTACAAAACCAAACCATGGTTACCTGCATTTATTTGCACCTGTTATCTGCACACCTGCAGGTGTAATTTAAGGATCTCCCAGACTACGTAATTACAATGGATGTCCTTTGGACGTTTAAGAGCAGATCAACCAATGTAGGTCCCACAATGGACGTCCGTCAACCAAACATGGAATTTGGACGTTCGAGAAATAATATGTACCTAATCTGGACGTCCATTGATGGACGTGTGCTGTCTGGGTAAATCCAATGTTTTCAGTATTGCAGCAGAGGCAGCTGTGGCAGCATATGGCTCTTCACGACGAACATTGGTCTTGAACTAACGCTGTCCCAACGAAACCATGGATCGTGATCCATGGGCACGGTGCAATATCGCAGTCCCTCGTATTTCCGTTACCCCCCGTCTAGGAATTAATTGCTCAGGTGTTTGAACTAGCCCACTTAGCCAGACTCGGACTGTCTGCAACAATATACTGAAAAGATTCACTGCTTTCAATAATATGCTGAAAGACCCTCAACCGCCAGGTACAATCTTTTACTAAAAACTTTCTTACGAATTTTGAGGGGGAATGGAGAGGTTGAAGACCCACTCATTAAGAAAATGCAAAAAGCACGAAAATTTTACGTTTTGTTCATTAAAGCCTAATAATTAGTGCACTATATTCGAATTGCAGCGCATCGTTGTAAGCGGTAGAAGCGCTGCCGGATTATCCGAGAAAATCTTTATTGATCTATTGTGTCCTCCTTCCTCTATCAGGTGTCGGGCAATTAGGTAAATTGCATGTTTTTCTGCTTGAACCATGTGCAGCTCTTTGATATACATACGCCACCCAACATCCCGTACACTCGGGAAACGGCAATTTCGTCCCTCTTGGATCCATCTGTATACCAAGTGCTTTCTTCCATTTGCAAATCTTCGCTCCGTTTGCCCTAGTCTTGCCGTGAGGAATCCGAACGATGTAGCGGGTGTCTATTATACGTTTTGATAGCATTGTGTGTTGTCTGGAAACCTTTACGTTTTGTTCATTAAAGCCTAATAATTAGTAGAGCGTCTTTGGTAGACAGACATCCTTGAGGGGATCCACAACCTCGAGAGGTATAATCTGCTACTCAAAATTTTCTTACGACTTCTGAAGGAAAATAGAGAGGGTGAGAAGCCGTTAAGAAATTGTAAACTTAACGAAAATTCAACTTTTTGGTCATTAAAGTGTAATTAGTGCACCACTTGTAGAGATACATATTGAGAGACTTGCTGTCTCTCAGTCGACAATAACCCAGTCACTTTCTAAATATTTCAAAAGTACCAAACACATTTTTTCCAATATTAATATGCATTTTCCTGACAAATTTTCTTACTGGTCACCAAATGTCTATTGGGTATTGGGCAAGAATTAAGCAGTGACTAAGTACCCCGTGTTCATTAGAAAACGTCATCTAGAAGGCTATGAATTTTTGACAGAAAATTATGACTTAATCAAAACACCCCTTACTGCGCAGTATTGCACTAAATTGCGCAGTTGTGTGAACTAGGTCAACCCGGTGTTCCCAAACAAACGATGTCCACAAAAATAATAATTGAATCGGTCATTTGAGAAACAGCACAAGTCATTTTTATCAAATTTTACAAGAGAAGGAAAAAACTGTTTATTAAATGATAATAATGAAATAATAATTCATCATCGATGTTAATACAAATGTGCGTGGTACCAGTGCTTATTAGTAGTTTCATTATGACATACATACATGTTGAAAAGGAATTATAATCGTTAATAAACACCCGACATGTGACGTTTCTGAAATGAACATCTCAGCAAATTTAAATAATATGACATTATACAAAATATAACTATATTTTAAAAAAAATAACAACATACTTATAATAATTGTTGACGACTCATTTATATTTTCCGCATTTTCCGTAGGCCACTTTAATATTTCGTCATAAAAATCACGGTTTTCTTCTGGAATATAAGGCATCAGTTGTTGGATGTCAGTAATTTTCTTAGGGTTTATCGGAACTACTCATTGAGCATAAGCCGGTTTTTTTTCAGCATGAGCTAATGTTCAATCATTGGAAGTAGCAAGTCTAAAGTGGTGACTGGTTGATCTATTTATGAATTCATAAGCTTCGACGATTCCAGGTTTTACAGAAGAATATACAAAATGAGTAAAATGTGTGACTTGAAAATTTTTCTTTTGATCTCTGGGTACTCCTCTTCCTAGTGACTCAACAGACAAGCAGTTTTTTTTATAAAATCTTGTCCACCAAGATTTGAAGTCCGCAATATCTTCAGTTTTTACCAATTTTACGGAAAATTGTGATTGTTTGGAAGAGTTAACAATCATTTCAACATATTCCATTATCGAGTAGATTCGGTCATATCTTCTGATAACTCTTTTAATAGCTGCAAAATTGCGATCATTTTGTAAGAAGGAATGCCCTCTTTGTGGAAAATATTGGTGTATGGATTTAAATCTGCTGGTCTGCGTCAAAGCTAAAGGACACCTTATAATAGTGTGATTTCGATTCTGTCCTCCGCAGCTATCAGAAAAAATATGCAAATGCCTGACACTAAGTGGTATTTCAGAGTTTATAAAATCCATGAGAAATTAAGCAACTTCATTGGATCCCTTTTTTGCAACGCCTTCATGATATACATAGAATCTGGCTTGTTGTTTTCCAACATAGTTTATTCCAAAAACATTCACTGTTAATTGTCTCAGATAAAAAGTCTCTTGTACGGGAATTACTGGTAATTGGAGATTCTGCATGTAGTCGCATGTAATGACAGCTGTGTCCTTATTGGCAAAATCCTCGCAGAATTCGGTTAGAGCCTGTAGTTTGCTGTAAAACTGTGTGGCTCTACGTTTACGAACTATTAGTTCTGCAATAGCTGACCGCTTTGCGACTTCTTTTAATGAAGGACTTTTAATTTTTATAGTTAACTCTTCACATTTGCAACAGGTCGACCAAATCTCAGAGAAAATCTTTCGTTAAAAATGTTTAAGTAAAATTTGTACTTCACTTTGGTGTCACGATATTTTGCTTGAAACAGTTCAAACGTGAGTTTTACGTTAAACTTCTCATCTAAATAGTATTTCTCCTTGCTGCTGTAGTGCGAAATTTTTATTGGGAAGCTTCGAATATGATCTTCAATTTGAAGTACCACTTTACCGGGTGTTGCATTTCCAGAAACACACCTACCTCGTTTATCATTAGGTTGTTTACCTGCCGCAAGCAAGGTGGCCAAGCGTCTGATTCTTGCATGTGTAATTGCATGGACATTTGCGAATGCAGTTTTACAAACCTTTAATCGACCAGAGGAACATGCTAGAAAGTATTTAAAGGAAGAACTTTTTGGCTTAGCATTTTCTACATTTCTTCGCCTTTTAACTTGTGGTTTGCTACAGGCCATTAGCGCTTGTAATTAGGAATTCTGCTCATTTTTAGATAACAGAGATCTGAATTTGATTAAAATTTCATGTCTGTCACCAGATGGGCATCGCTCGTAGCACTTGAACTTCCAGCTAAAATACAAAACATACTTTTGACCATTTTTCAACATATAATGTTTAATTGTAACATCTTACCCTCAGTTTTCACCTTGTTCTTTAGCGGGTACAATGACCCCTTTATAATTCCTGTATTCTTCTCCTCGTAATCTAGCCCTTTTTATTATTTCATTTTTATATAACTTTCTTTTTCCTTTTCGTATTTTAAGAATATCTTGAACACTCTCGGAATCGCTTTCGTCAGTAGACGACATCTTATTAATGAAAATATCTGACAGTTGCTAATAGCTTAATTTCTTGACAGCTAATGACGTCACGGACGCGGCGCCAGTGCCTGCTTTGCATTTCAAAACAACTCATGTCAAGGACATGTGTTGTTTCTGAATGCACTGATGTAATTATGTTTCCATAAATCGGTTAATAATATATGTTGTTTTTCTGGAAATCAGTGAGTTTATATTGAATTGTACCATTCTTACAATAAAAAAAATATTGACAAAAAATTGACTTGTGCTGTTTCTCAAGTGACCGATTCAAATGTGATTTAATCGTAATAACTACTTAACTAAACAAAACTACATAGCTTTTCTTAAGTTCTATAAGCACTGGTATTTATCGATCAACCCGATGCTTGTTTTAATGACGTCCAGTACAAAGACAATCCACACCAAGACAGCCAAAGTAAATGGGCGCTTTTGCAACCACTTAACGCCGACTGTCTTATTTAACCAGTTTTACGTCCATTTATTGAGGCGGCTAAATGTTAACGTTGCTTAACTTTTTGGTATGTACTCTCATTGTCCAGTAGAAATGAGCACCATGTTATTGTTTGGTAATAATTCATTTCATGCTTGTTTTTTTTCAGTCTGACAATAAGTAGTTTATCAATTTTTGGGATATTAATGTGTTAGTTTCCTGTTTCTTTGTTTTTTCCCAGCCTAAAAGAAGATCAACGTTACATTTGCTTCCCCAACTAGTCCTCTCAATAAAACCTTTTATTTCTAATCCTCTTAAGTAGCTGTTTCCTGTTATTGGTTGTTTTTCTTTTAGCCCGTTTCCATCTTAATTACTTTTAACTTTTGTTATTGATTTACCACTGTTTTGCGCTTTTACTTAATCTGATGTTAAACGTTTTTTGAGATGTATCTCTTTTAAATGTTGTAATAGAGCTAAAAATAGATATTACAAGTATTTAAGAATTATTTAAATATAGTTAGCAAGAAATTTAGGTAATTATATGAAGCTATAACGGCTTTCAGTTTCTTGATATTATGTAAGAGGATAATATTAAAATATCTATACTATATAGATACAAAAGCAGCTTAAAGGAAGAAGGATATGAAATAATCTTCATTATAATTCGATTATAAGGTTTACCTTTTATATAAGTGCATATACCCAGGAACTTGTTTCTAAAAAGTGAAGGTACACATCAAACAATATACAGGGTAGGGTATCGAAAATATATCATAAGGCGTAACTGCCTGGGAAACAGCCAGAAAAGGCCTGAACTTATCACCGAAAAACCAGAGCAAGACTTTCAATCCCATAAGGGCAGGTTATCTTAAATTGTGTCAAATGGGAAAGGAATTCAAGTTGCACCTCAATAAAAAGGGTTTTTGATTCTCTAAATATTGCTGTTTTGTTTTTGAAAATCGATAATCTCATTTAGAAGATTAGATCTTTGAAATGACCTCTTTGTGTGCCCTGACAGTTGTGACTTGCGGTACGTTTTCGTGGGCCCAATCTGTAAGAGTAGAACGAATGTTGTACTCGTACACTCACGAAAACTATATCCAGCAACTTTTTATAGGCAATGTTCGGGTATGTTCACTGACCTGTATCATTGTACATCAGATGTTAATACAAATTATTATCCATTGTGCATGTTTTGCCTAAAGAGCAATTTTATATTCTATTTGATGTGGACCTTTCAAATGCTTCTTGATATATTCACTGTTTTCAGAGGTGAAAATTGGGCTTTAATGTTGGTATGCTTTGACTCTGAACGTCGAAATTATTGCTGTTTGTAACACTATTAACTTACAATACAAATATCATTTTAATATTTGTGATTGATATTTTTTTTTGCTTTTCCTTTCTTTATTTTCTTTTTGTTTCGTTTTTATCCTTTATCCTTTTCTGTCACTTAGAAGAAGACTGGGAGAAGGAACTGGAAGCAGAATTGCAGGATTATGAAATGGTCAGCGATACCAAAGATAATAACATCGACAAAGAAATCGAAGATATACTTAATGAGGAAACGGATTTAAAGTAAACTGTTTTATGTTTCGACTGTTAAATTTTCTAGTCAGTTAATTGTATAATATGTTACACACTCTTACTTAATTTTATATATCATTTTATGTTTTCATCAGTATATATATATTGATGTTTATATGTTATAGTTTTCTTAGTTTCTATAAGTTACTACATAATAGTTTATATGTTTTGTTGATTAAAAGAAGTTTTTTCAAGACAATAATCTGCAACTGTCGAAGTAAGAAACTCACATTCCTGTAAAGCTGGTTGATAAACTCAGCAACTTTTTAAATGTGTGACATTGACATTCCCCGTTAAGTCATTCCATTTCTCGGAGAAATTATGTTTCAAATATACTGTAGTGGTGAAATTCTCTCAAGAGATGATGTCAAGATTCGGTTGTACTCCTTTTAGAGACCTATTTTCGTGTTAAATGTGGTATTTTAAAAATGTGATAATCCATATTGCAATTAAAAGGTCCGCGCGAAGCTTGGAAGGAGGCAATTGATTGCCTGCTATATAAAGATTTGCTAAGCATTAGCTTAAGTGAACCAGGAATAAAACATACTGTGTGTTGTGATCGATACAAAAAATATGCAGGGTGTCTTGAAATTGAAAAGCTCCTAATTGTCGGATATGCTTTTATATGAATGAATGCATTATTACAGTGATCATGTTACTACCCCTCGGCTGGTTATTTACGTGATAGTTCCAGACTTTCCAAACTAGACTCTATGCAATAGGGTCTAGCAGGAAAGGACCGCTCACTTATGCTAAAGCATAACCGATAATAAACATTTCAAGGAAATATCTCAAAAACGATTTATTTGTCCCTTATTTGTCAGAATTTGAGGTTGAGCATGCTCAAAATGTGTTGTTACTTAATTTCAGGACACTTCGGGGCACCTTATATAACAAAAGCGCTGGTAAGTCGCGCTTTTAATAATAAACATGTAATTTTATAATCGTATGTATATGTATGTGTAAACTGGGTGAGTTTTGGGGCTTGTCACATGTGTGTGATCTGTTGAAATTATCGTTGTAATGAAACCTTGTACTGTTACGGAATTTCTGATATAAAAGAAATGAGCAGAGTTATCTTCAAAAAAAGGTGAATGTTATGCATAGGCGTGTTCGAACCCGGCAACTTATTCTGAAATTTTAAGTCGGAAGCGTTTCGTTGCAAATTAATTGTAACGAAATTTTGAAAACAATAATGGTACTAAATTGTTGTGTTACAAATTTCAAAAAAAGTTATCTGGTTCCAGGAACAAAAGGCGGTCACTTTTGACTCGGAAAGTAAATCGGCCCCTCCCAAAAACAATAATTGGAATTTCTCTGTGTATCTAAGAGTATTTCTTCAAAGCATTTGAGATTCTAAACGTGGCGTACTATTTGTGATTTTTGTTTATTATTACGATTAAGATTTGTTCATAATATATTCGTAAGATAATAATATTAGAAATACATATACTATAGTAATTATTATTTAATTTAAATGCTATTCGATAAACACTATAGCGGTTTTCTTTATATTTTATGATTATAACGTTTGCATTGATAGGTATATGATCTAGAACCTAGAAGCGTACCTTTTTGAGTGTTGAAACATGTTTTCTTCTTCTCGTAATACTTATCACTGTTATAATTCCAGATATCTTATTGTTAAATAAATGTAGTTGTGCCCAGCGATGAGTGTGATTTGTTTCTAAAACCATATTTAACCCCCATTACATAGGGGGGGGGGGGGGTTAATAATTGGTATCTGTGATTATATAATATCAACGCCTTTGTAGGTATGTTGAATTACCAGCGTTCCACAATACTCATTTCAAAATTTCACAAATTACCTTAGATGCACCTATTGCAGTCAAGTTGTGGCTTGTTGAGAAATTAGGAAGAAATTCCTTAGTGAAGGAAATTTTGATGAGTGTAAAATGGAAAATTCTCTGGGTAAGGCATTTCGTAGACATCAACTATCTCTGTTCTTCCTCTTAAGTTTTGACAATTTTGTAGTGTGTTTTTGCCCCATCCTGTATAAGACGTAAACTCTATCTGTTAGCACGAAAGGGTCTGCAACTCTTAATTAAGATGCTGAAACGATCATTCAGATGGTTACTGCAATCTCAAATATTAAACTTTGAATATGATCACAAAGTTGAGCGGTGCGAATTTTTTGTTCACCAGTTTATTTGGAGATTTTTCACAGGACAAAACCCGTTCTTTTTTCTGAAAGATTCCGGGTTTGCCTATTAATTCTCTATCTTTCTCCAATGATACCTTTCTACAAAAAAAATTCGGATACCTACTCGATTACTAACCTGACTCTGGATGATAGCTTAGTCCATAAAAAATAAAGATTAGATTAGAGATTTGCCTTTGTTTTAGATATTTATTTGGTTGCTTGGTTGTTAAAAAATAATAACAGATCTCAAAATGTTAATATGTTGGCAAAAAAGAATAGTTTGAAGAACTGAAGTTTTTTGTTCAGCAAAGATAATTTTGGAAACTATCCAAAAAATAGGGTAGTTGCGGTTTTCAAAAAACAAGGCGTCCTGTCTCGCTATACCGTACTCGCCTGATTAAGAGAGTAATCTTCGCTACTCAACTTGCCAGTCAGGGATGCCATGTCGTGTTGTGTTTTTTCTGTTATTGGTTCGGTTCTCGCACATACCGTACTCGCCTCATTACAAGGGTAACCTTCGCCACTCGACTTGCCGGTCAGGGATGCCATGCCGCGCTATGCCCCCTTGGCGTCGTGGTGTGGTGGCTGCTGCAGCATCGCGATTTGTCTGCTTGGATTTTCTACATCCCTCGTAATTCCCAGAATACAGAGACTTCAAAAATATAAATTTATAAACCTCAATTTGAGGCAGCTGCAAAAGCTAATCGCTGGTCCGAGCCCCCAGAAAGCTGCATCATTAGTGGTAGCACTTCGTAGAAAAGCGACTGAATTACTCCAGTCTCTGTCGGCAGCGGATCAAAGTAATTTTGCAGCTTTAGTACACTCTCTGCAACTACGATTTGGAAATGAACACAAAGAAACCGTGTTAAATGCCCAGCTGAGGATGAGACAGCAAAAGTCAGGTGAATCCTTAACAAAAATTTAAGGCGGACATAGACAGACTAATTCTCCTGGCATACCCATCAGCCCCTGAATGTTTTCAAACGCAATTTGCTGCCGAAAGGTTCATTGAGGGAGTTCGCGATAGTGTCATGAGATACCACTTACGTCTAGTAAGGCCCAGGAATATCAGCGAGGCACTAGTTCGGGCCCTGGAATTCGAGGCGTCTCGAGTGTCATCTAGTTCTTCTCCGCGTGTAAAAATGACAACTTGAGCACTGGTGGGAAGAACTCCTCGATCAACAGACAATCGGGGCATAAAATGTTTTAACTGCGGCAGACTGGGTCACATCAAGAGTAACTGCCGTAATAGGGCAAGAAGTCCGTCGCCGTCGTTTAGAAGACCGAGCGGCGACCAAGAACGCCCTGGTTCCCAGGAAAACTAATTCCGGTCAATGCAAGGGGGCAATTGACCGGGCCCGTTAAAACCCCTAGGATCAGCCAAGTCAAGTTAATAATTTGGTTGGCAAAAGTCTTACAGGGGGCGGATGCATTAAGGGACGGAGATCCAAATTGAACATCGACCAGGGAGATCTCACGGAAATACCGATGCATTGTCTAGACAGCCATGTAAAGAAGATAGTCGGCATTGTCAAAGAACTGAGCAGCGTGAGGGACTTCCTCCTGTAAGGAGAACGTCGGTGGAAACAAAACGGATGGCTGGACCACACAGAGGCGAACAAATGAATGATCCAGATATTGGACCCATACTATTGGCAAAAACTAACGACAAGAGACCAGAGTGGCAAGGAATTGCTGGTAAAAGCACAAACCTGAAGGTTTTGTTTTCCAGAAGGTCATGGAACTTCTCGGAATTCGCAAGACCAGGACAACTCCTTTGCATCCACAGTCGGATGGGATGGTGGAGAGATTTAATCGGACCATCGAGCATCACCTGTCTAAAATGGTGGCAGATCATCAGCGTGATTGGGACCAACATCTACCTGTCATGTTGCTGGCATATCGAGGCTCTACGCATGAAGCCACTGGTTATACTCCGGCGAAAGTGATGTTCGGAAGGGAAATGAGACTTCCTGCGGATTTGATGTATGGAATACAAGAAAAAGATTCGCTCAACTCTGAGAATTTTGTGGAGGAGCTCAATAAGAGGCTTGGACTCAGTGTTTATGAACGAGTCAGGAATAAACTGCGGATCTTCAGTGATGAGCCAAAGCAAGATATGACTTACTGGCTAACTCCCGCGGCTTCCAGGATGGTGATTTGGTGTGGCTGTACAATCCGCGGCGAAAGGTGGGGAAACTTAGCCCAAATTCGGAAGGACCTTATACAATCATTAAGAAGATTAATGACGTGGTGTATAGGATCCAGCGGACCCCCAGGTTAAAGTTGAAGGTTGTTCATCTGGATCGATTAGCACGATACCATGAAACTCTTATCTGTTCGAGACGAACAGCCTTAGGAGGAGGGCAATGTTACGGTGAGCGGGCTGGGAGGCGGAACGACATTGGAGTTCTTTCGCTCTTTCGCTCTTAACTTTCGCGGCTCGCGGCCTATCCGGGCGCTGCGGCATGGGAACTGTCACGAGTGATTTATTTTATTTACTTATCAATATTTTTCTTCTAAGAATGTTCTAGGCGTTTCTGTATTTTTAGGATTTTGTATAAAAGGCGAATAGCGCCGCCGCTAATAGTAGTCTTATTTAATCGAGCTATAGGTAAGCTAAAGTACCAAACGATATTAGAAGGCTATTATATAGATATAGAAGTGTTAAGTAGTGAGTTATTTAGTAGGTGAATTGTACTTGTGTGTATTTGTGGGATAAATAAATAAAGTTTTCGTGTTAAATTGCTACACTGGAATTATTGAAGTTCGCAACAGTAGTGATGCAGGGATAAAATGTATAAAAAAGAATTTGTAAACTCCCGCAGTACATGTTCTTGAAGATTCCGGGTATATTGCCTATTAATCCTCCAACTTTCTCCGATGTATATATATTTTTCGGAAACTTACTATAGTTATATTCTTACTTACTAATAGTTAACTCGATCACAAACCTGGATGTTCTCTTAACTCACGTTCAAAAGTATTGGGGGTTAGAAACAGAGGTTACTGAGATGTTACTAACGCCCTCTTCCCGGTTTGAAACTTATCTAAGCCTTCAGTGGTATGTGGCTGCGGCCTGACTTTTCTGAAATCTTTACTGCTGTAGACGGAAACGTTGATATTTTACTGCCGCTCTAAACAAACAGTTTGGACATTATAGCTGATGCCAAAACCTTTTCCATATTTGCCTTGGATCCGGTTCGTATTCTACCTCTCCGATATAAAGTATTTTTGGGTATATGTCCTTACCTTTCTACAGATTTTACCAGCTTTTACTATATCAAGTCGCGCACTCTGTCTATCAGTGAAGTTTAGTCACGAATTTTTTCATTGCTAACCATTGTTGGAGCATCCACGACCATTCGGAGGTTGATGTTTTCCCCTTTTTTTCTGACAGAATGAATTTCTGAAGACATGAATTTAATCTCGCTGTGTCTTCCTCTTATAAATGGCTAAATGACTTCATCTGTTGAGAAAATAAAGGGTGGTTATAGTACGCCATAGAAATCTACATAAAGGCCCCAAATCGGCGTTTTACCAAGCTACAACCCAGATAACGAAGTGAGGAGTTGTCACGGTATCTCGACCTGTGTGCAGATATTTATAGTAAATGTGAGAGATGTTGCATCGGTGGACAGTGCCGTTGGACATTGTAGGACATAGAATTTGCAGGCACAAGAAGCAGTGCTATTGATGACCTCTTTACACACAGTACGTACGCGTGAGTGACACACCTAGAATACTCGCGCCCTACGCGGATGATAAAGCCACTCTATCAAAACTCTGAATAAAAATGGTCATACAAGGAAATCTACAAGAAGCATTAGAACGACCTGCAGGCTTGATGGTAACTTATTGGAGAAGTAAAGTTAATCTGTAATGGTTAATCCAGATGCCAGGTAACCTTGATAGGAAGACGTCGCGATGTCAGCTCAGATCCACTTGAAATCCATAACAGTTGCGTTGGCTGTAGCGCAACTGCCTTCCTGGTAAGCTGTTTTAATACTTTCTCCTATATTGTGTTGTCTCATATACTTTCTCAGCTTCAAGCTCATCTTCTTTTCCTGAGGAATCGCAGTATGTTTCTAATTTCCCTCGATGCGACAGGGTTGATTAGGTCTTGCGCTTTTCAGAATGCAACATTTTTTCTCATGTTGTCGGGCTATTGGTTATTGTTTCAGTCTAAAATATCTTTGAAGTTTCAAGGTCGATTAAGTATGAGTGTATAATAGATCTGAGTATTTTTAACTATTGTGTCTAATGGAGCACAGGTGTGGCGTTGGTATTAAAGATAAACATATTAGAAGCAGGTGTATCAGTGAAAGCTTGGTATTTAAAGCCAGGTTTCGTTATTCCCTGGTCCAGAGCTACGCAATCTATCTCTTAGTTTTAATATCATCTTGCAATTGGAAAAAGAGTATATATACTATGTTTGATGCATCAGATGCGAATTCAGAACTTGGCTTAATATCGTTGTGAGAATGGGTGCGGGCCACGGGCGGTCCAGATATCGCTCCGCCAACCTGTCGACGCTGTGTGTGGGTGATTTATGCCTTGTTTGGAGGAGCAGATATGACCATTGTAAGGCCAGATATACTTATTGAGCGCGCCCAGGGAGGCCTGTTCTCCCGGAAATGCCGACGCATTGTCTACAAGATCGTGTAAATAAAAATGTCGGCATTATCAAATAACAGAGCCGCATGAAGGACTTCCTTCTGTAATGCGAACTTCGGTGGAATTGAATGAAGGGTGAATTAGGCGGACACTTCGAGAATAGCAAACGAAACCTTTTGGACTGCATTATGGGCTCTCTTAGAAAACAAAAAGGATTACTGAAAGAGAGCCTTGAAGAGTCCGGACGAGAGGATCATAGTCAGTTAATTGGTTGTTCCTGGCAGCAGGAATTCAGATGTACCTACCAAAGGAATTCATAACGGAACAAGAGAAGGTCACTTTGGAGTGAATAAGACTCTGGCAAAAATTAAAAAATACGGCTCTACTGGGTGAATTATCACGCACACGTCGGGCCTCAGTTCAGTTAGTTCAGGTGTCACAAGTGCGAAATCCATTGTACCACAAAAGAACCTCGAACAAGGTCACGCGGTTGATTGGTAAGTACACTGGTAAGTGCGCCATTCGAGATGGTAGCAACTGATAACTGATTCTGAATAGAATGAGGCGCACTCAAATACATCTTGGTTACCATGAATTATTTCATCAAAGGTGCTGAAGCTTATGCCTTGCCTAATCAGAAAGCGACAACTGTGGCAACGGTGTTGGTAAATAAATCGTTCTGCAGATTTAGAGTCCCCCTCGAACTTCATTCGGATAAAGGGCGTAGCTTTGAATCGTCCATCCCAGTACGATAGGATGAGGGAGAGATTTAATTGGACAATAGAAAAATATCTGCCAAGAATGAAGACATATCATCAGCGTGATTGGGATCGACACCTATACCTTTTTTGTTAATGACGTATCGAGGAGTCATACACGAAGCTACTGATCAGACACCGGCAAAAGTTCTATTCAGAAGTGAAATGAGATTCACGGGGGATTTGATGTACCACGGAACAACAGAAAATGTTTTCACTCGAGCGTTTTGTAGATGTACTAAGACTGAACGTTGTTCATTAGCAAGTCAGATGGGGATCGTCTGCAATGATCGAGCCAACACAAGGTATGACTTGCGTAACTTCTGCGACAGGAAGGTGACTTACATGCTTAACGATCCGTAGCGGAAGGTAGGTAGGTATAAGTGGCCCAAACCTAGTTAAATTTGGGAAGGTGCTTAAACAATTATAAAGAAGATTAATGATGTGGTCTACAGGATGCAGCAGACCTCTATGTCAAAGGTGAAGGTTGTTCATCTGCATCGAATAACGTGAAACGAAGAGCCTTAAGTTGAGGGCAGTGTTGCGAGAATGGGTGCGGACCGGGGACGGGTGATATATTGTCTTGTTGAGGTGTTCGTTACATATTTACCCGTATTTAATTTTTGTCGTAATTTTAGGGAATGTTCTAGTTTTTTAATTTTTTTTTTCAGATAATATAAAAGAGACTGTTTGTAGACGCAATTATAGAAACTTTTCATCTTTCCAATATCTGTATTTAAAAGCCTTTTACTTAAAACTTAGTACTTAATCTTTGTCACATAATCTTGAGATTGTAAAAATACTGAGACATTTTAGATTTCTGTGGAAATGAGGCTGAATGATTTTAAGGTGAAATTCTACTTGCTAGAGGTTACTGGAGATGTCTAATGGCCCTAATTGGTCCATTGACTCTAATAATTCACAGAGATGCTGCGATTTACTATGGTATAAAGTTAGATACTTCTAGATACCTTCTGGACTGTGAAGTTCATATTTCTTCAAAGCTGTGCAGTCTTGTCCATCGACTCTTTTAGCGCAGTCGTTTATTTTTATTTTAAATTGTTGAGGGAATCTACTCATGTGTGTCCTTTTCATTGTTCTCGTAATTTTATTAATTTTCTAGTTTTAGGTTGTTAGTTATGAAAGAGACTGTCCCTCATAGTGAGGCAGTTCGATTCTTAGTCGAGTCTAATAAAACAGCTATAAGAACAAAGCGATTGTAGACACCTATATTAGTGTTTGGTAGTAGGTAAATAGTGATAATTATCAGTAGACTATTAAGAAGGCGAATTGCTATTGTCTTGTTTTTTTAAGTAAATAATTAAATAGTGTTTAATTAAAAATCATTTGAACTGGAATTATTCGAACCCCGAGATCGCAACAATACTTAAAAACGATTACGTTCTCGGTGCCTGATAAGTGGACGGTCTTCTCCACTGCGATTAAAACCACGTAGACATGTTATGTATGTTTTCCGTAGAGACCTAGTTTTTAGGATCCGATGTTGGATGATAACTAAAGTGTTCCAAAAATTTTTCAACGGGTTTCTAATAATTTAAAAGTACTATTTTCGCTTAGAACTTTTCGTGCTCAAATGCTTTATGGAAAATAAAGTCTATTTCCATTAGAATTGTTCCATTGTTCATCAGTGATAGACTTTTTGTCTTTTTAGAGACTGAAGCATGTGTTTTGTTCGTGACAAGAAATTTCTTAGTATGACGGGAAAACTCACGGTCGACTGATAAACTACAATTATTCGATCGTTTTTCACAACGAACCCGAGTGTGGATGTCAATTTGAAAATTTGACTCAATAATTTGAATATTTTCAATTAGTTTTTGAATATTCTCATTTAGTTCTAGAGGTTTTCCCTTCAGAAGCGATTTTAAATAGGTCAACTTCTGAAAGTCATTGACGTTTTTATTCTCTATCATTAATGTGTTAAACAGCTGTGAAAATTAGCCAGAAAACGTCTTATATAATGCATAGCTTTGATTAAACCGATAAGATATATCGTCGGTCCAATGCTAAAACTACGAATGTTCAAATCTACAGTTCTATACAGTAAAATGTGCCGGTATATATGGACAACACGTTGGTTGTTTTCGCGAATAACTCAAGAAAAAACTTTGTTGGTATCAGATAATATAGGTACTAATATGTGTAACTATAGTGCTTTTGAACATATAGTCTATTAGAAATAAGGTTGAGGTGTACTTGTCTACTCTAGGGTGACCACATGTTTTGCTGATGACTGAGCACTGGCTTATGGTTGAAGAGGCGATTTGTGTTGAAGGTTATTGTTTTGTTCAAATTTTGTAGAACTTACGGAAGGGGAGGTGGTGTTATAATTTTTATTAGGGAAGATCAAGATGCCAATTACGGATTTGTTTCTATTGCCAAATACACCTTTTATGTACTGTATTGAAAAAAGTTTGGAATTTTCTACGGCCTACTCTAAAGATTTAAAATTTGTATATATTAAGCGCATACATGTAGATCTTCACCCTCTGATTGTAAAGTCTTCCTTACAAGCGTTGAAGACATTTATGTGATATTGGCTGGAGATTGGAATATCAATTTTACAGAACAAAGCTCGGGGTCCACCCAGAATCTTAGGGACATCTTACAATCATATGGACTTGTTATGCATGTTAGGGACTATACAAGAGTGAGTCGGCAGGCCTCCACCATCATCGACTATGTGTGCTCTAACCTTGGCGAACGGTTGATGGATTGTGTGGTTCACGCCGCTGGTCTTTCCGATCATGAGGCCATTCTTTCTAGTGTTTCTTCTTCCAGGCGAAAGAGCCAAAAACAAAAAAATTGCAAGCAATATTATACAAAAAAAAATTCGAAAGGTTCTCCCATCTCTCTGACCGGATTAACTAGTTTTTCGTAGATCTTTCCCCTTAAGGACCCAAAGGAAAACATGTGTAAAAAGCCATGGGTTACTGTGGGCCTTGCGGATTCCTCAAGTAATATGAGGTGTTTGCATATGTTGAGGAAGTATTTTTCAGATTGCAAATTTTTCAATACTTATATTACTCTAGGTATAGGTCAATCTACAGAAAATTGATCGGGGCTGCGAAGGCTCAATACTACGGAAATAGGATGAATGGTGCTCCTAATAGACAGAGGGAATTATGGTGTATCATCAACGAGCTCAGGGGGAGCAGGGGGAGGCACCAGGGGGTTCCAGATAAATGTGTCCCCTTATAGGATTGCTGAATCATTTTTTTTCCGCCCAGTGGATGCCAGCGAACTGAGAGCTATCTTTACTGGGATGGGGAATAGGGATGCTGCGGGGTGGGATGAGGTTTCAATTAGGGTGTTTGAGCGTCTCCCTGATGTGGCGCTTAGGGCCTTGTCGGCGTGGATTAATTCCTCAATTTTCTTGCTTCTAGAAATCGGCTACGGATTTACGTTTCTTTAAGAATGGGGACACATACTGTGCATCCAACTACCTACCCATTTCCTTGCTGCCAACCTTGGGCAAAATTATTGAAAAACTCGTTAAAGCTAGAATTACCGATTTCTTGGAAGTACATGGGATCTTGACGTCATCACAGTTCGGCTTTCGACAGGGCATGAGCACAAATGATGCCATGTTTGCCGTGCTGGAGGAATTGTATGTTGGCCTGAATGAGGGTGAGGCAACAACGGTTGTTTTTTGCGACCTGGCCATGGCCTTTGACTGTGTTTCCCATGATGTCTTATTGGGAAAATTTGAGATGTACTAGGGGTAATTTGGTATGTTGGAGTGGTTCAGGTCGTACCTGGGGGGTCGTTTACAGGTTGCCCGGTTTCGGGGCGGTACGTCTGGTAGGGGCGTGCCGGAGTTCCACAGGGCTCAGTTCTTGGTGTATATTAACGATCTACATAGGGTTATTAAACATGGCAAGTGCGTGTCCTATGCCGATGATACGACAATAGTTTGGAGACACAGAGATTCAACAGTGCTTGAGACAATAGTGAATGAGAACCTGGATGCATTAAGATCATGGTGTCTTTCAAATTCCCTCAGCTTTAATATCTCTAAAACCAACCTATTACATTTCAAGTCTAATCTCAGCATTTCCATTGGAGGTAATTTGATCAGGAACTTGAAGTCCATCACATACCTCGGGCTGGCCTTGGACGATTCCCTTAGGTTTGATGCCCACATTTTGTGGTTGAGATCGAGGTTGGCTTCTGCTTGCTATGCGGTTAAGCGCACTAGGGAAAGACTGGGTTTTGGAGTGGCACGAATTGTGTATTTCTCACTTGTGGAATCGCACTTGAGGTGTGGCATATGCTTCTGGGAAAACTGTTCGTCTGTCCTGTTTATAGCAGTGTTTCGGATACAGAAGCATGCCATTAGATTCCTATGCGGCCTGGGCTCCAGGAAGTTATGCAGCGAGCCTTTTTGGATTGTGCAGTGTGTTGACTGTGCTAGCTCTGTTTATTTTCGAGACGGCCTGCCTTATGCATAAAAAGTATTACTCCTTCATTTATAATTCATCGGCCACAGTGACTCGCAGCTGTTCTAACATACATTACTGTATGTTGCATGTAAAACATAATTTACCTGTAAGCCTCAGAGGCATCCGCGACTTTCAGATGTTCAAACGCAGACTAAAGCAATTTTTGCTGAGTGGGACATATTATGATGTAGCGCCGTTTCGTTGGTTCAACAATAGTTGTTATTAAGCTGGTGTCGATGAGGTCGTCTGCTCACGTGCTGCGTCGGTGATCTTCTTCGACTAACTTCGGGCGCCACCCTTCGGATTAGTGTGGTGAAGGGCCCACTTGCTCCAGTGTAGCTTTTAAACAGACGAAAACATAATTCTAGTTCCACTGATGGTGTAAATGGCGCGATTCGTTGGAAATAGCCTATTAGGCATCTGACAGTTTAGACAGTTGACATTCAATCTTTCACCCAGAAACCACAAAAACAACAAGTTGTGAAACGGTGTTTATATTTACAAATAGTATTAACGTTAATTACAATCAAAACCCTATGATGAAATACTAGATATCTTTTTACCTCGGAAACGGAAGCGGCGGATAAGGATAGTCGGATCAGTTTATGGACGGAACCATAAAGGGGTTATGGTTGTTGTTCCCAGCTGTCTCTTTCCTTTATATGATTGAAATTGTAATAAGTTCCAATAGTCCCACCAAAATGCTCCAGTGAGTTAGAAAAGGAACAACGAATTTACTAAGGTAGAAAGAGACGACCGAGTTATTACCAGGCGAAATATTCCACCCGATTTAGTTAACTTCCACTGTAAAGTAAGCGGATTTACCCCTTTAACCGCTAACTTACTCTCAGGATCGGGTTTCATGGCTTCAGGCGCTGGTATGGGCTCAGAGGTGTTGCTGACTGGATGGCTGGCGACTGACTGCCGTTAATGGGGTAAATGCGTGCTTTTATATCTAGTCGGATAAATAAGTCCTTGGATACCTGATGACACCTTAGCAACCATGTGTTGAGTCTAGGTTACATTTATTTGGCATGTTAAGGTGAGTTCTCAATTATGCGGAAGCTTTTGCGAACATGTTATACAGAAAATTAGTAACTTCGTTACACATCCCCCTTTCTTACATAAAAATAAAATTGAAATTTTATTGTTTTAAACTACCCTACCTATTTATACAATACTATAAAGAGAAATAAAGTTAGCCTATTATCTTCTATTTTCTTAGATGCAGTAGTCGGGGAAAGCGGATGGATTTGCTTCAACAGTAGCTTTCTTTGCTGCGTACCACGAGCAAGGCTGCAATTCTTCTATCGCTAGCAATGGATCATTTTTATCGGCCTGGACCCCTGAAGACGCGGGATCTCTGGACAAGGCATCAGCTACGCGATTTAGAACACCTCTGCGGTACTTAATCTCGAAACGAAACTGTTTTAGATAGATACTCCATCGGGCTAGATGGCCAGACGGGCTCTTCATAGAGTGAAGCCATTTTAGTGACTGATGGTCGGAAATTACGGTAAAGTGATATCCTTCCAGGTAAGGTTTTATTTTCTCGATTCCTCATACTATGGCTAGGCATTCTTTCTCTGTTACTGAGAACTTCTTTTCGTTGGGATTTAAACTTCTGCTTGCGTACGCGATCACATGATCATCCTCGACACCGTACTGAATTAATGCTGCACCTAACCCATTCTCGGATGCATCGGTCTGCAACACAAATGGCTTGGAAAAATCCGGACATGCCAATATTGGGGCTTCGGTCAAGCATCTTTTCAATTGGTCAAATGACGCTTGCTGTCTATCTGTTCATTCCCATCGAATTCCTTTCTTAAGTAATTGGTTTAACGGGGCGGCAATTTTTGAAAAGTCTGACACGAAGCGTTTGTACCATGACACTATTCCCAGGAGACTCCGTACGTTACAAGGTGCGGGATATTTCTCCACAGCGGACACTTTCTCAGGGTCTGTTTGTATTCCGTCAGAAGTAACCAAGTGTCCCAAGTATCTCAGCGATCTGCGCGCAAACTGGCATTTCACAGGGTTCACCTTCAGGTTAGCTTCTCTCAAACGGCGGAATACCTCTCTCAAGTTTCCCAAGTGTTCCTCAAAAGTTTCTCCCAACACGATGATGTCATCCAGGTAGGCAAAGCAGAACGGATCCAGTTCAGGTCCTATTACGCGGTCCATCAATCGTTGGAACGTTACTGGGGCTGAATGCAACCCAAAAGGCATTACCTTGAACTGAAACAAGCCATACCCAGGAACAGTAAAAGCTGTGATCGGTTTGCTATCTTTACTAAGTGGGACTTGCCAGTACCCCTGCTTTAAGTCTAGGCTCGAGATGTCTTGAGCGGTGTTATTCTTACTACTAACTGTACATTTCGAGGCTTTTCTGGAATTACGTTGCACTGACCTCGATTCGGTACAACTTTGTTCTAGTTTTCCTGCTTCTTATTTTCCTGACAGGTCCCCTGATGGTGACCTTTCTTTCCACACCTCCAGCATATCCATCTGTCGTCGCTTTTAGGCTTAATTTTGAATGGCTCTTGTCTTATTCGGTTATTGTCACGGTCAGTCGGCGCTTTTACGGATATCTCAGACGGTTCCGGATATTGTTGCGGTCTTCGGTTCTGACGCCCATCTGAGAGCCTATGTAGAAACGTCGGTAAATCCATAAAGTCGGTTCTCTTAATTGACTGTCTATACTCAGGAAGCAGATTGTGATATAGCCATCTCAACTCTTCTTCAGGTCCAATACTACCATGACGTCTTTCAAGTGTCTGTAAATCGGTGACGTATCGACTGGTAGCCTCGTTTTGTCTTTGAATTCTACGGCTAATTTCTACTTCCAAATCCTTGACATAATTTATGAGCAAATACAACGTTTTGAACTCCCCTAGGAAATCAAACCAATATTTCCAACGGTGCCGGTTGTTTCGGTGCCAAAGTGCAGCTTCTCCTAGTAACAACTCAGGCATATGAGCCAATAGTCTATCCAGACTTATCCTCTGCGTTACGCATATCTCTTGTAACCGTTCAATAAATGCAACCGGGTCATTCCTACCGTTTAGAGATGAGAAAATACGGTATTGTTGCGAACTCAGGGTTCAATAATTCCAGTGTAACGATTTAACACGAAAACACTATTTATTTGTCCCACAATTACACACAGGTACAATTCGCATACTAAATAACTCACTACTTAACACTTGTAGCCTTCTATTATCGTTTCGTACTTTTTAGCTTACTTATAGCTCGATTAAAATAAGACTACTACTTAACCGCGCGCGCTATGCCCCTTTTATACACAATCCTAAAATTACAGAAAAACCTAGAAAGTTCTTGATAAGAATTCTTGAATAATCTCACATAAAAAAAAAGGTTGGAAACAACTGCCCTCTAGATAAACAGAGCAATAAATCACTCGTGTCAGGCATGACGCAGCGCAGATAGGTCGCGAAGCGGACCAACCACACGCGTTGCCCCGCCTCCGGCGCGGCGTCGCAGCCTACCGTAACAGTATTTTATTTTTCATTGCATTATACAAAGTAAAATACATTGTGGTTTAGGTGTAGCGTCCTCAAGATGTTTATTTTCAGGAGAAAGGTTGCGGGAGAAGGACCCAAAATAAAACTTCTACGCTTCCTCAGAAATTGCCGACGTTTCGACGTTTATTTTACGTCTTTTTCAAGGCTATTCCACTCAAATTGCAGAAGTTTATCGTCAGTTGGTAATGATGTTTATTGTCCATCGGAACAACCACGGGGAGTGACGTACATTAAAAACAAAAAACAAAAACGGACAAAGCGTGGAATAAACGTCGAAACATCGGCAATTTCTGCGGAAGCGTAGAAGTTTTATTTTGGGTCCTTCTCCCGCAACCTTTCTCCTGAAAATAAAATACATTGTATTATACAGTATTAAATAAAAAAAAATGGCGGGATTTTGTTCACTACTAGATTAGGATTAGGATAAGAGCGTAGAAGCGAGATCTTATTGCATTAAAAAATTAACAAAATGATTTATTTAGAGAATGTATGATATTAGTAGTATAAATTAAGGTGTTATTTTTATAATTCAAATCCAATTTTTCCTTTAGATTAAGAGTAACCAGAGTGGCCCACTCAGCCCACTCTCAACGCAGGATTCAATAGCTATTATTTTCTATTATTTTCAAAATGTAGTTCTAGTTCAAACCCTTCTACATAACATGGCTTTTGTCCCAAATAAATACCTATACTTATAAAATAATGCACGCATGCTATCGAATCCAGTATTTATATGCCTCTTTCCGATTCTGGCAAATCCTGCTTAGGAGAAATTTGCAGGTGCCTCACCATTCTATAGTAATTTTTTGCAAATTGCTTTGAGCAGAATTTGCACTTTTTCTCGGAATTGTTATTATTTGGTTGAACGACAAAATATTTTTGTATTATTGCCCAAATTTGCCAGGCCTCCCCATTATTACTCCTACAGCGTTGTCTACTCGTCACAGTGTTGCCAGTAATTTGTATAAAATGAAGAGGTTAAATACATACCGTATTGTTACGATTAGCAGCGACGCCGCATGGGAGGCGGGGCAACGCGTCTGTAGTTGGTGGAGCTTCGCGACCTATCCGCGCTGCGTCATGGCTGATACGAGTGATTTATTGCTCGGTTTAATCTAGAAGGCAGTTGTTTACAACCTTTTTTTTATGTGAGATTATTCAAGAACTTTCTAGGTTTTTCTGTAATTTTAGGATTGTGTATAAAAAGCGCATAGAGCGCGCGGTTAAGTAGTAGTCTTATTTTAAGCGAGCTATAAGTAAGCTAAAGTACGAAGCGACAATAGAAGGCTATAAGGTGTTAAGTAGTGAGTTATTTAGTAGTCGAATTGTACCTGTGTGTATTTGTGAAATAAATCAATAGTGTTTTCGTGTTAAATCGTTACACTGGAATTATTGAATTCCGAGTTCGCAACAGTATTAAACGGTATAATACAATGTATAATACATTTGTATTATACACTTTCACTTCACTATGAATAATACATTTGTATTAGGTATACACTTTCACTTCACTACTACCATTGAATGTCACACCCCATTATCAATTCATCTCTTTAGATGATATACCCAACTCACTCTTACATCGGACGGTTCTTCTTTAATGTGGTCCCCATTTTCGGTGATCACAATCATAGTTACGTTTTCCCCTCTATTTTCCCTCGTATACATATTTCGATACTGTGGTTTCTGGTTTTTACGTCACACTGTCTTTTCTATTTCTTAAAGCAGAACGGTCCCCGCTCGGGCGCCAAAATTTTGTAGCGCCGTTTCGTTGGTTCAACAATAGTTGTTATTAAGCTGGTGTCGATGAGATCGTCTGCTCACGTGCTGCTTCGGTGATCTTCTTTGACTAACTCGGGCGCCACGCTTCGGATTAGTGTGGTGAAGGGCCCACTTGCTCCAGTGTAGCTTTTAAACAGACGGAGACAGAATTCTAGTTCCACTGATGGTGTAAACGGAGCGATTCGTTGGAAATAGCCTATTAGGCATCTGACAGTTTAGACAGTTGACATTCAATCTTTCACCCAGAAACCACAAAAACAACAAGTTGTGAAAAGGTGTTTATATTTACAAATACTATTAACGTTAATTACAATCAAAACCCTATACCCAATGAACTACTAGATATCCTTTTACCTCGGAAACGGAAGCGGCGGATAAGGATAGTCGGATCAGTTTATGGACTGTAACGCCGTGCCCCCTCTAGGTCACGTGGTTGCGGTGTTGCGTTTTGGGAATCGGGAGTTTCTACGTCCATGGTAGGAACCAAATCGACTTCTATTCACGAGGGGCGCACTTCTCCCGAATAGGACCGTCTTTCCTCATTGTCCCTGAGGTCGCTAAATATGGGGATAATATGGGGGGCGGAATGCCGCCTATTGGTTTGGGGGGTTTCGTCTACGACGTCGAACAATCCGTCCATAATTCCGAGATTATAGAGGGTTTAATTTAGGTAATAAGATTTTCTAAATAATCGTTATTAATAATATTAATAATTAAAAATCTGTTGTTCAAAATTAATGAATGTCGGGATGCCAGCAAGTTATTAAATTATAGCAAATTTAAAGGAAACTTGCAAACCGTCTGATAAAAAGAAAAACCAATTTTAATGGACTTTAAAAAAATGTTGGGTTTGTCAGTGTTCGCTCAGGAGGAATCTAAAGGAAAAACGGCGGACGTGAACCCTTCGCGACAAGCTCAGTGGTCCCCAGAAACGTGCTTAACGGGTACACGATTTCTTACTAAAAAATAGAAATAAAAATCTAAACTACTCCGGTTAGGAGTGGAAGGAAAACTGCCGCGAGATAACCTGGTCCTATTATTCTCGATCTTATGGCGAATAAAAAGTACTATACAAACACTATAAAATTCAACCTCTACAAGTGGGTACTACACTACAGATACCACCATATTTCCGGGAATTTTCCAACGTCGTCCGTAGGATCAGCTAATTGCACTAAATGGCCTAGTTGTAGGAAAAGGGCAGAGGTGGGTCCACACTACAGGGCGCAACCGAAGACACTCGTGCGTAGCTCTTCCGTAGGCTAGCAAAATAGCGAATAAGGCACTAATTAAACACAAGTAATTAGCGCGGCGGTTCGGACGTTTCGAAAAACTCGGATGCAAAAATAGGCGGTCAAAAAATAAATCAGAGCGCGACGATCTGAATTACCACGGGTTCAGCAAGCGAGTCCCTAAACCCACTTTCTCCTCGTCATTTCCGACCTTTTGGTGCCGTCCTTGCACCATGCGAAGAAGGGTGCATCGTGCCATCATTGGCTAGAAGACGAACGATAAATTACCTCCAGAAAGGCTGACGTTGTATAGAGCAATTTATGCTCTTCAAAATGACACCTCACATGACATACTTAAGTTAGCAATTAAAGTTTTTGATTTAACTTCGCCGTTAATTTCCTGGGCAGTCATTTATATTCAATGGAGGAGAAATTAAAAGCTCTATCTGATGAGATGATAAGATTTTAATTTCAATCAACGATATTCGCTAAATCGCTCTAATTACTATCCTGTTTTAATCCGTGTGTCTTAATCCCTGTTATCCGCTTTAATGGGCGGCTTTGAAGAGTCAGGAAGACGGACAATAAGTGTCATGTTTCCCTAAAATTGCAGGGTTCCATGTTTTTTGGACTAGAATTCCCAAGAATGGCTGAAAGTGCCTGCCAAAACTCACAAAGGAAATGCATGGTCCCTTTGACAAAAATTATGAATATTGGAACCAGATGTGCTTTATTGCCTGGCTGGTTTATTTAGGAAACAGAAAACTTTCCTAAACTTTAATCGTAAACGCTTCAAAAAAATGGCATACAGAGCTGCCTTGGGCCACACATGAACTTATATGCAAATAGAGAGTTCAGTTTGCACAACAGGACGGAATCATAAAGGGGTTATGGTTGTTGTTCCCAGCTGGCTCTTTCCTTTATATGATTGAAATTGTAATAAGTTCCAATAGTCCCACCAAGATGCTCCAGTGAGTTAGAAAAGGAACAACGAATTTACTAAGGTAGAAAGAGACGACCGAGTTATTACCAGGCGAAATATTCCACCCGATTTAGTTAACTTCCACTGTAAAGTAAGCTGATTTACCCCTTTAACCGCTAACTTACTCTCAGGATCGGGTTTCAGGTCTTCAGGCGCTGGTATGGGCTCAGAGGTGTTGCTGGCTGGATGGCTGGCGACTGACTGCCGTTAATGGGGTAACTGCGTGCTTTTATATCTAGTCGGATAAACAAGTCCTTGGATACCTGATGACACCTTAGCAACCACGTGTTGAGTCTAGGTTACATTTATTTGGCATGTTAAGGTGAGTTCTCAATTATGCGGAAGCTTTTGCGCACATGTTATACAGAAAATTAGTAACTTCGTTACAATGAGGTATATGAATTTTTATGTCAAAAATTCGATTAGGGGCCTGCTGACATCTCGTACTATTATTATTGACCGAGTGAAGTGCTTATTATTTGTATGGGAGCTTGATTTTGATTCTTGTATTTTAAAAATTAGTGTAGTGTAATGATGTTTTGTTTTTTTTTCTATGTACCTATTTCTGCGTTTTTAATTTTAATCTTTATTTTGTCCTTTCTGAGCTTTGGCTTCAAGTTTTTGAACTTTGACAATAAAGCATATATGATTGATTGAGAGAATTAAGTAATTTGTTGTTCACTAGTAGGTTTAATATACACTATTATTAAGTATATTGAATCTATCGAGCTGTTGAGTAATGAGTTGAAAACAATAGAGAACCTAAACAGTTAATAATGATAACGATAAGTTCGATTGTTGTACAACGATTTTGCCTGTGGATGTAGAACTACTTACCTTCAGGCACAGGTACATAAGGAAGACAAAACATTACAGGCATCAACGGTGTATTGTAATTTTACTTAAAAGTTAATATAAATAGATTGAATACATCAGTAAATATGTTGAAATTCGCTTTAAATATACCTACCTTAAAGTAGTCAGTCGTGAAACGAACGTCGAAAATCCACGGCATTAAGTACTTGAAATTAGTTAAAATGTGTTTATATTGCATTAAATAAAAGAAAGGATATTGAAAGATACATCAACATGATAAATTAATATTAACAATATGAAAGGTGTTGGTTACACAGTTATACATAATTAATAACAGATTACCGAAATATAATAATATATACAACCTTGACTCGATGTGGGATCTATGTTGAAATACATAGTATATATATATATAACAAATTACCAATAAGTGATCACAATAAGTCATATAGAACCCTAACAAATTGAAAATTAACCTGGATAGGTATAAATTTAGGTAGTATCATAACCAAAACAAAAATAAAAAGATTACATCAAAAATCGAATAGGGTTGCAGAAGTTAGGAAATTTAACAAAATACTGAATAACTTAACAATAATAGGAAATAGTTATATATTTAGTATCTGTTATTAGTGGTATTATTTTGGGAAAATTGGGACTGGACCGCAGCTGCGGCCACGTTAGTAGCCGCACTTCTAACGTGCTGGTTACGAAGAACCACGTCCGTGAACTCCTGTCTCGCCTTATCCATACTGGCGCCAGTGCTTCGATACATTCTGTGAATCTAATAAAGTAGTAGAAACGCTTTATCACTTGGCCGAATTGCAAGGGGAGAAAAAAAATAGAGCAAAGCTTTAGAACAGATGAATCTGCTAATAATGTCCAGTCATGTGCTAATTATATGAGTGACTCATTATCGTAAATCGTATAATCAATCATTAAAGGTTTTTCTGTAGCACAAAAAGCATTGACTGGCATTTTATTAAGTCAGACATACCAAGGGGTCCCTTAATTCTATATTCTGTTAGGGATTGGTGCAGGCTGTCGTCGGTCGTTTCCGGGCGACATTTGAACTTGTCGACTCAACGTCGCCGAGCGTAATTAATTACCTTGTTGATGCGAGTTTTAGCGCTATTCTTTGATTGTTTGATAAATGTTAGGGAATTTTCTAGTTTATAAGCTGTAGGTATGACAGGCAAAAAGACCGCTGCGCATCTAGTTAGTTTAATTCTTAATCGAGTCTAAGTACCTAAGCTAAAAGAACAAAGCAATAATAGAGAGCTTGAGTAAAGTGTTAGTGATAAATAGTAGACTACAAGCAGACGAATTGTACTTGTGTTTGTTTGCCAAGTAAATAAATAGTATTTTAATTAAAATTAGCTGCAGTGTAATTTTTTGGACCCCGAGTTCGCAACAAACCATACATATAAATAGCAAATTTTCTGCCAAATATATGAAGAATCATGTAAAAAAAGTAGTAATATAGGAGTATGAATTTTTCGAAACCACTTTTGCGTTTTTGGCGATATCTCGAAAGCAGTAAGTGGGACGTGGTTTTTATCATACCCAGAGAAGAAATGTATGTGGCTTGCCACGAAACGAGTGTAATTAAAGCCGGAGTCTCATGCATCCGTCGGTCCGATGAAAAACGTCCGCCTACATGATCGTGACTAGGTTTTGACCAATTAAAAGTTTGCATTTAGCAAAATTTGGAGACAACGGTCGCTTTTCATCGAATTGACGGAAATAAGACTGGAGGTTTTCGAAAATTCCTTTGTCTTTTGTGATATCTCGAAAAAGGTTAGAGCTAGTAGGTCGTGGTTAAGTTACGATAAAGAACGGGTAAAATGGTAAGATTGGTAAGCACTACTGGGGTATGGATTTTATCGTACTAAAGAGGAAAACTGGATGTAGCATTCAATCAAGAGTGTTACATAAAATAGGAATTTTTGGCAAGAAAACCTATAGTTTTTAGTGGAGTTTAGCCAGTGTGGCAAGGTGATGGCTGCTAGATTCCGAGTCGCGCACCGTTCGGTCCTAGAACGTCAACGGGTTAAGGGCTAAGAAGTACGAAATGGAGCTTATTAGACGGAAACCGGAAACCAAATGGCGAGCAATATCGCCGTAAGCTTCTTGGGGTAAGTCTATCTACAATTAGGCGCTAAGTAGAGAAACCACGCGATCAATATGGCGAGAACATACGAGTGCTCGTTCAGGAACAGGGGCCACTGCGCAGATTGTACCGCCCGGATTTGACGATGATCGTCATATCCGGGCGGTTAAAAAAACTGTCCGGCAGCTAAGGAATGAGGACCTCAGGGGTCAGCAGGGTCTGAGAGACCCGGTCAAGTCTAGGCGAACTTGTCAAAGGTAAAGTTTCCGGCCGAGAGGTCATCTCCAACAAGGTTCTGAAAACCCGAATAGGAAAGGTGCAGCTTAATTCTGCGTTGTGGCAAACGTAACCCTGAGGGCTCTTTCCAATAAGGTGCTGTCCAAACCTCGGAGAAAGGACGTTGTGTGGCAGAACCTGGAGCAAGCTCTAGACGACTTCTAGGAGTGGCTGGCACGTTGGAAGATTAAAGGTAATACAACCAAATGCCAAGTAATCCTCATAGTTAGAAAACGCTATCCCGGATAAACTTTTAATCGATGTACCGTGCGAAGACACAGCCCAATATCTGGGGGGTAACTTTAGATACGGGTTGATTTGGGGCCCATGTCAGGGTCGCCGCCGCAAAAGCTAGGGGGGGGGGGGGAGCTATGGCCTCATTATATTCTCTACTTAACCGGAGAGCCATCTAGCCTTGAAGGAAAAGCTCCTGCTAATAAAAACAATAATTTGGGCCGATCCGTCGATTCTGACATATGGATCGGTAACATGGCCGGTGTGCGGCGAGATTCTAACTCTGAAAAATAGAAAGTAAATGACGCTAAACGCTCCATAGTTCATTAGTAACAAAAATTCGTGGTAATCTACAGTGGCAAACGGTGCGCGACTTCATGAGTCAAAGCTGAGAAGACCTTCAGACAAGCCCAAGCACATTCACACCACCTGCTGCGGACTGGTTGCAGGGTAGAGATACAGCAACAACGCAAAACCGTTCAGAGAAGCAAGACTCTGCAGGTTATGTCATGCCAAACCCGCCCGAATGAAAGCTCCTGCTAATAAAACCCATCATTTGGACCGATCCGTCGATCCTGACATATGGATCGGTCACATGGCCGGTATGCGGCGAGATTCTAACTCTGAAAAATAGAACGTAAATGGCGGTAAATGTCCCATGGTTCATTAGTAAAGAAAAATTTGTGGTAATCTACAGTGGCAAACGGTGCGCGACTTCATGAGTCAAAGCTGAGAAGCCCAAGCACAATCACACGACCTGCTGCTGACTTTGGTTGCAAAGTAGAGGTATAGCAACAACGCAAAAACCTGTGATGTGCAACGGATTTCTCGGGCGCCACCCTGTATAGTTTTAGTGTGGTAGAGGGTCCACAAATGCCTTTCGGGTAAGCCCTTAGGTAGTGGAGAGTAAAAATTTCAGGGGTCAATTTGTTATGTACTTTTAGAGCTTTAGTGAAAGACAAGAGACTGCTCAATAGTTTCTATTTAACACAATAGTCATACATTTAACAACATGCTGATAAAACTATAACTTGCCTAACGCAAAATATTGCAAACAACCCAGAGAGGGATATGTGACGGTCGAAGAAGATGATTATAAATGTGGAAGGAATCGATGAGTGCGGTATCTTGGTTTAGAACGGGTTACACGGTAAGGTTAAAATCCAGGAATGAGACGGTTTTTACGGTGAGTGACACCCGACTATTGTCAGGCACGGTGTATGTGAACTGGGGCCCGACTACTGTAAGGCGCGGTGTAAGTGTGGTGGGGCTCGACTATTGCCAAGCACGATGTATATGAAATGGGGCCCGACTACTGTAAGGCGCGGTGTAAGTGTAGTGGGGCTCGACTATTGCCAAGCACGGTGTATGTGCAATGTTTTCCTGATATTTCCCCTATTAATCCTTTCTACGGTTTTTAGTTTTAGTTCTTGATTCTTTAAGAGTCGATAGCCAAAATGCATGAAAATTGTCATGCGGCCGCCTTTTATAGCTGAACAACAATATCCTTTCAGTAGGGACTAGGGATCCAATTGCAGGTCCCGAGATCAAAGGTTTTAGTTTCATATGAGGTTCACAGAAAATACTAACTTGACACCGGATTATTTAAGTTCCGAAATACAGTCCACGTTTGGTTTTATCTCTCAAGTAATTTGTCATCCCCTAAAACTGATAAAGAAAATTAGCAACTTCGTTACAAACCGCCCAGAGAAGCAATACGCAGGATATGTCATGCCAAACCCGCCACAGTGACAAGGCTATGAGATGTTCTAAACAGGAAAGACCGAGTTACCGAAAAGACAGCCAGCAGCAGACCGGGAATTTATAGGCTCAACCCTGAATCTCCAAGCACACGGGGAAATCTATTGGGTAAAAAATCTCACACAGTCTGATACTAAGGACTGTCACATGTCCTACCGACAAAAATGTTTCACCCCGGGACGTGCCCCAATATCGGAAATAAAAAATATATATTATCACGAAAATTCTGGCGGTGCCGCCGTCCTACGAAGGGAGACGCTTGGAAGGTGGCAACCAGCAGTAGGTACTTGGAGGGCTCTTTTGGAGGGTAGGAGACAAACTCGGAGGACAGAGAGAGACGGAGACATAACGCCACAGGTGGTCACTAGACGGCGGTACGGTGGTACAAATGAGTTGATTTCGTTTGAAAGAACGAGGCATTTTATGTATTTGTCGTGTGGATTAAATTGAGGACCTTTAAATACAACTCGGCACTTCATTGAAATCGGGTAACACATTCAGTTTTTGGTTTTGTTTGTCAGTTTTGGTGTAAGTAAGTGTGCGAAAATATTAGTTTTATTAGTGACGAGCCGTGTATGTGGGGTGCCAAAACGGCGTGCCGGGGCAAAAGTGACCGTGTGCGGATTGGGTCAAGTTTCATTCGGAGCGATGTTCCGATTGGGATGATTGGACTTTAAAAGGAAGGACGGGAGGTGAATTTGGACAAGAATGCACACGAAGACGAAGGTGACATAGGTCAGGTGTCTTCGGATTCGGCGGATTACCGGAAGGAGAAGGATCTGCTGCATGCGGAGGTCCGTAGGCTGGGCATAGGGTGAAGGTCCAACGGATAGTGGATGCCCAGATGGCGGGTATTAAGGAGGCCATGGCGGCGGCATTTGCCGGCATAATTTGGCCCTATCATAGACTTCTAGGGAGTCCAGCAGGTGCTGCTACATCGGAGGCGGCTGCACCCACGATCTCAAAGGTAAGTACTGATGGCAGTGCAAATGTTTTATCTCTTACCAGGGAGCTGGAGGGGTACCCGGGAGATGGTTGTCGAAGAGTCAGGGTGTAAGGGGTGGGCGGCTAGAGCCCTCAAAGGTAAGGGGAGTTTTGCCTTTGTTTGCCCCCCGAGGCATATAGGTCAGAGGAAGCCATTGACAATGCCAAGGAGTCGCTTACGCTGCTGGAGCAATTGGCTCGGTCCCATGCGGGGTGAGGCAAGAAGGTGGTTCACCAACTAGCTTGCGTTGCTGGAGCGGGAGGGCAACCAGAAGCGCAGCTAAGATGAGTGGAATCGAATGCTAATCAAGGCGTTTTCCCGGGTGGTTCGTTACAGGGAGCAGCTGGAGGCTATTGCCCAGAGATTAAACACACCCCACACTGTGTATTACAGGAGTGTATTACGTGTGTTTGAAAGTTTTGACACATCGGAGACCGTGGCGGCAATTACCACGACACGAAAAAACCAACTGAAGGTGTTGGATTGCAGTACACCTTTGGAGCTTTACAACAGGTTTCTGTGTAAGCTCAATACCAGGAGCGGCCAAAGCGGCGTGTTGTCGGACAGCAACGATCGGGAAAAAGAATTGCAGATCTGAGGACTCCGATAAATCAGGGGGTAGGAGGTTTGCGGGGGTTAAGCCTCTTACGCACTAACAGTGCAAAGCACAGAGGCGGTTCGGCCCATTTCTGGTGTTAGTTTCGTTTCCCCGGAGGGAAAGCGCTGCTTTAACTGCCAGAGAGTGAGTCGCTTGAGTAACGATGGCCCCGAGCAGCGTCCGGAGGAAAGGTGCCGCTACTGCAAACTAGAGGGGCTTTTTCTGAGGAACTAGGGTTAATTATGCGAACAGCCGTAAATACTGAAGAATAAGCCTTTTAGATCTTGTTTCTTCCCTCCACTTCCCCTATATTGTCCGTTTGTCCTCTGGTTAACCATGGGAGAACAATTGTGATTGGGGCAATTGAGGCAACTGCAAACCGCAATCACGGCAAATTAAAAAGTGTTATAACTCGTTAGTAATAAGTATCAGTGATTTTAGTTGCACGCGTTCGTGTATTACCCATTGAGTATTGTGTTTTAACTGCCAAATAATGTTTGTGGCGTTAATTCAGTTACACTAATCGATGAACCTACACAGAGTGTAACAGTAAGATATTTCCCGTCAATCGACGGAGTCTAGTAATGCAACCGTACAGGTTACCGTATGTTGGCGCATGTGGTGGACCACAACATATAACAAACAAAAACTATTTTTCGACAAACTCACTGATCCATAATTTTGCAAAAATTAGAGTGATGACAAAACTTGCCTCAGATCTTGCTCGTAACTTCCAGTGACCCTTATAGGACCAATTTTTTCCATAAATAATCTGCCTAATTTCTTGCAAAGAATCTGGCAGTTTTTTACCTATATAGAATTACGGGACACCTGGATATTAACAATTTTTTTAAAAAACATTGCTAATTTTTTTTTCACAAAATTCCACGCAATTTTGACAACTCTGATGAGAGTGGTGTGTGCCTTACCTTCGTGATCATGAAGAAGTCCGCTGCTGCAGCAGTAGCAAATCCTGCAGCAATGATTAAAGCTACAATACCAGAAATGATCGTCCACGCCGTGTTTTTGAACGTCCCGATGGCTATAAAAAATCCTCTGGAAATCAAAGTAAATGTCCATATAGTTATTATGCATATTGTTGTAAGGCCTGTGACTTACATTGTGCCTGACCCGGGAATTCCAATCGCATGAATGGTTGTAATAACAAATTGGAAAAAGAAGATGAAGAAGAACACCATAAAATTAAATGATGAATCGGATCGGAATGCCTTGTAAGCTGGTCTGAACCAGCACAAATAAGAAAATGGTGTAAACAGAAGGCTGTATAATATGCCTACACTGATAATTGTTAGATTATTAAGCATAATACCTCCGAGAATGTTGGCGAGCATAACAACACCGTGAACTAAAAACATAATGAGTTTAGTCAAAGCTACTGGAACTCGCGTGTATACTTACAAATCCACAGATAATATAAATGTCTGACAATCTTCTGAAATTCCAATGGTATGTCGACTTGAATGTCTTGATAAAAGCACGGCTGGAAACAACACTGCTCGGGTAGAGGAGGCCAATTATTGCGCCTTACGTTATAAGAAGACTGTCTCATTTCCTCTTCTCTTCGCGCTAATTCTTGCTCCTTTCTTTCTAATTCTTCCTGTCTTCTCTGTAATGTCGAAATAGATAAAAAAGTTTATATTTATTGTAGTGGGTTGCTAAACATAATAGCTCAGAGTAAAGAAAACTCTCCTAAAGTTACTCTCCTTCAGCGGGAATTGAAACTGAACTAACCACTTCTTACGCGTGTCCCTTAGTTGCTTAATAGTTATAATATTTGCCGAAAAAATGAAAGTTTGTTAGTTCAACTGAGATCAAACCAACTTTTCCTTTCTTTTTCTTCAGTTTGAAATATTATTTATGTTAAAACCATTAAAACCGAATCAATTTGTTTATAATTATCCTTATTACAAAGCTTAAACTAAGCGCTAGATGAAGGGGAATACAAGAAAAATTGTCTAATTTTGTCGGATTTTCATCCAAAAGTCGCTTCATTCTTGGTGTAACATCAGTCAGCACTTTTCTTGCAACTAGAAATTCGGAGGCTTCGTTTGAGTCCGTCCAACCATTTGAAATCGTGGCGGTTTTAAAATGGTCTTTATATATGTTGCAAGAGGTAGTAGAAAATGAGGTTTAGTAACACTACATTTTTCCAGAGTCGAAGCTTATCTAAGTACTGCGACGAGTTTCACACATCCTGAAACTCCACCATTTGTTCTTTGACTCAGTTTTATTCTTCAACTTCTTCCACTCTTTTTTAACTTTGTCTAATTTAGTGTTTACATACTCAAGCAGCTCGGTGTTGTTTATTTGTAAAGCAAGCAGTGTAGCCTGATTCTGCTGCTGTTCTTCCTTAGCTTGTCGTCTTTTTTGTCTTGTTTTTCTTTTCGCCTTCGTTCATTCTCTTCCCGGAAACTCCTTTCCTGTTCTTATTTCTGACTCCTAAACAGGCCTAGCAAGTCTTTGATTTCAGCCATCCTTTGATACTAAAAGAACTAATGTTGGAGCATGCCAAACCGCTGTCAGGCAGTTCCGGCTAGCGGGAGCCCACGACTTATTATCGAAACGATATATTATATCTTCTATTGAAGAATGCCGACGTTTCGACCAAAATTTAGTCTTCTTCAAGGCTATCTTCTATGAAGGGAGATAAAAGTGTGTAGTTAATTCACGATAGATTATTGGAACTTGAATCCCGTAACAACTGGTATCAGAAGTGGGATAATTTTCGTCAAACTTGTGACTGTACGGACAAAAGAGTCATCGCGCGAGTGGAATTTTGCGTGGTAAGGACGGTCCAAGAATTTTCGTGTTTTTTTACATGCCATATAGTCGATCTACGACAAAAATCATGGATGAACAACTGGCAGCACTTATGGAAATGCTGAAGAAGGACAAAGAGGAGCAAAGGAATTTTCTGGAAGAACAAGAAAAACAAAGGAAACTGAGAAAAAGGAACAAGAAAAACCAAAGGCAGCTCGACAAAGACGAACAAATAAATTTCCTGTAAGAATATGAAAAACAAAGGCAACTTGAGAAAAAGGAACAAGAAAAACAAAGGCAACTTGAGATAACGGAACAAAGAAAGAATTAAGTTGCTCTGTTTCAAGCATTAACGGATGGTCGTCGCGAGTTGCAAGAACTTGTCTCAACCAAAATGACTGAAGTCAAACAAGACGTAGATCAAGTCAAACAAGACGTGAATCAAGTCAAACAAGACGTCGATCAAGTCAAACATGAAGTAGAGATGAAAATGACGGAGTTAGAAGAACGGAGGCGGATGTGGGAAACACGTCGCAGTGGGCCAACTTCAACCGCTTAGCGACTAAACATTACTAGGCCTCCAGTTTTCGACGGCACTACTTCTTGGAGAATTTATAAAGACCAACTTGAAGCTGCAGCAGTTAAACACGGATGGGCAGATTCGGACAAGGCTACCGAACTTTTAATAGCTTTGAGAGAAAAGCCTGCAGACATCATGCCTACATTGTCGACAACTGCAAAGTGTAATTACAACGCGATTGCCGCAGCGTTAGAGCGGAGGTTTGGTAATGCTCATTGCGAAATGATCTACCAGACAGAACTACGGATGAGGCAGCAGGAGTCAGGCGCAAACCTACAGGAATATGGAGCGGACATTGAGAGATTGACAAGATTAGAGCATCCTCCGGCTCCATCTAATTTCCTTGACCAGCTATCATTCCAGCAGTTTATCGAAGGAGTTCGCGACAGTGAAATGAAATGCCATTTGAGGTTGACTCGTCCTTCCAGTGCAAATGAGGCTTTAATTCGGGCATTGAGCACAGAGTTATAATAGTTGACTTACAGGCCCGCAGCCAAACTCAATCTTAAAGCAATTGTTGAAATGACTTCATATTTCGACCAATCAAAGAGCAGGGCACAAGACATTGGTTACAGAAGAAGTATGGACCGAAAATCCGATTTACAGAAACCCGGATCTTGTTTTAACTGAGGCAGAATGGGCCATTTTAAAAGGGACTGTCGCGTTCGACGGGAAAGGAGTCAGACTCCGCCACGACGACAATCTGGCGGACTGACACATCAGCAGGAAAACTAAGACCAGTCAGTGTGAAGGGGCAAACGATGACTGGCCCCACGGACGGAAGCCCCCAGGATCATCAGGATTGGACAGCTTGGAAGAAGCCTCACCATCCGTGGCAAGATTGAACAAACGGAAATTCTTTTAACCATCGACACTGGTGCCGAAGTGTCAATTATTCGACAGGATAAAGTGAGTACGCAAATTAGGACATTGTTTGAAAAAATGGCACTATGCACTGTGACCGGGGATCCCTGCCCTGTTAAAGGAGAAACAACGATACATTTGGAAGTTGGGGAAAAGTTAAGGATTCATCACGATATATTGGTGGCGGACATCAAGGACGAGTTCATTCTAGATATGGACATCATTGGGAAATACGGATTTTCCTATGACAATCGGCAGCAGGTGTTGAAATTTTGAAATGAAGAGTTTGCTTTAACAGGACCAAGTGCCATGGATTGTGTCCATTTGACGGCGGAAGAAACTACGAGAATTTCTTCTGGCACTGAAAGGGTTATTTACGTCTGAACTAACCTGAAAATGACCCTGGGTCGTGCGTTGGATTAGTAGAACCGGACTTGGAGAATTCAAACCTATTAGTGGCAAGAACAGAAGACAGAACGAAAAATTCCGATTAGTGTGGCAAAAATTGAAGAGACCTGTTCAAGGGTACAAAAAGGAGAGTTCCTGGCAAATTATCAACCAATCACTTGGATATGCCGTTGTGAGCATCCAAGTTGGATATGGACCTGTTGAAGAGCATGCTAGAAGAGGGCGTCATTGAAGAGTCGTCGAGATGGTCGTCTCTGGTTGTTCATGTAAAAAAAAAGGAAGGAACAACTAGGTTTTGTGTAGACTACAGGAAGTTAAACGATGTCACCAAAAAGGACAGTTACCCGTTACCACGAATTGACGATACCCTGGCAACTTTATCAGGATCACAATGGTTTTTGACGTTGGATTTGAAAAGTGGTTACTGGCAGGTTAGAGTGGCATCCAAGGATAGAGAAAAGACAGCATTCTCAACTGGAAATGGTTTTTTCCAATTTACCGTTATGGCTTTGGTCTTTGCAATGCTCCCTCAACCTTCGAGTGATTAATGGAACTTGGAGTCTTGAAAGAATTAACGTGGAAAACGTGCCTGGTTTATTTGTACGATGTAATAGTAATGGACCGAAACTTTGAAGATCACCTGAACAACCTGACAGAAGTATTCTGCAAATTAAAGAATGCCCATTTAAGATTGAACTTTAAGAAATGCTGCCTGTTCCAAAAGATGGTGGAGTATCTCAGACATGTCATCTCATCAAATGGAATACAGACCAGTGAAAATAAAGTAGCAGCTATCAAAGAATGGTCAGAACCCAAGGATAAGCATGAACTTAGAAGCTTTCTGGGACTATGCACCTATTATCGACGTTTTGTCGAGGGATTTGCCAACATCGCCAAGCCGCTGCATGGGTTAACGGAGAAAAAGATGTATTCTATTGGAACCATGAATGCCAAGACACTTTTCAAAAACTCAAGGCAGCATTATGTGCCAGCCCTATATTGGCCTATCCGCGACCCGAGGGAGAGTTTATTCTGGACACCGATGCAAGTAACCATGGAATTGGAGCAGTATTGTTGTAAGAACAAGACGGCCAGGAAAAAGTAATTGAGTACTTCAGTAAGGTGTTGAGCAAGCCAGAGAGAAATTATTGCGTTACCAGAAAGGAACTGCTGGTTATCGTGAAGTCCGTGGACCATTTCCATCGGTATCAGTACCGTTTCTGTAAGGACGATATCTGTATGGAAGTTTTTGATTCGTACAGATCACGGAACGCTGAAATGGCTTCTCCAAATGAAGGCTAAATTGCAAGATGGATAGAACGCCTTCAGCAGTACGATTTTAACATTGAACATCGTCCAGGCATGGTAACGCAGATGCAATATCACGCAGGCCTTGTAAAGGGGAATGTCGACACTGCCAACGAGGAGAACAACGAGAAGGACCAAGCATTCTTAGGAGAACCAGGATTGACGTCGACGAACATTGGACAACTGAACAAATGAAGGTCGAACAAACAACCAATAATGCTGTGGGGTTAATACGTCAATGGAAGTTGGAAAATCAAATACCTGATTGGAAGGTAATAGCAGATAAGAGCCCGGAAGTAAAAGCTATATGGGCTCAATGGGATTCCTTGGCGAGTCAGAATGGTTACTGACGAGGACTTGGAAAAGCCCCGACGGGAAAAGTGCCACGCTCCAGCTTGCACCAGAAAGTAGACGGAAAGATGTCTTGCGAGAAATGCACAATGCAGTGTCTGGAGGCCATTTTGGAGTGAATAAGACCCTGGATAGAATTCGAGAAAGGTACTACTGGGTGAACTGCCGAGATGACGTCGAAGAGTGGTGCAGAAATTGTGATACCTGCTGCTCCGTAAAAGGACCCCAAATGAAGCAATACAATGTTGGCACCCCATTTGAAAGTATTGCGATCGACGTGGCAGGTCCTTTTCCAGGACGATGGCAACAAATACATCTTAGTTGCCATGGATTATTTCAGTAAATGGCCTGAAGCTTATGCAGTACCAAATCAAGAAACTAACACCGTGGCAAGGGTCTTAGTTGACGAATTTTTCAAGAAGATCATGGAACTTCTGAGAATCCGCAAAACAAGGACAACTCGGCTCCATCCACAATCAGATGGCATGGTCGAGCGTTTCAATCGAACCATGGAACAATACCCCTGCAAAATGGTAGCGGACCACCAGAGAGATTGGGACAAATTTCTGCCTTTTCTAATGATGGCTTACCAAGGTACAGTGCATAACACGACAGGACATTCGCCTGCCAAGGTTATATTTGGTAAAGAACGTCGTCTTCCGGTAGATTTGGTGTACGGATCACCAGAAAAACCGGTGCAAGATGTCCAGAACTATGCTGATGAACTTCGAGAAATATTTATTATAAACATATATTTATAAAGGAAATCCATCGAAACGTGAGGACAAAGATAAAGATTGCCAGCGATCGGATGAAAGCCAGATATGACCTAAGGCCGAATTCTGCAGGATTTAAGGCAGGTGTGGCTGTATAATTCACAGAGGAAGTAAGGAAAGTATTCCAAGTTGTCTCCAAGTTGGGAGGGTCCATATACAGTCATCAAACGGAAACAGAAAAACGTCGTATACAGGATCCAACGTACCCCTAGAGCAAAGATGAAAGTGGTTCGTCTTGAACGGTTAAAGACTTATGGTACGTCCCCATGTCCGGATATGGCGTATATTGCGGATTTCGGGCTGTGGTCTGATTGATTGAAATTGAGGTTTCTTGCTAAGTGTTGCCAAATTTCTGCATTCTCATTAAAGTGATATAAGTTGTTGGATAAATAGAGGAAAAAACGACAGTTACTATATCGAAATCTTTGACATTTGCCATGATTGAGGTCCGCGTAGAACGATGCATATATCAAAAAAGATGGAATGCAGTGTGCACTGCGGTAACACTGTCGATCCGCAATATACGCCATATCCGCACATATCATTACAGTCGTGGAGATTTCTCTGATCGGGACGATCAGAACCAAGATAGGGGCAATGTTACGCCCGACCGTCGGTCCACAGAGATTCGGGCCGAAGCGGCAACGCCGAGCGCCGACCGCGCCCCCGGGTACCCAGCTAGACTAGACGAGAACCGGGAACAGTCGTCTCCGTTCTCGAAAGTACGAGAGTGTGTTCAGGCCGGGTATATAAACCAGCGAGATGCGCGAGTTGGGATCGAATAGATAGTGCAGTGTAGTAAATAAGCGAAATAAGCGGACACGCGAACAGTGCGAATTGATAGTAGAGAGTAATTGTGTTTTAATCGTGTTGTAATAGTTAAAAGTAAATAAAAGTGTGTAGTTAATTGACGATAAATTATTGGAACCTGAATCCCGTAACAATATAAACTTGGCTTCAAGGAAAACGATCCTTTGATGCATATTACTATAAAATACAGATATCATTTGGGTGCCGTCGGTACTATAAAAATGCTGTTTTTGATCTTTTAAACGGCTGGACCAACGTTTCGAGAGGTCTAATTGTGCACTTCTCTTTTTTTTACGTTTTCAATAGGTCTTTTCTTATAGATACGCTAATTAATTTGTTAAAAACAAATTGTTGACATAAAAATACATTTCAATTTTTAAAACGCCTTACACGCCGCTGATGTTAACCATGTTCATTAGAAATTACATCTTGTTACAGTGTAAAAGGTGTCTATTATTGTTTAAATGAAATGGAAATACTTTATAACAAAAACGTAATTTCAGACATGTTTCTTTCCATAACAACGCAATATATCAAAAACGTCTTGGAGGCGGTTAGAGAGTCGGCTTTGAATTCACCCAAGATCTAAAAAAAAACTAAAGTGCCTTCTTATTAGCTCTAAATCGACACCACATACAATTATATAAAGCTGGCGATGCTGGCGTCTCACGTCTGGCTGAGACTGGTCAATGTCTCCAAATTTGACTAAATGCAAACTTATGATTGGATGAATATTTGAAATTCCGACCCAAAAGCACTTATCAACCGCCTTCCTTCATTCGTTTTCCGCCAGCGAGGTGGCCGTTTATGTTTACGTTGCAAGTCTTAGTATAAATTGATTTTGACAATAATTAAATTGTAAGATAGTAATGGCTTACCTGCAGTTCTTCTGTATTAATAACAGGTTTAGGTTGTTGAATTACTTGCTGTGCTGTTTTGGTGTACGCTGGAGGTTCCTCGGTAGGCTGCATGATTGCAGGACCACTGTTTGAGGGAGGTACCGCAGCGTTATACTATGGAAATAATAACATCTGCAATGCTTGGTAAAGTAACTACAGAAAAGTCATAAATGCCCCCATTTTAATTTTTCAGATTAAAAATGCATATTTAGAGTTCTTTATCTAGGTATACATAATAATAGAATAGTGAGAAAAACCAAATTTATCCTGGCGGGTCTTCCTTATTTGTGCTGCAAAAATTAGAAGCTAAGTATGTATAACCTTGATATGCTTTTCTTTGAACATTTATTTTTAAATACGTCCAAAATGGCTGAATCATTACAATTGTAGTAGTTTTATTTTAGAGAAAGTAAAATTTTAATTAAAGAGAACAAATTTGTAAATCTACACAAGTAAAACATGTGATTTAAAAATAAACAAAACAAATAAAAACGAATAATGTGATAACACCAAAAGCCTTACAGATATGTCAGTTTTGCCTTCACTGTTGTCTATCAGAATTAAGAATGTTGTGGACAAAATAATTCAAATGTAGTAAACGTTTGTGAAAATAATACATAAAGTTGCAAATATTAGGATAGTTAACAAATAGTCAAGGGGTAAACCCAAAGGTAAACCGCAAAGGAATTGACACTTGTGTACACGGTGCCCATTTTTGGTCCTTTCACTGCGCATCTCTGAAATTAGCAGAGATAGCTTGATACGGCTTTGTCGTATCAAGTCGATGGTTTAATCAAATTTATTGTCAGTGCTACCGGACAAATCCTTTCTTTTTTATTATTTTTTTTAAATTTTATCCATTATCCAAATTAATTTGGTGAACTTATATTTTAATTCATAAAATGAATAGGTAAAATGAATTATTCCAATATAATTGAATTACAAAAGCGAAAATGAAACAACAAACTCAGTAAACAAAATTAGAGTCTTACCGGGTGTTTCAAATTTTCAAAACCAAAAAATTTCAAGTATTTTCTTCCATTATTTGAAAATAAAAAACCCATAAGGTTACATCAAATACTGAATATACAGGGTGTCCAAAAACTGTTACAGCTACAAAACTCCATATTATAAGATATCCAATGTTGTGGCGCAACCCTGAATAGTTTTGTTATTGAGGAAGGACCAAAGAAATATTACTCACAATAATACATTTATGAGTTATTATTATTTCATATCCTAACTTTGACTCTTTATACGTAAAAAAATATCACCAACCTAACCTCGCAAATTAAGCTAAAAAATGGCTCAAGTAACATAGTCTTTAAAATGGTATAATGGTATGTTGTTCTGTAGAAAAGAAGATATTCGAGAAAATATTGCTATTTTAGTGCAAAATGAGCTAGTTATAAAATTGTTTCAATACATAATATTAAGAATTTAGAAGCAAAAAAAAGGTGTTAAATTAAGGTGACAGGTATTTATTGAAACAACACAAATTCAAGTTAAATGATATGTTCGAATTGCCTGCCACCAATTCTCTCTGCAAGCACGGCATCTTCTTAAAAAAGATCTGTTTATGCGTCGTGCACTTCCAGCCACATTTATTTCTTGTGCAGCTTCAATAATACGTTGTCTTAGTTGATTTAAATTATTTATTGGTGTTGAATAGACTTTCTCTTTAATACAACCCCAGTAAAAAAAATCCAGTGGCTTCAAGTCCGGAGACCGGGGAGGCCACAAAATGGAACCAAGATGGCCAATCCATCTATGTGGATAAGTTTGGTTCAAATAGTCCCTCACTACTTGTGCGTAATGAGCTGGACAGCCGTCAATTTGAAACAGTGACCTGCGTCTGGCCAAAGGGACATCTTCCAAAAGATTTGTCAGTTCGTGTTCTAAAAAATTCCTATAATTTTCCCTGCTTAGATTTTCAGGTAATTCAAAAGGACCAATTATTTGCCCGTTCAAGATGCTGGTCCACATATTTAACTTGAAGCGATACTGGCACCTTTCTTCTCGCATTGAATGTGGGTTTTCAAGAGCATAACAATGAAAATTGTGCAATTCATAAACCCATCTTTTTTAAATGTGCTTTTATCTGTCCATAAAATGTTATTTAGGAACTCTGGATCTTCTCTATGCTTCCGCAGCATTCTTCGGCGAAATTGGACACGTCAAGCGTAGTCGCCAGGTAGCAAAGCTTGCACACGTTGCACATGATATGGGTGATACTGAAACAATCGTGTAATTCTGTTTACAGTGGATTTTGGTATCCCTGTACGGCGTTAAATTGCTGGCGTCGAAGTACTCGGATCATTTTCAATATGTTGTAACACTTCTTCATCGCGATCCATGCGTGATCTTCCTGTCCCAGAGCGAGTATGAGGCATTCTGCCTTCCGCATATGCTCGGTGAACGTTTATGAACACGCGGTGATGCGGATATCTCAACGCATTTGGATATTTTTCCAGATACAGAGCAGCTGCAGCAGCACCATTTCCTCTACATTCGCCATAAGTGTAATGCATGTTACAGTATTCCTGAGAACTGTACTCGAACGGCATTAGTAATATTGGACGTCAAGCCCGCGTAACACAAACACCCATTCAAAAGGCCAGGTCAGTTAGTTATTGTCCAATAAAATAAGTCCAAGTCACTACTAGACAACAAACAAGTTCAAAAAGACTATGCACATACCAAATACCTTCTAGAACTATACGGCCAGTCTCCTATGGAGCCCATGTTAGGGATTAGAACGCCCTTAGTAGGCATTGGAATACGCCAACAGTAGTTTTGATACAAACTGCGCATGCGCGAGATTTTAAATGGTGTTTTCGGGTCACGGCTCAACGGCGCTCTGAGAGTACTTCTATCCTTTTTTTTCAATTAAAATTAAGATTAGGTATACTCTTAGAAAGGCCACCCGAAAACGCTGTTCCAATGTTTACACAATCCGCACCTGCCATTTTGACGTCGATTTGACAACTAATTGATGTTTATCATATCTTTTACTAATTTTGCAGTTAACTACTTAATTAAGGAATAGGAACACTGAATTCATTGAGGGTGCATTTAAACTGACTAATAATATCGTTTGTTGTACGGGTAAGCTAGAATAGGCATATGTCAATTAACAATTTAACAATATTCCCTCATTCATCCAGGCGTTCCATGCTTCAACTCGACTCATACCCGCACGGAGTGTTTTCCAGTCCAAATCTTCTTGAAAAAAGCATTTTGAATTTGCTGCTAAAGTTACAGTTGTCTCCATTCTCGGAAAAGGACGTGTAACGTGTATGGTTATTATGCTATTATGTTAAATTTTTTTATAAGATGCCAAGGCTTGTCAAAATAGATAAGGAAGAATAGAAAAAGACGCCGCTAAATCACTTGCATTATTGCCAAATCGCATTCACAGTCTTCGAGACTTTCTTAAAAAATGTTTCCTAAGGTCAATATCAAACACATTACTTAGAATAATGAATAAAATATAATATTTTTACTAAGAATATTAGGATAGACCGCAAATATGAAGAACTTCCTTGGACATACTTAATACTTCATCGTCACGTGATCTCGATATTTTAGAGATAATTCTGGTAATAGTGGTAATGCTGGCAACCCACAGTCCATGAACTCGCGCGTGCGCACCAGATATCTAGTCTACTGTTGTAAGGGTTCCCGGCAGTTTTAGCATTCTTTTTTTCTGACATGACTGATCTTATATTCAATTGTTTTTATAAGGCACATACCCGTTAGGGTAGGGTACAAAAATAATTCGATTGTCAAAACGAATGCTTTTTGAAATGCATTCTGACTTATACGTCAACATGTTTTTTATGTCGTTCCTAGGTTACCAGACTTACTTGATTTTTTTCCATAATTCAATGAAAATACTAATATCTGGCAATACCTTGTTGGATGTGTATGGACACAAATAAATGTAGCTGGAAGTGCAAGAGGGATAGATAGATCTTTTTTAAGAAGTTACAGCTCTTGAATTAGACTTGTCACTACAATCTTAAATTACAAGTTTTCTAAATTGTAGCTTAATACATGTTGAATTCGAATTTTTTATTATTGAAAAAAATTGTAAAAGCGCTCATTTTGCACGAAAATACCAATATCTTTTTTTATAAAGAAAACCATACAAAACAATACACCATCTTAAAAACTACGTTAAATGAGCCATTTTTCAGGATAACTTGCCAGATTAGGTTGGTAATATTTTTTTTAAGTATAAAGAGTCAAAGTTAGGACATTCTAAGGTGTGGATTTTCACGAAATTCATAAAAGTCACAATATCTGGATAACTATCAATTTTTTACTGAGGTTGCATCATGATATTCTGGTCAGCAATGAGCTGGCCCATCACCTCCCCAAAGGATGACGTTGAGTTTTGGGACACCCTGTATATTCAGGAAAGAAATTTCCTTGTAAAAGGAAATGAAATTCAGTTGTAACATGAGTGGATAAGATATCATAACCCTCGATTTGTTTACGACGATAAAATGCAAAATTTCTGAGCTTAGGTAGCATAATTTGCACAAGAAAATCGATTATGTTAATTTATGACTAGTTATGAGTCAACTAAGTGTTATGAAATTTTGCAATCTCCTTGGTTTAATTTAAGGTGGGTTTATAAAACACATAAAATAAAAATAACTATAAAATCAGCTATAAAAATAGAATAAAATAATTTGAGATACTTGTTTGTGTGTAATGGTTTATAACAAAATGAACTCAAGTACAATAAAAATAATAAATAACTATAAAAGTTTAAATTTCAAGTTTTATATATTTTTTATAATTATTTGAAAATTGTACGATGAAATGTTTTACTAATAATCAAAAACTGACAGAATGACAAAGTTTTTGAATTTCCTGTTTGTTCCAAATAAATTAATCATACTCTACTATCTACCTACTAATTGGACACAAAAAACTTTACAAATTTTTAAATTGAGCTTGTTTATGAGAATAATTATATACAGTGTGTCCCACACTATTCTCATTAGAACTCTACCAGGTGTCTCAAAAAACAACAAAATACCAGTGTTTTTTTTAATTGAAACACCCTACATTATTTTGGTTTCTGGGTTTTACCTTCAATCTTAAGGAATAATTTGTCAATTGAATAATAAGCCTTCAATTAACAATGTTCAGAAAAATGGCAGCTCAAAACTGATATTTTTAACATTTAAACCCTCGATAAAACCTAAATAGATAATCGATAAACAGAAATCGATTTCACATTTCCATCTTAGTTTTTATTAAGGGGTAATTGGTGCTAATTTGGTTTTTCACATAGGTAATCAAAAATTTTTAATGTATGACAAATTAAAAAAAAAAAAAATTGAAATTGGCATTATTGAATGGCTTATAAAAAACCAGAATAAGAATGTGCTACCCCTTTTTGTTTAACTGGATTCTACAGAACTCTACACAAATACATTTTAACTTTTTCTTTGCTTTTAATTTTTTTTGTATTTAATTTATAATATGTCTGCTTTCAGCCTTGAACCGAGCCATAACTATAAAATATGTATGTATTGCCGTCATGATGAGACATTAGGTAATGGCACATATGAGGTAGGTAACTCAAAAATTTTTGTTAACATTACTATATCGCTAGACATTGGAGAAACAATGGCTATGACAAAGTGTAGAATGTATCAATCATTGAGTGACCTTTCCAGTTCATAAACAATCAGCCTAAATTTATCAGTGACTTTATCAGATATGAAATGCAGATAATACTGTAAGTATTAACAAATGTATCAATATAGTCACTCCAAAATATTTTACATACAAAAATATCCTAAAAAGTGACAAGCATAAAAACTTACTGTTCTTGCTCCTGCAGGGGCTGCAGGAGCCTGGTTGTCAAAGGGATTATAATCATCAACACGGATTTGGGAATTTGTGTTTCTTGCAACCTGCTGTATAGAGGGGTCCTAAAGTCAGAAAAAATGTTATCAACAAAAAGGTCTCTTAAAGAAGTAAATTATAAATTAGATCTGTACACTATAGCACATTGCTTGCCCTGCATGTGTATGGTTTTATTTTTAGTAGGTATTTTAAAGATGTTTCAAATATTTCTGTGGTGTATAGCTAAATATTGAATATAAAAAAAAAACGTATTTTAAGGTTCCAAAACATACATAGCACTGTGGTGGTACTTACTGCAAAGGGGTTGTCTATTGTTGGTTCCCCAAAGGGGTTTTCGTCAAATCCAGACATTATCCAATCTGTATGATTAAAGCTGTTTCAGACGTAAGCAACAATGAAATTAGGCTTATCTGAAGATATTCTCATTATCACAAATGGCAGAACACAACAAACACTATCTTTTTAATTCGCTTTCGTAGATTGCTTCGTATTCATATCATCAAATCCCAAATAATTCCTAATAATCCCAATTTTTTAATTGACAGTGACAAGTGACATATAAGTCAACTGAAGCCGCGTTCGGTAATTCCATCCGAGCGCTCCGGTTACAGACTATCTCCCAAAATCTTAGCAAGTTAGAGTGAGATAGAATGATATCCGGAGCGCTCGGGATGTAATTACCGAACTCAACTTGAAGGGGACACGTCAGAGCGCGTCAATTGATAATAAAGCCGATGTTGCCAATTTACCCTTGTAACAGCTAAAAGTAAGTTTTTCATATGCACCAGAGTGTTTAAAGGAAACGTTTAAGTGTTTTTTTTTTACCTATTGACCGTGATATTTCTCAACACATTATGTCACTGTTAAAACAACATTTGGCTTAAGCTCTTCTTAAATTTGTCAGTAGAAATGACCCTTGAGAATACATAACTCGTCTTCTCTACTGTCGGTGGAAATCATTTTATAACGTCAAATTATTTTTACCCCAGGTGTTAAATATAGATAAAAAAACGCATGTGACTCCGGATTTACTAGTGGATTGTTATGCAAACTGAACTCTCTGTTTGCATAGGAGTTCATGTGTGGAAGCATGGCAACTCTGTAAGCCATTTTTCGAAGCTTTTAAGTAGTTTTAAGCTATAATCTTATGGAAGTTTTTTCTATTTTCTAAATAAACCAGACCAATGAGGCCCTAAATGCACATATGTTTGCAATAATTTTTATTTTCGTCAAGAGCAATTCTTTTGTTAGTGTTGGACAGGCACTTTCACAATTTTTTGCGAATTCCGGCCATAAAACATGATACCCTACCAATTGTTTGGTCTCCATCCTTCTTCTGTACCCGGCAAAGGCTCCCTTTTAATGGTTTATGGCCCTTGAAAGACTTTCAGACCTGTACGTGACCAGGACAATAGTTTAGTAATTAAAGCGATTTTTCGAATATCGTTAATTGAAATTAAAATCTTATTCTCTCATCAGATAGAGCTTTTAATTTCTTATCTTTTGAATCTAGATTCGTGCAATTTATGTCTTAATTGACTGGACCAGGAAATTAACGGTTAATTTGAATAAAAAGCTTAAATTGTCAATTAAACTATGCCACGTGAGGTATCATTTTAAAGAGCATAATTTATTCTATTTAATGATTACATTTTCAATTTTCTTCTACTAGCAGTTTTTTCAGAAATGCTCATTTACTAAATTTATGCCCGCGCTGGCCGAAGCGCCATATAATCGCCACTGGTCAGGGTGGTATCGATTTTTTCAGCAGTACCCTTTCGGGGATGCGAGGTACCGAGGGGGTGGCCAAAGAGAGATGATCTTCGAAACTCGAAAGAAAAAGACGGTTTTTAAACTCAATAGAGTTACGATCAAAAAACGACGATCCAACCGGGAAGACGGAAAATTTCGAGTTTTACCGCGAGAAAAGTCCTTGGCTCCGCCGTTCTGATTATCGCCAATTCGTAATTTTTTCCCTTCTTTGAATCCCGTTTTAAGTCCGCCGCGCTAATTATTTGTATTTTCAATTAGTGCCAAAACAATTAATTCGGCTATTCCTCGCCTACGAAAAGTTTCGTGGAGTGTTCCTTCGGTTGTGCCATATAGTGTCAACCCACCTCTACCCTTTTCCTGAATAGGCCATTTTCTTGCAGATAGCGGATACTTTGCAGACGCAGAAGACTACCGGCAATTAAGTATCTGTAGAGTAGTTGTAGAAGTTGAAGCATTTAGTATATTATAGGAGTTTTTTCTTCACCATAATATCGAGGATCCCAGCTACTGGCAGAATTCTTTTCTCTTCTACACTGCGTCGTTAGTTTAGTTTTCTTTGTTGTGTTTTTCCAATTTAGTAAGAAATCGTGTACCCGTCAAACACGTTTCTGGGGACCACTGAGCTTATCGCGAAAAGCTCACGTCCGCCGCTATTTTATTTCAGATTCCTGAGAAAAGTAAGAATTGTCTTTTTTTATTTTATTTTTAATTAATTACCATTCAATTTTTTTTTGCGTTTTTGCATTTTTTTGTCGTAAGTAATAAAACCTTGCTGGCATCCCAAAAATATTAAATTTTACATTATTTAAATTAGCGACCTAAGGGACAATAGATCCTTTCCAAGAGTTGGGTCCCCCTTGCAGCGTGGTAAAAGAGATTTGACACACGAAGATATGTTGGACTTAGAACATCCACGCAGTCGAATCTCCGCAGACACGGCGGCAACGGCAAGACGGCAGCAGCCGCGAACACAGCCGCCCCCACGCAACCACCGATTAAACGGATTATTATCATTACCGGGAGGGGGGGCACTGCGCGACAGGAGATAACCCGTTGTCATAAAACCATTCATAAACAACAATTGGCCACATTTTTCTAAAATTCGTTCGGTTGTCTGCCATGTTTGTGTGTCCCATGAACGTAATAATGTCATCGTTGTAGCCAACGAGCTAGTATATTACATCTGGAGACCCCCTACTGTTTTACAGTTTTGGTCCCTTTTTTAGCAGTGGAAACCTTAAAAATTGCGGCGATATCCGGCGGATATGACGTCTCGGTGACATCATGACGTCTTACGCCAAATTATTGCAAGGCTATTGTCACTGTCATTATTTTTATAACATCTTATTTAAAATCCAATGGAATATCGAACTTATATCCATCTCGTAGCTAGAGCGCTAGGGTTCCTGGCCCTTAGCTGACCTAGCGAGGTTTCTAAAACCTAACAAAAACCAATAACCGTCAATATCCTGTCTGGCTTTAAGCCGGTATGACGCTTGTAAGACGTGTGCTGACGTGAGCATTACGTCATGGGAACCGTAAAAATGGCGATCTTCCTTCCAAAAAGCGGGACCATTTTTAGGAAAATATTGGTATTTGTTTGCTCTGTTCATATTTCCTAGATAATTGGTTAGAGGTCCGTTATGTTAAAATATAATAGCCGGATTCGGTAATTCCATCCGAGGGCTCCGGACACAGACCATCTCCCAAAATCTTAACAAGCTAGAGTGAGATATAATACTGCCCGAGCGCTCGGGATGTAATAAACGAACTCAACTTATATTACCGTAATTCACATCCACACTGAACTTGTTTTGAAAGTTTTCACTAGGTTTAGGTTTATGGCTTTCGGCTTACGCCTTACGTTATGATCAAGGACGCTAGACTAACAGGACAGCTCAATTACCTCTTTTTCTGTACCCGCGGCGTGACGTCACACTAGTGCTCTGATGAGATATATCATTAAGAGTTTATTCCGCGGACGCACAGTTTTTTGACATATGCTGTGCTTCTGTTTATCTTGTATTGGTTTAAATAACATCTTAGAAGGATCGATAAGTATCAAAGGATCTATAAAATAGTAATAATACAAATAGTTCTGATTTCAAAGATAGGTTTATTAGTACGTTGATGCAGAGTGCAGACTTAAAAAGCGGGTTGCAAGCAACTGTATTCAATACACCATAAACAACTACGAGTTTGGGATACTTACACTTATACTTAGTATGTTAATGTACGGTCACATTGTGTTGATGTCTAGATACTAGGAAACGTTTTCTGAATAGGTACAAATACTTATTGGTTGTACGTACGTACTTATATAAGGTGCAGTCAGGGAGTCAGGATATTTCAAAATTGCTTGGCCAGCCATTATGTGTTTTATTGTTTAAAGGGTTATCATGTATTAAAAATAGCTATTTATATGATGTAAGTTTAAAAGTGCAATTTTAAGGCACGACTGCGAAAGTTTTGAGGACGAGTGAAGCAATGTAAGTACTTAATACTGAATGTACTACTTACCCAAAAGTTCATTTAGGAAGTCTCTTTCATAATCATTTGCCGTAAAATGTAATGAGCATATTGCCGAGGTATCTGGATTGAATGTATCACTTCGTTGGCAAAGCTGAATCCACCTATTTCTTATTTTAAGTGATAGAACATCTTTTCTTTTTGTGAAAAAATGAAAGGATATTTGTCTGCCTTCTTTCTTCCACTTTAATTTGACGCTTTTATATTCAGCAACAACACAAATCTGACCAGGCATTGTGTACTTGTAATTTTACTAAATCTCAACACAATCGGCCCAATCACAGCAACAAGATTCAAAAAAAGTTTATATATGTTAGAATACGATCATAAAAAAAACGAATAACCCGCGCCCGCGAATAATCATTGAGATGTCAAATCAAATAGTCACTGGTTTTTCGCGTGACCGCTCTAAGACTACTTCCGTCCTTATAATTTTATTAAGAAAACAAATGACGGGAATAGTCTCAAAGCTCTTTAGAGCGGCCAATGTCAGCAATGATATTATTGACAGCCGCAATGGCACAGTATAAGGAATAATACATTATATCAGTAACGTCAGTCGGTCGAAAAATTGAAACTCCCCTCCCCTTGCCCCGTCCGCCCGGCCGCCGGCCGGTGCACCACCAAACCGGTTTTGGCCGGTTTTGGCAATGCTTTGGCAGTGCATCGCATGTGTTTGTCCCCTCGTAACTACTCAAGAAAAGGCACGCTTTAGTTTTGGAAATATCAAAAGTGCCGACACGAACTGACGATAATGATATAATTTATTATTCCTTATACTGTGGTAATAGCAGCGCCAATGATGGTCACGGAGCTCGGGAAATAATGACGTCATTATCGCTCCCAAATCCGCACTATGACGTCACGATTTTTGGCCCATGTTGTTTAAATGGCAGTGGACCATCCTGTTTTGTTTACCGTCCTTACGTTATGATATGATGCCAATATATAAATATAAATAACTAAATTTAAAATAAGGAACTAACTTTGACCATCTAAATTTATGTATTGGTTTTGTTTTATTTGAAGCGATAGCGTTAATTAACTCTGTTTCACAATTTTGACGTAAATTAACGTTACGGTAATGTTCCCGCTAACGCCCCTTAGATAGCGGGAAAGGCAAACGATATTAGCGATACCGTATTTAATTTTAGGAGTGCGCATGCGTAGATGTCAATTAGCGTTACGGTATTTTGTCAACGCTTTGCTCGAGAACTTTCTATTAGCGAATAGCGATTAGGTATTAATTGTATTATTGACGAAAGTAAGTTCTGGCCCCCTTTTTAGCAGTGGGAACCTTTAAACTGGGGACGATATCCGCCGGAAGTGACGTCTCGGTGACGTCTTACGTCGAATTATTTCAAAACAGTTGTCCTGTCAATATTTTTATTATTTCTTTTTTCCAATCCAATCGAATATCGAACTAATATCGTTTACTAAACCAACTAATGTTAATTAATCCGTGGCGTTTCATCTTTTTAGCGGAAAAACAGTTCCATGGTATTGCCAAACGGATATAATTCATAAATGCTAATTTAAATGAGATAAAATTTAATAATGCCAAGGCATCCTCAAAAAGATTTATTGTTTAAGACAAAACCTGCAAAACGCCATAAAAAAACTAATTATGATATATGATAATTAATTACCCAAGTAGCACTGTATGACCAAATAGCATTAATAGCCAAAAATTAGTCATAAAGTAGTAAAAATAGCCAGGATTTGGTTGTTATTTGGCCATTTATGTAAGATAAATTTTTGCCAAAAAAATTAGCCATAAGAGCGCATCTATGGCCAAGATTTGATCATAAAGTAGCATTTTTCGTAATGGCAATAACTTAGCGAAAATTTCGGTAAACATTACATTTTCTTCTCTTGTCAAAACTTCCGAATATTTACTAGATAAAATATCTATTTTATTACAGTAAATTTGTGGCTTTTCTGACCAGAAATATTGCCAAAACTTGTGTTTGCCAAAATGACTACAAAATTAGCAAATAATACCTAATTTATAAGGCCGCAGAATATTGACATCAGATAGCCATAAAGTAGCCAATTTAACTCTTGAGTGCCACTAGGGGGCGTAAAATAAACAACGGCCGAAATTGCTATTTTTTCGCCACTAATTGGTTTTTATGGCGGAATGGTTACATTAGCCTCTTCACGATCGTTGTAGCCTCGATGAATATCTGCAACAACCCAGCGGCCTTGATTTTTAGACTGTTAAATTTTCTAATTTAGCAGCTATTTGTAAAGTAATAAAATATAGATATGCAAATATTGAATATTTCATACTTTTATCGTTAATATAAAAGCATTTTGATACATTGAGTCGTCAAAGGGAGTGTTTTCGGGAAAGTATTAACAAAATCAGAAAAATTTAGTTCAAGGTCAATTATTTTTTATTATTAGTGTAAAATATAGGTTGCAAAATAATGAAAATTACCTTGGCGCTTTGAAATATATTAAGTATCTCCTCTAAATTCACATTAAATTTGCCTTGGCACTAAGATTTTAGACCATTATTTGAAGCAATTGGATGTAATCTGCAACCAAACTATTCAGGATATGATATACAAGCAGTCCTGTCACGTCGGAATTTTAGATTTCCATGCACAGTTGGTTTGATGAAAGGAACGCAAGGCAAACTTAGAAATTAGCTCTAAATGTCAAAATGTAGCAACATTTTTGGTCATAAAAGCTATTTTTTAGCACCCAAATTGTAGCGATTATATCTATAAAATCTAACATTCATTGCTAAAATATGGCCAAACTACTGGCCTAAATATTGGTCAGAAAAGCCGAGTAGTGACAAAATAAAAGTTCTCATTATACTATCTAAAGTGTTTTCCGGGCTATAAGGCCGTGGTCCAATGGAATTGCTTCCTGACCCCTGTTGCAAGTGCAAAGCCCTGTTGAATTGTACGAGTGGGTTTAAAGACAGTCCCAACCTTGTGCTTTTCCAGTAGCCTGCCGATCCTGTCCGTGACTCTGTGGATGTATGGTAGTCCAACCGCGCTCCTCCACATCATCTCCCGTTGTTGCCTCCCGTCGCTCTACATTCCTTGGGCGCACGGCTCTATCAAACTCCTGCTTGCTGTAACTATTCCAACCAAAGGCTCTCTCCAGATGCTTCATCTCTCGTTCCAATTCAGCCGGCTCACAAACTCTCTTGGCTCTCACCGACAGAGTTTTTATAACTCCCCTTTTTTGTCTTGGATGATGGTTTGATCCGTTGTTGAGGTATCGGTCAGTGTGTGTTGGTTTTCTATACACGGTATGTGCAAGCTTTCCATTCGGCCTCCTTGCCACCAAAACATCCAAAAACGGTAGGCGTCCTTCCTTTTCTATCTCCATAGTGAATTGGATCTTCGGGTTGATAGAGTTTAGGTGTAAGAGGAAGTTTTGAAGCTCGCTCTTTCCATGGCTCCAAATAACAAAGGTGTCGTCCACATATCGAAACCAGCACCTTGGCCTCTTCCTTGCTGTAGCCAACGCCCTTATGTAAATTTAAAACGCTTAAACGGCCTTAAACTTAAAGCGAATTGGCGATAATCAGAACGGCGGAGCCCAGGACTGACTTTTTTTCTCGCGGTAAAATTCAAACTTTCCCGTCTTCCCGGTTAGACCGTCGATTATAGATCGTAACTCTACCGAGTTCAAACACTGTCTCCCTGCAGAAAAAATCAATACCATCTTCGCCAGTGGCCACAGTCTGGCGCTTCGGACGGTGCCGGCATAAATTTAGAAAATGAGCTTTTCTGAAAGATCTGTCGGAAAAAGGGGATTGAAAATTTGATCCTAGACACAATAAATGAGGGTCTTTAAAATGCCACCTTACATGACATATTTTAATTGACAATTAAAGATTTTTATTTAAATTGACCGTTAATTTCCTGGCCCAGTCAATTAAGACATTAATTGCTCCAATTTACATTCAAAGGATGAGAAATTAAAAGCTCTATCTGATGAGAGAATAAGATTCTAATTTCAATTAACGATATTCGCAAAATCGCTTCAATTACTAAACTATTGTTCGGGTCATGCACAGATCTGAAATTCTTTCAAGGGCCATAAACCAAGCCTCTGCCGCTTAAAGAAAAAGGGCATTTGTAGGTTTCATGTTTTATGCCCGGAATTCCCAAGAAAGTATGAAAGTGTGTCCAAAAACTAACAAAAGAAATGCTCTTCGACGAAAATTAAAAATATTGCAACCATATGTGCATTTAGGGCCTTGCATATGGGGCTGGTTTATTCAGAAAACCGAAAAACCGAAAAATTCCATAAGCTAAAACTTAAAAGCTTCGAAAAATGTCTTACAGAGTTGCCATGCTGCTACACATGAACTCATATGTAAATAAAGGGTTCAGTTTGCACAACAAGCGTTAGGGCTCCTAGCAAGGGCTAGGAGCATATCTCTATCTATATCTCTCTATATATATGGAACAAACTTATTCCATATCCAATAGGGCGAATTTCAAAAGTGATCAATAAATTTACCGGTCACATCTACCGGTAGATCGCTGGTAATCCTGGTTACACCGGAATTTAAGCCATTTTACGGTCAATTTAGAAACGGTTTGATTCACCAATGACATTTTTTTTGATATCTGTTAATCTCAACGGTAATCTTGTTTTGTATGTTGTTATTACTGTTCTTCTCATAGCCAAATCGACATTATTAAGATAATTTTTATTTGTAAGAAGTTGTTTTGTTAGTTGTCTTAGTCCTAGATCCTTAGGTAAATACTCCAGAGATGTATAAAAAATTATGATTTCTTTTGGAAATCAGGGGCATTTTTAACCTTTTTATTAAGCCATTTTTAACCGGGACCCATAACGTACGCATAAGACTTTATGCATTGTATAAACTAGTGTTAAACAAACTTGCTTATGCCCTTCTAGATACCTACTATAAGTGTCTCAGACAGAATAGAGTTAAAGTGGTCTGTTTAAACTCTTTTATTTTTGTAAATATTAGAGAACTGGAAACCAGTGCCAACTGACTCCATTCTAATTTTTTCGTTAGTTTTTGATACGACGCCGGCGTCTGTTACCAGTTTGCTCCAATCTGTCAAGTGTGAAAATGCCAGTGACGTAGCATTGGTATTGTAGCACATAAGAAAATATTTTATTAAAAATAATAATGGAACTAAATTACTATTTGTAACATTAGTAATATTATACGTAATATTATTAGCAAACATCGACTTACAATTAAATATATAAAAATAATTGTGAATTAATAGTCGTTGATAATGATAACCCTGGGATTACATCTCCTGCGCCCCTGGAAAAACTGCTCAAAAATTTAAATAAAAAAACTGTCTACAAGTTACAGGATTAGAAAAATATTTCCCAAAATAGCATTATTGACTTCACTGCGGTATTTACTAAATCATATTTCAAAGATTTGGATGTAAAATAACTTGGTTTAGAGTTATTTGAAATAATTTAATTGTTGCTGAAAAACGCCATTATCTGTTTACCTGTGAAACGTAACTCCAGGCTACTTTCTATAGCCGCTGCTTTTAAAACCGTAATCTCCACATCCCACCATTGTAAACAACACAATCATTTATAATATTAAAGTCGTGCAAAATGCAATTTATTGCAGAAAAACACATAGCCCACGAAATGTTTCGTTTTCGCCTTAGACATGGCGTCTCATTATTTTTGAACTTTTGGTAACAGCTGCCTATATAGCGGAGAGTTGCGCGCGCGGATTCCACTAGTTTTCATTTTCTGAGTTCTTAATGCTTAATTATGGTCCATTTCAAATAGATATTCATCTAGCAGGCTGAGGAATTGACAGATTCTTCCTATTCCATCCATGTAAATGTGTCATTTATATAACAGTTTCTCAGCTTACTAGATGAATATCTATTTGAAATAGACTCTACTAAAAGTTAAAATATCTGAACTTTTAAGGTTAAGCATTAGGAACAAAAATTAAGAATTAAGAATTAGAAACTTGTATATAACTCCTTAAGAATTAGCAAATAAGAATTAGAAATAAGGAATTAAGAATAGAGATGTTGGGTAAACCCTGCCTAAATCTTTTTGAATTTTGCTTTAAATTAAATATCACTTTTTTTTTTAGGTAAATTGTGTCGAGCTGGCAACATTGCATATTACTTCTGTCACTGTCCCTTAAATGTCAACTTGTCAACTGTCAATTTTAATGTTGTGGTTTGAGTTGGGGGTGGTGTGTCCTTCCGCCTTCCTTTTAAAATTTGTTGTTTTTTTTATTTTTAAATTAAAATGTCTTGCATCATTTTGATTTAAGCTTTAAGTTTCGTGGCAACAAAAATGAGAATAAAACGGTTGATTTTAACGTATGTTAGGAAAAAAAGCAATATATGAAAACTAAGAAACATTAGAAATGAATATTCTCGCGATAGTAATATCAATTTTATTATCTGTGATATGTGTCTTGCTAGCTTTACTCCAACATTTTTGCTTTGTTACTACCATACATAAAAAACCTACAATACGTTATTCTCCAGAATTTGAAGATTTAATTCCAACTGAGAACAAAAGGTTCCAGCTCAGTTACCCCCTAACCAAGGAATCACATCATGATGATTCAGTATTAAACGATTTGACATCAGCTTTGAGATCAGATGCTTTTGAAATGGTTAAAGCTGATAGTGAAAACAAAATGAAAATGGGCACTGACTCGGAAGTATATAACACCATTCAGGCAGCCTTAGCCTTTAAAATGAGTGGCAAAAAAAGCAAAGCCATGAAACTTTTTGAGCATGCTAATGCCATGGCTCCTGATAATGCAGATGTGCTCAATTGGTATGGTGAGTTCCTGGAGCAGAATCATGATATTGTCACAGCTGATGAATTATATTTTAAGGTAAATTATTAAGCCATAATTTAGTAAGTATATTACTCATTCACTTATTTTTGCCACCTCACTACTTAAATCTTATTTCTTTTTACAATATATCAAATGTCACAGTCAGATTTGTAACACTTACTTCATGTCCATAAGTGAATGGCTTATATATCTCATTAAGTTATTTTTGACTTGTTTCTTTTGAAATCTTCATGTTTTTATACTATCTATATATCTTTTACTTATCACCTTTCAATACATGATGAGAAGGTCCAAAAAAAATGTCAAAGTTATATTTCCAATGTCAATAATAAGTGAATGGCTTAGAGGTACAGTGCAATTTAAAATTTGATTTGAGTTTTGCAGATCATACTGCCATCCTAAGAATGAATGCCATATGTTCAAAAATATCAAAATTTGAGTTGTTGGTGTCAAACACTTTTTATTTTAAAAGAACTCTTTAAAACTATTAACAAAAACATGTCACAATTAGCAAATCATGCCAAAAATAAAAGCAGTATCTAAGCTCTACCAAGAATAAAGGCTGTCAAGATAGTTTTTGTTTGTGAATTTTTAGCATTTATTTTAAGTACATGAATAGTAGTAGGGGGTGTTTTTCTGTGAAATTTGATGTCAAAAGAAAAGGTTGAAGGACCAAAAGTTTTACTTTAATTATGTCATCCTTTTCTGTCAAAAATGTGTAGCCTTCTAGTTGAAGTTTTCTAATGAATACCATATACTGTTACATAAGGAGTGAAAGTGTCACTTTTCTGGCAATGCTATGTGTGCAATACTGGCAACCCCGAAAAGTCACTTTAGCACTGAATAAAACATATTAATTTTTCTCCAAACCTTTGAATAATTTTGTTTCAAATGCTCATAGATTTGTTTATGAACTTACATATGGCAGGAAAAACTTTCGGGATTTGTGATAAATAAAACTTAACTTTCATTTGTTAATTTTTTTATTTATTATTATTGTAAATTTATACTTTACCTATTTTTTCTCAATGTTCTTTGTTTTTATTTTATTTCTGTATAAATCTTAAAACACTTAAAACAAACATATTTTTTCGAAAAAGATGGCGCCGACCGGTGGCAAGCCGGCGGTTCGATCCAAAAATCTTGGTGAAATACTGTGTGATCATTGTAACAAAATTGTTGTGAAAGTCTCAAAGTGCACAAAATGTGAAAGTTTCTTCCACCCAACCTGCCTGACACAGTCAGCGAACCAAAAAAGTGCAAATTGCAAACACGTACCAGTAAATGATGAAACTGGAGCTGAGTCCGAGGATGATGGCGCGTCGGGCTAGAGTTCCGAGGTAACACTACTTCACAAATTAATAAAGGAGTTAGAGGAAAAGAACACACTATTGCGCGAAAACTCTGCATTTTGGAAAGAACGAGCAACCGCATATGAAAATCAACTAAAAGCCTACAGTGCAAGAGACCCAGTCAATAAAAAAACGGGTGCGGAACAAAAAATCCAGAAGATAGACAACAACAATCGCTACGATAGATATGCAGATGTGGCTGCGGCTGGGATTCCGTCCCTGCAACCAGCAAACAGTGGCGGAGAACCAGCTACTTCAAAGACTTATACGAGGAATTTACGTGCGGTTACTCTTAGTAGGCCCAGTAGTGCAACTGATGAGCACGCTCAAAAGGACAATGAAGCCACTGATAATGGTTTCACATACCCTAAGAGAAGTGGACATAAACTTAAACCACAAATGCCCCCGCCGCACTCAGCTGATACTAATTACACACCAGTCAATCCAAAACACAAAACAAAACCTAAAATGGGAACATCAACTGATAATGATACCGCTTTCCGGACCGAGTGTCTAAAGAATGGGGAAAAAATGATTTGGGTTTTTCTATCGAAAATTAAAGAGACGATTAATGAAGAAATCATAAAGGAGTATGTAACGAATCGCACTGAAAGTACTGATGTCTACGTCAAATCATGCCAACCCAAGCAAGCAAAAACGAATAAACGTTACTTTATGGTAGGAGTAAAACCTGAACTAAAAGATAAGATCTACGATGGTGGTTTTTGGCCGAAGGGGGTGAATTTCCAGAGATTCAACTTCTCCCTCGGCCGAAATTTTTTAGATGGAAGGCAAAAAAAAAACCTGAATAGCCAGAATTAATCTCTCACAAAAATAAGATCAAATCCGATGATACCATAGATTTTTTCCATGTAAATGTTCAAAGCATCGGAAATAAAGCATTAGAATTTGGGATACTGCTATCCGAGATTAAGCCGGATATAGTCTTTATTACCGAACACTGGATTAAGGGAACCAATTTTGATAGCCGTCTAGAGGGATACATTCCAATCGCACACTCCTGCAGAGAAGCTCAAAGAGGAGGCGGCACTGCCATCCTGGCAAGCAATCACCTACAGCTGAAGATATGCGGTAAGAAACCTCGTACCATGAACATTGAAAAAGACTTTGAATTTAGTTTAATAGAATTTTACTTGCATGATTCTTTGTACACAGTAATATGTTGCTACAGATCTCCAAGTGGAAGCTTTGACGTTTTCCTGAAGGGGCTATCTGACCTAACACATGAAATCTTTACAACATTTAAATTTATTATTATAGCTGGCGATTTTAACGTTAACTTTATGAACAATGCAGACAGAAATGTCGCTGATTTAAACCACTTGTTGGGTACTTTTGGTATATACTCTCATGTCCAGGGGTATACAAGAGTGACTGCTAGTTCCAGGTCGCAGCTGGATAATATTTTTTCAAATATAAATCCACGTAATGTTAAACCCCACATTCACATCACGCATATCTCCGACCACTATGGCCAAATTATCAGTGTCAAAACTGACAGAACTAGCCCATCTACTGCGTTCCGGGAAGGAAGACATTTCACCGAAGAAAACATTCTGTTATTCAATAATTTGCTATTCACTGAATCGTGGAATGAAATCCTTTCAGGAACTGGTATCAATGAGATGTACAAAATTTTTTATAATACTTTTCTATACTATTTTAATCAAGCTTTTCCGATGAAAACAAGCAGGGTAAGAACTGGTAGACCCAGCTGGATCACTAGAGAAATCAAAAACTATTCAACCTATATGAAAGATCTTTATGTTTGGGCCAAACAAACCCAATCGCCAGTTCACTATGAGAATTATAAGCAGGAGGAAAAAGTCTATCGTCAATACCTATCTTCCTTTCCTGAAAGAGTCATCTACAATAGAATTATGAATTATTTAACCCGTTTCCGGGTTCTGAAGGATTGTCAATTTGGGTTTCGACCGGGGAAATTCACTGACATGGCAATATTTAGTGCTATGAAGTATATTACTCAAATGCTAGACCAAAAAAAATTAGTCGCCGGGCTCTATTTCGATCTTTCGAAGGCCTTTGACATGGTGGACCATGAAATATTATTAAATAAACTACCTAATTATGGGATAAGAGGTGCAGCGCTGGCCCTTATTCGATCCTACTTAAATGAAAGAAAACAGAGCGTCCGCATTAAGAATACAGAAAATAGACTTTTTTCTGTATTCCCTGTATTTCTGTATATTTCTCCAGTCCTAATACAATCGAAAGGGGTGTCCCTCAGGGCTCCATACTGGGTCCACTCTTGTTTCTTCTCTATGCCAATGACCTAAATGAGGGTTTTGGCTCAAACATGACATGTCAGTACGCAGATGACACATCTGTCGTCGTGGCATCCGATAGTCTCGGAGAGCTCTCATTGCGTTCCTCGCGGGTGGCGGAGACGATGGACCAATGGTGCACAGATAATAATCTGACACTAAACACGAGTAAAACCGGCCTACTTGTCTTCAACCGTACTGTAGGTACGGTTGGTGACTCTCTCTATGTGCGTCTCAGGGGAAGGTCCATCCCAACTGCAGCTGCAGTAAACTTCTTGGGTGTACAGCTCGATCAAACTTTGAGTTTTGAGACGCACATAGGGCATTTGCTGAGACGTCTGAGTAACCTTTGCTGTCTTATTCGAAGACTGAGACATGTTGTCTCCTTTGATGTCCTGAAATTGCTGTACTTTGCCAAAGTGCAATCAATATTATCTTATGGACTGACTTTTTGGGGCTCTTCGACCCAAGCAATAAGAGTGTTCCGAATGCAAAAAAGGATTATACGATGTCTTCTACATCTACATCCTAGAACCTCCTGCAGCACCCTGTTTGGCCAGTTGGGTATGCTAACCTTGCCTTCACTTTATTTTCAATCACTAGTCATGTTTGTAAAAAGAAATAGTAACCAATTTGATACTAACAACAGCAGATATGCAAATGATATGTCCATAATAACTCGGAATGGACAAGCACTCGCAATACCTTCACACACTACCGCATTCTTTACAAAAGGCCCCCACTACAGAGCTATAAAAGCTTTTAATTCAATGCCAAATGACATTAAAGAAATTGGGTCAGATAAGCTCTTCAAAGAAAGAGTCAAAGCGTGGCTTCACCAGAAGTGTTTTTATACGTTTACCTTTAATGATAATTAATTTTTTTTTTTAGTTAGTTTTTTGATATCTAAAAACTGTTCTTTTTGACGTTGCTTGTCACAGGGTGATATTGATGGCAATAAATGATTTATTATTAAATTGTGCATACTGCATTCTTTTGTTGTTTCACCTCTAGAAAACCCCGAGAAAAACTGGTGTATTGAATTTATTAGCAGTACTGCTTTCTTTCTTGGTAAAAGTGCATATAATAAACTGGTCAACTTACAGTTCTGCACAAGCAATTTTTCATGTCATTTTCAATTAACTGCAACTTTTTAACCAATGAATTGTTTTAAATACAATTTGCACGGTCTGAAACCTCATTTCCTCTAGATTAAGGAAGCGGATAATTTTGAAAAAAACCCGACATTATCTTTATTATATAGGGTGTGAAACAAAGTGATGCAAAAATTTTTAAATTTTGATGTTCTGCCATTTCCCAATAAGCTATTTTTTCCGTATCATTTTCAGGTCAGGAGTAAGCCACCATCCATATCTTGGGACCTTTTTGCCAGATTTTTTATTAAAGCACTCTGAATTTTTATACAGAGTGAAACATAAAATGTGTGAAATTCTTGTTGCTGATATTTTTAAATCATTGTAGTTCAGAAAAGCGGTAAAGAATCTTACTGCGTTTTCCCTCATTTGTTGACATATTGTCTTGGGATTGTTACTCATTCAAAAAATTTAAAAATAAGTGCTTTATAAAAAATAAAATATGATAACATTATGAGTTGATACTTGTGACTTAGCAATATTAAATAAAATAACCTTTCTAGAGGTAAAGGAAAATTGAGTGATGCTGTCGCAGATAGCCAACATCAATATTTCTAGCCATTTTTGTAATTTTTGGTTTTTAATATATTAGAACCGATACAGAGGGAATCAAAATATTCTTGAACAATTCGTTAGTAGTTTTTTTCAAATCATCGTAATTTGCGGACCCGTTGACGGATTATTATTATTATTCTTTGGATCGACAGCATTATTTGCAAATTGTTTCTCACCAAGAGGGTTTTCCAAAAGTGGTTACTAAATTACAAGTACGGACTTGACAAAATAAATATACGGGGCGAGTCATAATGGGTGGTCGAAAATGAAACCTCATATTCTTTGGTCGATTTTAAAGGGGGTCTATCATACAACTGTGTTACTTATCGAGCTTCGTTAAAAAGTTACAGGGTGTTGAAATTAGAATTTCAAAATTTATAAGTATTGATTATTCCGAAAGCGTAAGAAATATTTTATTCAAATTTTGTAAGTTTTGACTGCTATATAACGCGCACTTTTTGCAATAAATAATTATTTTTATTTTCGCTAGTGGCGCGCTTAACAGCACGTCGACATATTATTTAAAAAAAAGTGGGCCGTCATTGGTTTTTTCGAAAAATTAAATTTAGTTTCTGAATGACCATTAAAATACTATTGGTTTGCAACATAATTCAAGCTATAAATAATCGAATATTTTAGATTTTTCATCACAATGCAATTATTCGCGGCTTACTTACATACATTACCATGGTTTTTATTTATTTACTCGAAAACGGTTCTTCATACTAAAAAAACCAAAGAGGGCTCTTTTCTTTATAGTAGAATGGGTGTTAAAAAACTAAGTTTCATTTTGCAAAAAATCAGTGACTTGTTACTTTTTTTTCAAATAATGTAAATCGACGTGCTAGTAAGCGCGCCACTGGCGCAAATAAAAATAAATTTTTATTGTAAAATGTGCGCCATTCATAGCAGTCAAAACGTGCAAAATTTCAATCAAATATCTTTTACGCTTTCGGAAGAATCAATACATATGCATTTTGAAATTATAATTTCAACACCCTGTAACTTTTTAACAAAGCTCGATAGGTAACACAATTGTATGACAGAATACCCTTAAAATCGACCAAAGAATATGAGATGTCATTTTCGACCACCCATTATGATTCACCCCGTATACTCATTTCGTCAAGTTCGTACCTGTAATTCAGTAATCACTTTTGGAAAAATCCCTTCTTGAGAAACAATTTGTAGATAATGCTGTCGATCTAAAGAATAAAATAATAATCCATCAACTTAATAAAATACTAATGAAATTTTTAAGAATATTTTGTTTTGCACTGTATAAGTTTTAATACCTTAAAAACAAAAAAATGACAAAAACGTCTAGAGATATTGATGTTGGCTATCTGAGTGATCATTTCTCAATTTCCCTTTACCTCTAGAAAGGTTATTTGGTGGTAGTGGTATTGCTATTATAAGTCAGGAGTATCAACAATAATGATATAATTTTTTGAATGCTAGTATACTAGAAAAAACGGCACTTATTTCTAAATTTTGTGAATGAGTAACAATCCGCAGACAATATGTCAGCAACTGAGGGAAACACAGTAAGATTCTTTACCGCTTTTCCGAACTACGACGATTTAAAAATATCAGCAACAAGAATTTCACACATTTTACGTTTCGCTCTGTATAAAAATTCAGAGTGCTTTAATAAAAAGGTCCTGAGATATGGATGTTGGCTTACTCCTTACCTGAAAACGATAAGGAAAAAGAAGCTTATTGTGTTTCACTTTGTTTCACACCCTATATAATAAAAATAGTGTGTCGGTTTTTTTTTTCAAAATTATACGCTTCCTTAATCTAGAGTAAATGAGGTTTCAGACCGTGCGAATTGTATTTAAAACAATTCATTGCTTAAAAAGTTACAGCTGATTGAAAATGACACGAAAAATTGTTTGTGCCGAACTTTAAGTTGAACAGTTTATTTAAGGATAAATGGGGTATGTAGTTCTTTTGGACAAAGTATTGAATTTCATCACACACACAAATGTTTTCCATAATCCTCAAAGTAAGCTTCAGCAAAATCCACAAAAAAATTATTAAAATGGTGTAAAATCTCTACCAGGCCTTACACCCCTATTAGATCTGATCTACAACCTTTGCTAATTGTACTATTAAAATCGGAATGTCACTTGATGAGTGCGGGCCTGTCGGATCACGAAGATGTTTTGGCCTTTTTTGTTGTGGGGAGCAAGGCAGGAAAGAGACCGTATAGAAGAGGAAGACTGTTTACTTGTTGGAATTATGACAGATTCTCCTTATGTTGCGATAAGTTCAACTGGATTGCTGGCTTCTTGTCTGATGACCCACAGGAATGCTTGTATGAGAAAGTTGTTGAAATTTGTAACAAGGTATTTCCTCTGGTGCACATAAAAAATAAAACTAAAAAGCCATGGGTCGCTGCACTATAAAAGGAAGTTTTTTCATTTATAACTGTGCATTTTTGTCCCACTTCAACAAATACAGATCTGTGTATATCGACATACTATTGAGCTGGCGAAGCGCACATACTACCAGTCTAGACTTCTAAAGTCTGATAGTCAGCAGAGAGAGGCTTGGCCTATTGTTAGAGAGCTGAGATGTGAAGAGAGTAGGAGTCAGGGTCAGGGTACTGATGTTAACTTATCTCCGAATTAATTGAACAGTTTTATTGCTCAATTGCTTTCAACCTGGCTGGACGGTCGACGGAGAGGGTCGATTTACATTATTTTTTGAGGCCGTTCGATGCGTCCGATTCGTTTTTCTTCACTTCGACTACTCCAAATGATGTCAGGAATATTTTCCTGCATCCAGGGAAAAGATTCTCCAAGGTGTTTCCGGACCTCGGGTGCGGACCAGATTTCGGTAAGAGTATTCAAGAGTTTTCCAGACCCTGCCCTCAGGACACTGTGATGCAACTAACTTCTCTCTGGTGAAGGGTGTATTCCCGGATGGTCTGATATCGACCATGGTTGTGGCGGGTTGTGCCTCCTTTTAAGGGCGGGGATGAGACTATCCCGGCGAATTATCGACCTATTCAAAAGCTTTTGATTGTGTCGATCACGGAATACTGCTGGAGAAGTTGGAGTTGTGTGGTTTCGGGGGTGTTGTGCTGAGCTGGTTTAGATCCTACCTACAGAATAGGCGTCGGTTGTGTCTTTCAGGCGCATCGAGTCTGGTGTCCTGCAGGGATCTGTATTGGACCCAATTATGTTTCTTTTATACATAAATGACATAGTTAATGTTGACATTGCGGGGGAGTTTACTCTTTTTGCGGATGACGCCACAATTCTCTGGCACGGAGATAGTGCTCTTGACTTGGGTTGCACACAGCGAGGGGATCGCTTGAAGCTAAAGGGATGGTGTCATGCTAACGGGTTGACGTTGAATTTTCGGAAGGGAATTTGCTTCTGCGGTACCGAAGAGATCGGTAAGATACCTGTTTGGTGCAGGAATGAGAAACAGCTGCAGGCCCTTATTTATTAGTCAGGGAATTCTGACATTATCGTGAATTTTTATTCTTGAGATGGGCTGTTTGAGGCACAAGAAGCATGGGGCTGCAATTTACTCTGACTCGTCGAGAACATCGCATATTGCACACACTATTCCGTTGCCTATACCCACATCGACGCGCACGAAGCGGTCCTTGATGTTTGATGGCAGAAAAGTTTTTAATCATTTGCCACCTCATGTACGACAAACTGAGGGCTCTGGTTTCTTTCCGAGGAGACTTAAATCTCTTCTGATTGACAAGGCTTTTTATAGCGTCCGAGAGTTTTTTGACTGTCGCTTTGAATAAACCAGTGCTCTGCTAAAGGGAACACCTACAGACGCCACTTTCTGTGATTTTGTGACTGTTTTAGGTAGATTAGAAGAATTTTAAGTTTTTAAATTATTAGTTATTATATTATGCAGCTACTAGATAATGTCTTTTTGTTCAAGACTGGTTTTGCATTTGTGATAGGTACCTAGTTAGTTTTATTTTCTTTGTTTCTTAGTTGTTGTTAATTGATCTGCTTCTTTATTTGAAGACTAACGTAAGCTTTGTTAATGAGATTTTTATCTTTGTACAATAAAGTACTGAAAGTATAAGTATAATCATCGGTATATATATGATTTCGTTGGATTTTATGCCATTTATTGTTACACTTAAGTTGGTTCTACAGAGTTTCCACTTTACTGGCATTCTGCTATAGGGGCATATATTTGTAATACATTATATTGTTACAATTCGCAGCGACGCCGCATCGTAGGCGGGGCAACGCGTGTGGTTGGTGGAGCTTCGCGACCTATCCGCGCTGCGTCATGGCTGACACGAGTGATTTATTGCTCTGTTTATCTAGAAGGCAGTTGTTTACAACCTTTTTTTATGTGAGATTATTCAAGAATTCTTATCAAGAACTTTCTAGGTTTTTCTGTAATTTTAGGATTGTGTATAAAAGGCGCATAGCGCGCACGGTTAATAATAGTCTTATTTTAAGCGAGCTATAAGTAAGCTAAAGTACGAAGCGATAATAGCAGGCTATAAAGTGTTAAGTAGTGAGTTATTTAGTAGTCGAATTGTACCTGTGTGTATTTGTGGGATAAATAAATAGTGTTTTCGTGTTAAATCGTTACACTGGAATTATTGAACCCTGAGTTCGCAACAATATTAAGTGGAGATATTGCACTGTAAGCGCAGTATTCTGTCGTTTATTGGAGCAAAATTAAATACATATTTTTCCGATGTTAGGAGAATTGCTACTCCGTTCTTGTAGTGTGGATCATCATTGTCGCTTCTGGAACAATAAAATATATGCTCATGATTGACAACCCCAAGTGCTTAGTTTCATGAACAAGGTTTTCAAGTTTTCCGACAGCATAAAGACTTCTAATCAAGCTTCTAACATTCTTGCTTTTGCTATTTTGAGCGAGGCTTTGACTGTTAGCACCCCCTGCCTATTTAAGGGCTGCCCGGGACGGGACGAGGGGCTGTGTCTGTTGTTTTTCTCGTCATAGCAATATCCTGGGAAATGTTAACACCTTCAACTGTTTTAATTCAGCTGGAATTAAAACCTCTGGAATGAGGAGAGGACAGACACTGTTTGCAGCTGGCCACGAATAGAGCGTCTGAAAAAAACAATTCCTACAAATTTTTAGATTTGATTCATAAATCTACTCACAAATTGACATAATTCATCTTTCTTGGGCGGCTATAGCACGGATGAAATGCATTTTAGGACACATGTTTCTAGGAAGGAAAGGTCGTATTTTGGCCCAAAAATGTGCTCTTAAAATATTTGTATTGAGTTATTAGTCATCCTGTATGCATCATAAACAGTCAGTATATCATCCTTTACATCCTTGTCAAATCGAAACTTTGGTTAGAGGCAGAACACTGTGACCAATCTTATTCAAAATTAGGTATCTGCCTACAAACTCCTGCAGAACTACTTATAAGTAGTTCGGGGAGTGTAGACGCTGAGTACCAATTGCATTTTGCTTCTCTAATAGTGTTTCCTTTTACCAAATAGCTTCAAACCTAGTTTTATTCATGACAACATTTCCTCATTAATCGTAGAATAGCTTTGAGAAAGAGGCAATAAACGTCGAAACGTCGGCAGTTGCTGCTTAATTAGTGGACATTTTATTTTTCTTTGTAGAATAAATTGATCTTACTCTCATAAATAAAATTTGTTCTTGACATTTTTCAACATCACTGCTCACATTGTTGTAACGTTGTTTAACCATCACTCAGTGGGAGGATATTTATAAAGAATTTAGCAACAATTTATTATTCACTCATTTAATAGTCCATGTTTCAACAGAACCCGCAATTTTGCTTCTGTAGGGTTTGGTGTCTGTAAAAAAAAGGTGGATTACAGGTTACAGGTGTTTTACACATTACAGTTCGAAAAAAGCATTTAACAAGTATTTAATATCTCTGTGTCTCTTTTATGGAACGGACATTTTTTTGTACATGCAGGGATATTTTATTCTTATAGGAAGTGCATATGCAGCGGTCTTGCCAAAATTAGTCTGAAGGAAGGCCGTTAGTTATTTACACCACCAGCGGTCACAATTTAATCTATTAAAATTGTAAAACTATATATTTTTACATTTTTTTACTTAGATTAGAAAGCACTGTTCCTTATTTCTGGTTTGTGAACACACATTTCGTAAAAAAAAACTAGTGCGTAAACGTGAGATGAATAGATTTAATTGTTTTTTTTAATGGCTGTTTTGAGTAGACAAATTCTACAAAAAAACTCTGTTCATTCTTAAAAATGTGTCGGCAACGTAAAGTAGACCGATCCTATATCGAATTTAATACGAAAACGACACATAACGGCTCTGTATTTTAATGGTAAACTTCAAATTTGAACAACTCAGGTCCTCAAAAGTTTCGTCTAACTTGTTTTTCTCCGGGTAATGTTTGGTTATATTTTAAAGTAATAGGATGTTCATTATACACATGAACCGACAATGGGTTGTCTGCTAATATCACCGGACAAGAGCATTACCATTTGAGTGATAATTCCACCAAACTCTAACTATCAGCTACTTTAGTCTTTAGTCTTAGTATCACAGTCACTAACCACATTACTAAATCAGTGATTTTTAATATTTGCATCTACCCTGTTTATCATACTCTCAATTAGTATATCAATATTAAATTTATTATTTACCCTTTTTAATTCTAATTTTCAGGCGTTAACTTACTCTCCAGATCACCAAGCCGCTCTGTCAAACAGAAAACGCACAGCTCCGGTGGTCGATAGGCTTGATCTAAAATTATTTGAAGAAATAGACAAGTTGAAAGTCATGTTGAAAGAGCGCATGAAACTAGATAATTTTGATAGTGTGAAAAAGCAGGCGTACTATTTACATATCTATCACACGGTAAGGATGTAACTGCACACGTGACTTGAACATGTTCCTAAAGTAATATGGTAAAAATACTTATTTAGGTTGGAATCGAGGGCAACACTATGACTGTGGAGCAGCTAAGGTATGTCCTGGAGACCGGACATGTGGTCAGTGATAAAAGTTTGTTAGAGCATAATGAGATTTTGGGTTTGGAGAAAGCTATGCAGTATGTAAAGCTGCTTACTCGAGTCGAGTCCATAGGAATCAATGAAATTCTAGGTATTCATAGGAGAGTTATGGGTCATGTTGATCCAATTAAATCCGGGACTTTCAGAGATGAAAAGGTGGGACATTATAAGCACTGAGCCACGTGTGAAAGAAAAGGCGTATTTTCGAACCACTCGATGCCAAAGTTTTTATTTGTCCATGGCTTTAATTGTTCTTAACAATAGTTTTAAATTATCGTGCCTGTATCGTCTCGTCTTTACATGTGGTTTTAAATTTGTGTAAAAATGACAGAGTTATGACCTCGGGGCCACTCATTGGTCTCCCTTGTAAGGTGATTCCACCTCGACGAGTTATGGCGCTGATGATGGCTTTTGTCTCAAACCTAAAAGGGATGATATTAAAGTTGCACGAAGCATACGCCTTTTCTTTCATTGATTTCAATTAATCATCTCTCGTGTCTAAACAACGTCCAAAAGACTACATGATTTTGGCCTATATGCCATATATGTATAAATTACGTCTATATGAAGAAAAAAGTGAAGAAAAGTTTCAGAAATTCAGACGGCAAAAAAGTTTTTTTGCCGTCTGATAGACGACTTGTTAAAGTCGCGAAATTGACCAATCTGACGTATTTTGGACGTCATTATCACGTCTTAAAAGTAGATTTTTATGAACTAATAATATCCCTTCAACAGGATGTCTTTTTTAACTTTTAAGTACACTTTCATTGAGTTAATATACCAAGACTTTTCTATAGGTGTTATTTTTACCGAAAATACAGTACTGACTAATTGTAAATACTTACGTGTGGTTAACGTCCTTGTTGTCAATTAATAGGAACAGGTTTACGGTTATAGGACTAAATAAAACCAGCTCTCTTTTTAAAAAATTGCTGACGTTTCGATTGTGTATTACGATCTTCTTCAGGGCTTTTTTTTTAAGTTGAGAACATAGTTATGTCAGCAGAGTTTAATGCACCAGTACACATAGTGGAGAATTGAAATGAAACCAAACCAGGCACTGCTGTCTCGAAATAAATTGTAAACAGCGTCTTACTTTGATGAATGCTCGACCAGAGGCATTTTCTCGAGACGGCAGTGCCTGTTTTGGTTTCATTTCAATTCTCCACTATGTGTACTGATGCATTCAACTCTGCTGACAATCTATGTTCTCAACTTAAAAAAGCCCTAAAGAAGATTGTAATACACAATCGAAACGTCGGCATTTTTTTAAAAGAGAGCTGGTTTTATTTTGTCCTGTACCCGTAAACCTGTTCCTATTCATTATAAATACTACTATCTCTTGATTCACAATAAATAATTGATATTGATAGTTCATAGAAAATGATAATTATATTTTTATTTTCAAAAATTACTAGGTAGGCACACTTATTAATAGAAATCTTTAAGGAACATACTTATCTTCTAATTTATCTCTCTAAAATTTGTCATTAGTTTAGGGAAAGAATGTAACAAAGGGATAGAGACAAACTTTTCGTCATTCATGAAGAATTGCCACTTTCTAAACTTTCTCTTTCTCTAACTTTTTCCCCTCAGATAAAGAAAGCCAAACATTTTTCGCATTTTGTTATGGCGGCGAGAAGACCTCCTTTAGAGGTGTTAGCCAATTTTCATGTACTACTGCTAACCCATTACTTGGAGTCTCGTTTAATTGTACTACATATTACACGTTTGTAAGTTTGTGAAATCACTGTTAGCTTCACAACAATCACTGAATCACAACACTCAGCAGTTTACGACGATGTAAACAAGTCTCGCCACCGGCGCAATACGTATTATTTTATTATTGTTGCTAACTCAGGGTTCAATAATTCCCGTGTAGCGATTTAACACTAAAACACTATTCATATATCCACAAATAAACAACTGCGTTCTAAATAAACAGAGCTATAAATCACTCGTGAGTTCCCACGCCGCAGCGCCCGGATAGGCCGCCAAGGTCCAACCTCCAAAGGTTGTAATAACTCCGCCTCCCAGCCCCGCTCATCGTAACATTATATACGGAGAACGTCAATCCCACCCAATAGAACGAATCCCCAGTTATCTATGAAAATCTCGCAGATGGTCGAAAAGATTTCGTTGCGCACGCTTACCGCGCACCACGTGCTAGTTGAAAACTGAGTGACGTTTTAAATTTGACCTTTAGAAATGTTGAGGTTATCTCGGTTATGACATTTAAACTGGCGGGAATAAAAGTGATTTGTAAACTTCTTACTTTTAAATATCGAAATATAATAGCTGGGCTGGGATAAGGCGAGGGCCCATTGGAAGATATTTAGCGCCTTTTAGCCAACGAAAACGTAGGAAAAATGCTTCACTTCAATTTAAATAGTAATGGAAATTCTTTCCTGATCCCTGCACGTTGTTAAGTTTGTCGACTTTAATATCGTATAAGTTTTTGTTTTCATAAAATATTCAATATAGAAAAAGTAAAGCCAAATGAAAATGAACACCAAAATGTTAGTTAAAGCAATTAACAGAAAGGAACTTTTGATTGTTGTGGCCCTTGGTGGATTACAAACAAGGCATATAATATCAGGCACCTGAACATTTGTTTTGTTACAAAGCAAACACATGCTTAGTTACTCGACGAAAATAAACTGCGCATGCGCGAGATTTGGAAATTATTTGAAAGTTCTACGTTGCCAATTTGTCGACGCATCTGACGTCACGCGATTAGATAAATTAGTAAAATCTTACTAAAATCACCAATAATTACCATTTTAGCATTTTTAAGTTTATGCAGGATACATATTACTTATATTATAACCGAACATATGATATTATAAAATCGATAAAATTCACAATAAATTGAATTTTTTAACACTCACAAACGATAATAGAAATTACATCTGTCAACCTTGCATTTAACCCACTTTTTGGGGACGCTTTCAAGTTTTCATCTTGATCTTGTTCGTTCTTTGCTAAAGTTAACTTTCAGTTTAGTGTTTGCTTAGTTTAATTTACTCAAATCATTAATCGGTCTGCATAAATACCGTTTGGTTTAATCTAACTCAACTTTGCTTAGCTGGGTATTCCGGTGCGGCGTCTTTTGTGCTATGTTTACTGCTGCAGATTTAGGAGTGTTCCTATTTCTGACTGAGGTTTGTTTAGTATACCTAGGTATGTAAGTTTGTTTTGCAACTAAACAGATGTTCAGGGGTTTTGCCTGTATCCAGGCCCTCCACTAATGAGCTCCTATAGGAGTTCCATATTATTTTACCCATACCAAGACCTATACCTAGTTCAGGTGTTTATTTTATGCTAAACTCTAGGAAAGCATCAATGAGATAGCCTCCAAGGGTGCTAGGCATATCGTGTGCCTGGTTTGTGACGCGTCAAGGGTCACAACTACCAGAAGTTTCTTTCGGTATCGACTTTCGTTCCCGCCAATAAACATGTCACATTTGGCATAACCTAAAAATTTGTAGACGTCAGATTCAAAACGTCACTCATCTTTCAAATAGCACGTGGTGCGCAGTGAACATGCGCAGTAAAATCTCGTCGACCAACTGCGCGATTTTCATAGCCAACTGAGGAGCTTCATTTTCGATTTACTGTGAGGGATTGACGTTCGCCGTATATTTAAATAATAGGTATAAGACTTGAGCATTCGACCGCAATGGTACGCGCTCGTGAAACGGTCGACAATCTGATTTTGCGCTCATTTTCAAATAATTCTATTTTATATACCTATACTATTATCATAAATAGTAGATTATGTAACTAGGAGTAAAAGTCGGTTTTTTTGTGCTGAGCCCAGAGATTGACGGGCGAAGCGAAGTTCAGGTTGCAACTGGGCGAACCACAAAAAGACTTTTAATCCGTGTAACATAATAATGACCTATTTTTTTTCAAGCTATTTAAATTACAAGTCTACAGGCTGATTCATCAGTATGTTAATATATTTTTATTTTTTTATTTATCATTTTAGATAAATATGTTCAATGCAAGTTGTATAGGGTTTTATAGAATTATTTAGAAATATATATGAATTTTTGTCAATATGTGTGTTATATACAGATAACCATGGCAGACCCAAGTTAAGTTTTTTCTTTGTTATGAGCGGGGTGAGTTCTTGGGTTGTGGTCCCTTGATATGTTGGGAAAAAGAAACAATTCTCTTTCTTTAACTGTAAAAAATGTAGTAGTTCAATGATGTTTAGCATGTTCATCAGTTACGTTAAAACATAATACTAAAAAACAACATTTTTATTTTGATTGTTGTGATAAACAAAGTTTTAATTAATCAAACACCCTATATATTACAAAACTAAAACCTACAACTACTAACCAGTCGAAATGCGCGAAATCAACTAAGAATTTGCGTCAAAAACTGAAACATAGAATGGATGCACCTTCGCACCAAGAGCTCTGATTACTCTATTCAACTGCTGTAGTGCCATCTAGTATCTAGTGCTTAAAAGTTTTCGTAAACTACAATATTGACAATCGTTTATGTACAACTGCGCCACCACGAGAGTAGCGGTGATTTTTGACTTTACTTTTACTGCCTAGGACTTTTTTGTAATTTTTTTTGCTCTCAGGATTAGAAAACCCACTTTAGGTGGGCGTATGGAGAAAACAATTGACGTACTTTTAGTCCGCTTGAAAAAAAAAAGTTGATTTATAACAGTCTTAAATATAAGGAAAAATATTAGAAAAAGATTGTGATAAATGATTTTAACGTTTCTGTTTGACTCTCTTCCACTTTCGTCACCATTCGCAGCTGTGTATATGACAAATCTATTAGATATTCTTCATTAACGAATACGTAGTGTGTTATTGGACCAAATAATGACGTCAAACCTGACGGCATTTTTAGGACGTCGCTAAGAAGTCCAAAATAAGTCGCCCAATGGACGTCACATTTTCGCCTTCTGACGAATACGACCAATCATGTTCAATATCGGACGTCCACATGCGTGCTCGCCTTGATAACCACTTTGTGATAAATGATTGTTTGTTTTAAGGTATTTATTGGTAGCCATGTTCCTCCCCCACATGAAGAAATACCGACATTGATGGAAAATTACGTTGAGTGGTTGAACTCGGAGGAAGCTCATAGCATGCACCCAGTGAGATACGCAGCTTTAGCTCATTACAAACTAGTCGATATACATCCATTTGTTGATGGAAATGGACGCACAAGTAGACTTATTATGAATCTTATACTTCTTAAGGCTGGATATCCCCCAGTGATGGTTTTAAAAGAACAGAGGTAAGCTATAAGTCACTAGCTTTAATATTTAATTTGTGGAAAGTATCTTGACTGGGAAATCTCAAGGAAGAAAATTTCTTGGGTAGTCGGTCAGGGCTTAGAAGGAAACACTTCTTAGCTAAAACAAGCTTTTGGCAACGTTTATTGCATTCTTCAGAGCTGCAATGTCAGCCCTAGTACAAGCTTTTCATGTTCTTTGATAAATTTTGGTATATAGAAGGTTAAAGGGGCTATTAGTAATAATAGTAATAAAAAAGATGGTTAATATGTTGGTGAATCTGGCCCTAATTAAGTGTACATCAGCCGGTACGTGTTTTACTATGTACTCAAAGTTGATTAGTATTTTCTTACAGGAAATGTTCTTTTTTTTTGAACCATCACAAATTTATGGGCTAGCAAATCCATCAGCCAATCAGGTCGTCCATAGACCAAAGCCAATCAGGTCTCTAACACAATTGTCTTCGGTCGGAATATTCAAAAGCGGATGTTGGTTCTTTAGATGGTTGATTTTTCGAAAGTTGCTCTCCCTGATTGACAGAAAATTTGTCTCTCGGTAGGTACGTGTGGCCTTCTATAGAACTCTTGTAGGGTGTGGTTATCTATGACATTACTCAGTCTCTAGCGATCTATCTCCAAAATGTACGCAGACCTTCCGTCGTTGAATATTTAGCAGCAAGTACGCACTTAGCAATTTTACATTCTTATCATCTGACAAGAATATGCCTTCGAGGAGATGGAATGTGATATTCAGGTGAAAAATTATCATTTCGAACTTGAGTATCACATGAGAAGAACGTGTCCCGCGACCTCCTTTTCACGTTCTCAGAACGTGCCAATTATGTTCCGTGGCTAATGATTATTAAATGATAAACACATTCTTTTGTGATATTATAAACATGCACCATTTATGTTCCTTTGCGATGTTCCTAGCACCTGACAAGAATAAGCCTTTCAGGAGAGGAACATGTGATATTCATGTGAAATATTATCATTCGAAACTGGAATATTGTTGCGAACTCAGGGTTCAATAATTCCAGTGTAACGATTTAACACGAAAACACTATTTATTTATCCCACAAATACACACAGGTACAATTCGACTACTAAATAACTCACGACTTAACACTTTATAGCCTTCTATTATCGTTTGGTACTTTAGCTTACTTATAGCTCGATCAAAATACGACTACTCTAACGGCCTCGCTAGTCGCCTTTTATACTAAATCCTAAAAATACAGAAAAGCCTAGAATATCTTAGAAGAAAAATAATTAATCCGAGACACATAAAAAAAGGTAGTAAATAGCTGCGTTCTAAATAAACAGAGCAATAAATCACTCGCGACAGTCCCATGCTGCAGCGGCCGGATAGGGAGCGACCCGCGAAGGCTTCCGCTCATCGTAACAATATCATATGAAAAGGACGCGTCCGGTGACCCCCTGTACAAGTACTCAGGATGTGCTAGTATTCCGTAAAGTGCTCTACTTTCACAATCAAATGTGTGCGGAATAGCCGTTTTACAGCACACGCCTAGGAAATAGTGAGTTTCTTATCTTGGTTTCTCTATTTTGATGTGATTTTTACCTTTATGGAAGACCTGTACCTGGGGGCTGAATGATGGCGATGTTGCGGTGGCGGCGTTTTGCGACCTGGCGATGGCTTTCAACTGCGTACGGCATGACATCTTCCTGTATAAATTGGATCGCTGCGGCTTCAGGGGCATTGCTCTGAAGTGGCTTTCTTCGTATTGGGAGAGAAGGATTCAAAGAGTTTATTTTGAAAACCAGCTCTCAGGGAAGGTTGAGATGGAACATGGCGTCCGACAGGGTTCTGTGCTTGAACCAATCCTGTTTTTAATATATATTAACGATCTGGGTTCTCTGGACATTTCTGGTCGGTTCACATTGTTCGCGGACGACGCTACCATTCTCTGGTGCGGTAGGGATGAGGGCTCGCTTAGCGTTACTGTTGGCAGGGCAGGCAGGGACCTGCAAATCGTGAATGATTGGTGTAGGGCAAATCACCTCTCATTGAATATTGGTAAGACTGGAGTAATGCCATTTAAGTGTGGCTTGAGTGGATTCAGCATCGGTGATTATCCAGTTAATGATATCTCGGAGAGCAGATTCTTGGGAGTATGGATTGACCATAGGCTTAAGTTTGAACAACATGTGGAGACTGCGGGGACGGATTGCGAGTGGCTGCTTTGCGCTGAGGATCATGTCTAGGGAGTTGGACTACTCTGTAACCAGATCAGCTTACTTTTCCTTGGTCGAAAGTCACTTGCGATACGGAATTTGTTTTTGGGGTGTTTGTCGGGGAGCGCTTTTTAGTGCATTGTTCATACTTCAGAAGAGAGCGGTGAGGTACGTTTGTGGAGTGGGGGCGACAGAGTCATGCCGGCCGTTGTTTGCGCGATGCAGGGTCACCACGTTAACCTCTCTGTTTGTTTTGGAGACTGCTTCATTAATCTTCAGAAAGTATCGAAGCACCCTTCATCGGGGAGATATTTCTAGAACCCGCACCGTGTTTAGCGAGCGCTTGCCGATACCAACGTCCGCCCAAACTCGTAACTCAGTAATATATAACAGCAAGAAAATATTTAACCATTTACCACTGAGTCTTAGACAAATTACAAGTTATGAGATGTTTAGAAAACAATTGAAGTTTTTACTTTTGCCACTAGCCATTTACTCGCTGGAGGAATTTTATAGGAAACGATTGTGACGGATGGTTGACATCGGTAGTAGGGTGTTATTTTCTCTGTGTGGTCAGAACTTGAAACAATCAAGTGTTTTTTGAATGGTTGTTTGCTGTATAGTATTGAGTTGTTATTTTGAGAGATGATGTGGGTATGATTGTGTGCTAGTTTTAATTTTGCTTTTACTTGTAGTTTAGGGTACAGTTCATTCTTTGTCAATATGACTAAGTTTCTTGAGACAATAAAGCTTATTGGTTGATTGATTGGTTGCTCCCGCTACCAGCCCAGCCCCCATTGACCTTTTACGTAATTGACAATTTGACATGAACAAAGACATTAGCGACACTCGTATTTTTAATGTCAAATTTTTGATGTAGTGGACGACGTTTTTCAACAACCGAAAGAAATAGACTATAAAAATCTTCAAATGTACGACAGTGACAGACCTATTCCACCACACCAAAAAGTTTACTTTAAAGACAGGCGAGACACTAATGAGTAATGACATAATACGACGTTCGGTTATTGATAGTGCGTACGTATAATGTTTAGTCAGACCAGTCAGAGCGGTTCTGAAACACGGAATCCTACACTTAGGTGTTATAAAATAACATCTTTGCGAAAAAGTTTACTAATTTACATTCTCAGGATTGGGAAATTATCATTATCCAATGATACAGCTTTGGAGTCGATTATTTTTTATAAAATTCCACCTAGAGATGCCATTGGCATTTTACGTAATAAACAAGAAAATTGCAACTTTTCAAATTTATTTCATACTTAAAATTCACATCTACTATCACTATTATTGTTTATTTATTGGTAATTTTAATAAATGGGATATAAATATTTTACTTAATTGACTAAGTTCCTTTAAAGAACGTTCCTATCATACTATTCATTAGAACTTCTTTTCAGTAACCTCCTTGTCATGTGATATTCTCATACCGAAAAGGACGTGATATATGGGGTCATGACAAGAGCGTACTTTTTGGACATTCTTCCAGAGAACATTACATTCATGTTACCTTCATATTACTTAAAGAATGTTCCTTTTGGGTATAGCCCAATTTTAGTTGAAGCTCCCATTTATGGCCTATTTATTTACAACCATTGTAGGTAGTCCCGAAGAAGGCAATAAACGTTGCCCAAAAGCTTGGTTTAACCAAAGTTAACTAAGAAGTTTTTCTTCCTGACGCCTTGACCAACTACCTACAGAATTCAAATTTTTATTGACAATGATGTATTTGATTTCAGAGACAAATACTATGACACACTAAAAACTGCCAATATGGGAGATGTAAAGCCGTTTGTGCGCTTTGTTGCCCAATGTACCTTACAGATTTTGGATATGTATCTCTACGGTACCAGGGCCCTGTCTTTAGACGGACCAGATCATCAAGTTGTTGAAGTTTTGTAAATTTTAGTATTATTGTTGACTCGTTTTCGTTAGATATCGGACCAAAGAACTTACTCTAAGAACATTTATGAGCGTGTAAACTATACAAATCTCTTTTGCTTCAGCCATGAAGTCGGAATTTGATTTTTTCAGTAAATCAAAACCAATAAAAGCTTTGGTTGATTTGGAGTGACTGAAAAAAGAATACGCTTTATTATGCAACCAGTCAATGAATAAGAATATTCTTCTATATACAGGGTGGCTCATCGAAAATAATGCACCTGTTTTTCTTCCAATTGGGTATATACATTGAAAATCAGTGAAACACATTAACATTTGTTTTTAGGGGAACACATTTTTTAGTAATTTCAGTCCCTTAGCTTAAGCCCCCTAAGGGGAGTAAACTACTAAAAATTGACCATGCAATTTTAAGTGGAAAGAGGGGTCGAGTGATAATTTGTTTTGAAGGTCTTATTCATTTGCCAAATTTCATGTAATTTGAATAAACCAATTCAAAATGGCGGCCAGTTAAACTTTACCGATTTGTAAATATGTATTACACGCTTTAATTTAAGCTGTTTGAGTTGCAGCAAAATGATTTCCATTATCCTGTCTTAACCTATTCAATTGTTCCATTTTAATAATTGAGAACAGTTGTATAAGTAATTTAAATAAACATTTTAATATTAACACAGTGAAATAACTTGTTCTAAGCTATCAAATGTTGAAAATGTTCACCAACGTTTTGTAGAATCTTGGGTGTAATTTAGCCACATTCTTATACGATCCATTTGACGCAAGTTTTTTCTAATGAGGTAGGCGCCTTAGCATTAACTTTTGATTGTATGTGTCCCAGAGGAAAAAGTCTAAGAGGTGAGAAGTCAGGGAAGCGTGCAGGCCTGTCAATCGGTTCTCTTCTTCCCATCCATTGATTTGATTTGCGGAAACGCGACATCCAAGAATTCTTTTTCAGAAGGCGGTGGAGCACTATTTTGGCTCGATTATTCTCGTTAACGCTGGGTAAACCGTGGTTTCCAACCAATCCAGATACATTTCTCCAAAAAAGTTTCCAGGCAAAAAAATTGGTAGGACAATATGGTCCCTAAAAATTCCTACCCGTACATTTTTCGGGATGGTGAGTGTGCACCTCACGAAATATTCTTGGATTAGTGTCTGTCCAAAACCGGCCGTTATGTCTATTGACTTTATCATAAAAACAATGTACACCGAAAAAGAAATATTGAAGAGGAAGTGAGGATCACTATTGATTCACTTAAGTTTTACAAAATTGGACACGTTTATGAAAGCGTTAACGAGAATAATCGAGTAAAATATTAATTATCGTGCTGAAAATTTATGCTTCCAACAAGATGGTGCTTCAGCTCATTTTGCTACGCCGTAAGAAAATTCTTGGATGTAACGTTTCCGCATCAATTGATTGGAAGAAAGGGACCGATTAAGAGGCCTGCACATTTCCCTGACTTACCACCTCTAGAATTTTTCCTCAGGGAACATATAAAATTTTAAAAAATCATGCTACGGCGCCTACTTGATTAGAAGACTTGCGTTGAAGTCCACGTTGTGGTCAAATTACACCCGAAATTCTTACAAAACGTTAGGAATCACTTTGAAACGTGTATACTACCGCATGGAAGTTAATGGTAAACATTTTTATCATTAATATATTAGAACAAGTTCTTCAGTATATTAGAACAATGTCAATCATTAAAGGGATAATAAAAATATACAATAAATAAAATATATACGATAATGAAAACGATTTTGCTGCAACTCAAACCGCTTAAATTGAAGCATGTAAAGTTTGCAAATCTGTAAAGTTTAACTGGCCGCATTTTAAATTGGTTTAATCAAATTACATGAAATTGGCATTGTTAATAGTTTGTGAAAACTAGGGTAGGAATGTGCAAGCCTTTTTTTTTCAGTTTTTCTCAAAAGTTTAAGTTTTTTTTCTAGAAAATGGTGGCTGAAAATTGCAGTGGTAACATGCATCGCACTTTTTTCAGTGTCACTCTTTAAAGGGTGTTCCACGCTATTCGCGTCGTTTATGGCTCATATTACGATTCTTTAGGGTTCTACACCACTTAAAATTGTTTGTCCACGACTGTTCGATAATATGGTCATAATTTGTCAACTTGTAACCACTCAATATTCATTATTCACGCTGCGCCTTTTGTTTTTTCATTATAGACTCCATAAAAATTACATGCAGACACCACGATGTTAGAAATTACAAACAAAACAAATGAACGTTGCAACTATTACGGCCGCCCTGATGGCCGTCATCATCAGTCGCTTTAAGGTCACTCCGACTTTGACAACCAAAACAAAGGGCATTTTGACCACCAAGGTATCTAATTGATTATTATGTAAAATTTGTAAGTTAAGTCGTGGACAAAGTATAGTATCCAACTTGCATATAATAGGCATCATTACTTCAGGTAAATTGGTCACTCGCTACGCTCGTAGGCTCAAACGACACCTCTCGCAATGATGTCCTTCATTATATGCTTGTTAGATAATATACTGTTAGTTTACCGGATGGGGAAACTAAAGTAACTTCTACAAAAGTACTTACACTTGTACGCATTTTTTTTTTATATTCCTCTGTCACATGGTAGGGTAGAGTGGCGTTGACTGAACCAAATTGAATAACTTTTCTTCTTAATTACCGATGTTAATCCCAATTTTTTGCTTATTGCATTTCATAAAGGATGCAACTAACATTAAAATATATAATAATGGGTCCTTCATTTTAAGGGCATTCAGCCCCTTATCCAGGTTAACTGGAACACATTTATTTTTAAATAAATACGACAAAACTAACATAACCAACACAAAAACTTATTAATGTTATAGAGCGGTCAGCGTTATTCCGGAAAAGTAACTATTGTTTTTGTTCTTTTTAAGACAAAAGTAACGCGTAACATGCAAACCGTGAGTAACGCTTTCCTTTAAAGTGATGCGTTGCTTTTGAGTTACGCGTTACTATAAAGGAACGCATTTATAGCTTGACAAAAACAAAACATGAGATAATCTTTTTCCGGTATTATATCGACGGTGACACGACAGAAAGCCGTAAGCGCCATTTGGCAAATTTGTCAGGAGGCCGAAAAACGCATAGCATCTCTTATAGAACTTTCACAGTAATAAAATTTGGAGGAATCCTTTAGATTGTCACTAACAACTTAACGTAGCAATAACTCTCCAAAAGAACTAAGAATTGCCTTTTTAGCAGGCGTTTTGTCGCTTAGATCTCACTCATATTAATTCAATCAAAAACTATGGCGTTTAACTCTTTTTTTTAAAACAAAATCTATTAAAATTGCGCTTAAAATTCGAATACGCCTTCCATTTTTCCAGTCTGGAAATTCAGTAGGTACTTACACCTTTTTAAAATCGTGCAAATTCTAGACTACTAACTCAAACATTTTTTATACGTTTTATAAACCATCACTAAACAAAATTGTTAAAAATAGGTAAATTGGAAAATGCAGAAACAAAAACCCAGAGATGCTAATTCTTTAAAATAAAAACCTAAGTGTTTATGAAACTCAGGAACAAACATTTTTTATTGCATAAACTTAAAGCTTTAACGTTTGTTTAAAATAAATAATTTTGATTCTTATTCTAATAAATCCAATATAATAAAAACTAAACTAAATAAAACAAAATACTTAGATTTCTTCTAAGTCTTCCACATCTGACTCAGGTAAGACATCAGGTACATGGGTTCCATTGGAAGTTAGAGCTAGGTACTCGGCATGGTAGGTCTATTGTTTCACATTTTTCTCACATAAATTTCGCAAATTTTTCAATTTGTTTTCGTTAATAGGCAATTCGGAATAGTAAAGTCTATTGGGACGGTCCATTTCTGCATTTGGCAAATAGCTGTTAGTTATATACAAGGAATTTAAATCGGCTTTGGAAACTGAAGCATGACGGATGCTCGCTATTCTTAATTCCACTCCATCTCTGTCCTTGATTCTTTTGTTATTTGAGAGTGATTTCCAGTCTAAAAATTGTTCAAAACTTACAGAAATTACCTCGTATGGCCTTGGTCTTTTTCTGGCATTTCTGATTAAAGTATTCCATTCGGATGGAGCTTGAATGCTCAGTTTAGAGATATACTTTTCTATTACAGCATGCACACTGTATACAGGCATGTATGTATGTCCAGCTACTAGATAAGTAATGGAAATTTCCTCTACCCACTTTGATGTTTTAATAAAATATAACAACATAGTCAACATTACTTTATTTTTATTCTGGCAAGGACAATTATCGCAGTACAAATTTATTTTTCGGTACTTCTTTTCCTGGTCAATTCGTAAAAGGTGGGTGCAAATTTCATTTACACCTCGCTTTCCATTTTTTTTCCTCCCAAATGCAAAAATATGCATTTTGGGTTTTACTCTCATATATCGTAAAGTTGTAAACGGCATATTTTCTGCTGAATCCATATAACATGTTTTTTCCATGTGGTGTACTCAAGACCTTTTGCAAATCAAATGAGACAACTAATGTATCATCAATAGAGGAATTAGATTGATCACTCAAAAAAAGTTGTTTTGCTTCGTCTTTCTTCTTTTGGTGATTTAAATAACTTGCTCTGTCAGAGTCTGTTTTCTTGTCTTCCGGTATGTTTTTATACCATTCACACTTTGAACATTTGTCTTTGCGAGGTACGTGAATTCCAATATTGAACTTACTCTTGAAATGATTTTTATCCCAGAGGATTCCCAGAGGATTTTTATTCATACTAGTGATATGAGAAGCATACAATCTGTAAAGATTACTTATGCTTTTTTACTTCTGCTGGTAGGTACAGTTTGTCTGTCGACGACCTACAATAATGGGAAGGCACCGCAGGGAGAGCTTCAATATAAGATCGAAAATCTTGCATTTGTTCTTCGGTTACCTTATGTTTAGGTTCATGTTTTCCTCTCAGATCTAAATTTTCTTTTATTTTCCCTTTAATTGAACCTCTAATAAACTTCTGGGACACATTTAAAGATGCTTGGAAAAATTTTAGACATACGCGTAATTGAACACCACCTTTCATATTGGTATGGTAAAGCCCTTCTTGAGTTGAGTTTCTCGGTCCTCCTTTAACAGATATTACGTTCACACAACCGTCAATAAAACTCCGCTTTTTATCTAAACCGTTATTTACCGTTTATTTCTTGTCTATCATTTGGAGAAAAAGTATTGCAGTTATTGTTGCAATTTTTATTAATGCACAGATTTGGTAACACTTTTTTACATTTCACAATCTTATTTTTGTAATCGCAATATTCTTCTCCGCTTTGACGACGGCGTTTATTTAACTCCCTTAAGCTTTCTTTCTTTTTGCATTTCTTGCCTTTATGTAGAGTTTCATCCCACGATTCCGACGCCAAATCACTTTCGTTCGAATTATACTTTTCTTGGACCACACACTGGGAATTCTCGATTTTGTCGTTTATAGGATAATCACGACGTCCGCTAACACCTTTAGGATTAAGTCCATCTAAACCCTCATGTCTACTACTATCTGAGTAGTCTACCAACTTCTGCGTCTTCAATCTTCAACGTCTGTAACTGGCTTTTGGCCTTCAATTAATTGTTTATTATTAATATCACTGTCATCAGTCTTTTGTTCTTCAGTCTCATAGTTAATTTGAGAGTTTCTTAAATCTAATAGGGTTTGCTCAATTAGGTCGCCAGGTAATGACGGAAAAATTTCGTCTGAGCAAATTGTGTCTGTCATGTCGCTGATTCCATGTCCTTCCTCGACATAATCATCACTTAATAAGATGACCTCGTGGCATAAGGCTTCACTTAAATCGTCAGAAGCATCACCATAATTTATTTCTGCTGGTGCATCACTTTTTGATTTTTTATTTGCCATCATAACCATCCTCTTTGCACGAGGGAGATGTGCTTGATCCATCTAAAAATAGTGTGGGCGTAAGCGATAAATTGGATGGAAACTTAAACATGAATTTCTTTATAAAAATAATATAAATTAAACTTAGTCAGTTGCAATAGATGATCGTTTTTTATAATTATAAGTTTACAGATACATTCTGAGGTCCAGATGTATCAACTATTGGTAGAAATTAACGATTAAAATGTCCATTGTAATCTTATGGGTGAGTGGCGGTTAGGACTTTACAAAATATATTGTAGAAAAGGCGTAACCGACAAAATCAAATTTTTGGAGGTCTTTTTACAGTAAAGACGTATTTCGTCTATATCAGTCGTATATCCTGACAAAATAACATTCAATATTAATGTTAATACGAAATCCGTCGGGAGCTTCATTTTCCTTCCGAATAGTCGTGTGGCTTCGTGTATAAAACCTCGATACGCCATTAACATGAGCGGTAGATATCGGTCCCATTTACGCTGATGATCTGCCACCATTTTTGACAGAAACTGTTCCATGGTCCGATTAAATCTTTCCACCACCTCGTTTTCCGAGTGTCCGAGTCTTCGACGAATTCCGAAAAGTTCCAGAACCTTCTGGAAAACGGCCGATTCCAAGTTGCGGCCTTGATACGAGCGAAGTTCGAGAGGGACTCCAAATCTGCAGAAGTTTTCTCATTTATCAGGACCGTTGCTATAGTTGTCGCTTCTCGATTTGGTGAAATAGACATGGCGACCAAGATGTATTTGTTGCCTGCTTCAGTCTGTGGAAATGGTCCGGCGATATCAATTGCTACACTCTCGAATGGGGCACCTACCATTCGACTACGTGATCTTGTTCGAGTTCCTTTTGTAGCACACCAGGCTTCACAGTTGCGCCACCAAGACTCGACGTCTTCTTGATAATTCACCCAGTAGAACCGCTCTTTAGTTTTTGCCAGAGTCTTATTCACTCCAAAGTGACCTCCACTTGTTCCGTTGTGTATTTCCTTTAGTGCGTCTGATTTTCTGCTTTCAGGAACAACCAATTGACTGACTACGGTCCTGCCATCCGGGCTTTCTCATGCTCTCTTCAGTAATTGATTTATTTTAGGAGAGTCGCAATGAGCGTATACCGTTTACATTCTCTTATCAGTCTGCAAAAATACTGACATTGGCCTCTCAACCAACCAAATACACAGTACTCCAAGAAGAACACCCTTATGATGACTGCAGCTCCCACTTTCGATTCAACAATGAGTTTTACTGGTATGCAGTGTTTGATGGCCATAAAGTTAAGAGAGTGAATGACTGCTGAAGTGAACTTCTTTCAGATATATGAAAAATAATCAGACGAAGAAGTGAGAGAACTCATTCGACAAGTTTTCCAATTGTAGAAACTGGATACATGGAGACCCTTGAAGATTTACTAGCTGAGAACCAGCTTGTGATATGACTGTGAAATTCCTGAAGTATTGAATAGCTATGAAGCTTACAAAAAACTCTCAGTTTATTCAAGTTTAGACTCTTAACAGCAATATCTTGCCACCCCCGGCCTCTTATTAGGCATCTTATATTGGTTCGACGTCTGGATCCTTCGTTTGTTCATCTCAAAGTGCATGTGTGGTGCAGCCATCATCAAATTCCATCAATGTTCCCTTACAGAAGGAACTGTCACGCTGCAATATTCTGTGATAATGCTGATTGTTTCCTTTGCACGGTCTTCTAGATAATCCATCGGCATTTCCGTCAGACCTTCCTGGGCGATGTTCAAAACTTTGGTCTCCAGAATTATTGACTTTACTTATTTAGTGGTATACGTATTAGTGGTAAGGGAATAAGTTTTTATTTCGGTTCGTTACTATTTGTTTGGTTAAAACTTCTTGCCTGTTGCCCTGCTCATGCTTATCTGTCTAGAGTTCTCAATGACAGTTTATCCATTTGCGTAAAACTTATCTTTGTTCATTATTGTCCGGTCCTATCGTCCCTGGACCAACTAACTTTTAAGTTTTTGCCAGTGGTAACTGCATATTCGTAACCTAGAATAGGGGCGTAATTGATAATCCATAGTGAACTTTACTTGCGTGTTGTGTGTAACTTTTTAGTGCAAGTTCTTCTTCATTTAAAAACACCAATAAATGAAAACACCAATCAATGTCTAACTTATGCTTGGTTGTGGTCGGCTTGCGCGGTAATTTAAAATACTAAATGTACTTCTATTAACAAGTCAAATAGCTCCCAAACTGAGTTTTTCACTATATGTTAATAGAGGGAGGTTGTAAGCGATGGTTCAGTTTACTTTCCTGCCCTGTATACCTCACCATACACTACCAATGTTTAGTAATACAGTAAGTTCGAGCACTCGGCTTGTGGCGACATACCTTCCTACCCCTTTCGTCTCTAGTGTCAGGCAATAGTTATAATCACACGCGATAAGTACATCGGCCTGCCCTCGTACCCACAACCTACAAAACTCGACATCACCTTGCAATTCAGACGGTATGCGACCATCGTATACTTTCTGAAGCCATCCCAACAAACAATTTTCAACAAGTGACCTTACTATATGGATTGCATTTTTTTCAATGTCACCCTGTATAATAGTAACAGTCGTATTCTAATAATATTGGAGGTGAAAACCTGAAATCGGAAAAGTAGTCGACAACAATCTTGGCTTATAATACTCGACTGTATGTACTTACATGGCATCAAAATCCCATGACATGTAATTCCGCGACTATTGTGATTATTTTCATTACTGTTGTTAAGTCTTAAAAATTTATGTTAATGTGATTGTTTATAAGGAAATATTTATTTATTTTAATTTAGGTTTGTTGAATACGCGACCTATTTACTACAGCCAAGAAATAAACCAATGAATTCTAAAAGTATAGTTTTATTTCATTAAACTATTAAAATTTACAATATATTAACATCTAACAATATTTTGTCTATCACAACCATATTTTCACAAGTTATTATTAATTAATCCAGGTACGTGTTAACAATGGATAAGCAAAGTTGTTAAGATTAAAAAAAAAAATCGACACTTTGAGCACTATACGTAGGTATGGCAATAACTGCTAAACTTGATGAATGTTGTGCGATAACGGAGGTGTCTTTTTCTTTGCCTTTTCAAAGGCTTGTATGATAGCATCTCTGTGTGGTAATCAAACATTAGCAAGCCCTAAATCATAATAATATGGAACTTACCTGAAAATATTCCTATACCAAATATAGGCTCCAACATGGCCGCAATCTAAATACCGGACGGTAGCTCCTGGCCATATTTCGTCAAGTTTCGACACACCTCTTCTAGGAACGTAACCGTCAGTTTTGGCAGTGATTGATATCACGAGTGACGTATCTACTGGCACTGAGAAGTTTTTTAAATGAGTGCACTCGTCCATCATTCCACGCATGAACCACAAGGCCTCTTTCGCTAAATTGAATAATTCTAATCAATGTAGATGTCTTCGACTACCTCTACATTTAAACAAACAGTTGAAAGTAGCTATAACTTTGTAATTTCATTATAAAAGAAAACTAAAATGGCAAAAAGTACACCTCGCAAATTGGCGTTGAACATTTCAAGTTACTATTCACATTATTAGATGCCATCACAGAGAACTTAATTGTACGGTTGAATTGGTGGATTGGAAGGATGGGTGGAAATTATACAATTATCTCTTCGCCGACGTTCCGTTTATTATGCATGCATAAACTTCCTCAGGGATTAAAGCAAAAACTTCCGTTGGTTCATTAGATTCGCCATCAGCTCCAGATTCGTTCAGGTCCTCTTTAAAGGTCCTATATGTCTGCAGCCGTTATGTATGTCTTCATGGAAGTTAAACTGTTTGTAACGTCCATGAAGAAAGTCATGTTTGTTGTCGTTTTCCGCAAGTATAAACAATGGTTATAAGAGATAGCGTCCCAGAGAACTGCGTGGTATCGTTTACTTGTATGGTTGAATTGGTGGATAGGAACGATGGATGGAAATTACATATATTTTGCATAAACTTCCTCAGAGATTGCAGCAAAAAAAACGATGATGCAAGCACAACCATTGCGAAAAACGACAACAAACGTGAGTTTCTTCATGATCGTTAAAAGCACTCACGACCTGCAGACATACAAAGCCTTAAAGCTAGGGACTCTCTAATAAACCAACGGGATATTTTACTTTAGTCCCTGAGGAAGTTTATGCATAAAAAACGAAACGTCGGCGAAGAGATAATTGTTCAATTTCCACCCATCGTTCCAATCCGCGAATTAACACAGTCCAAATTTGAGGTTTTTACTAAAAATCGGGAGTTTCGAGAGGCCTCTGAAAAAGAGCTGCTTGACCTGGAGCTTTTAGAGGTCAAACGAAGGATAGGCAAATCGGAGAGTCTGCAGATAGCTCTTTAAACACTGTTCTCTTGCACAGATAGTTGTTGCCCGAATGAGGGGCACATTTTCCGGCCGGGATCTTGACGGTTAGAGCCATATAAATAATAATTGACATATAATTATAGCGCAACATTAAAAAGTTCAGCCCGAAAAAGTCCGGCTCAGTGGCAACAAAAGCGCATGGGCGGCTGGCAAGCTCCGCCCCTTAATTTTGAAAAATCGACGATGCCAAGCTTTATGTTTTATTAAGTTTTCGCCGAAATATAAAATATCTAATAATGTATTATATCAATATAAAAATACTAAGAATTATTTTTAGTTTCTAAAATGTTTGAGCTGTTAGTTAACTTGGCAAATTAGCATAGTGTGGTGTAATAAAAAACTAAAAACTCGTAATTTATTTAAAATAAGCTTCTGTTCTATTCCTGAATATAATTTACACATGACAATGCCGTAATGCTTTCAACGTCATTTGCTGTTAACCTAACTTTTTAGTTTTTTTTTTGGCGTGTACGCGCCTAACATTTACACATTAGTCAGTTGATATTGATAATAAAACCATAATAATAATTATAATAATGTAACTTAATTTAATTAATTATAATCATAAAACCTCAAAAAGACCCAATACTCACCATTTTCATGATGAAAAAGTCTAACCATCCTATAAAATATTGGCGCCTTTCCTTGTCTTGGCTTACAAGTTAGGTCAGTTCAGGTTAGTTCAGGTTAGTATCAAGAAATCAATACACAATACACATGATATTCTTTTGTCGCCCTTCCTTGCCTTGGCTTACGAGTCAGGTATCAAGAAATCAATACACAATACACTTGATAGTCTTGGTGTTATTGTAGGACAAAGTGTTTGAACCTACGCGATCTTTGACGGGAACGATCCACTTTCACTACCACCAAGCTATGTTGCAAGCCGCCCGAAGAGTATTTATTACTTATTATACTAACTTGTTTTAAAATAAATACGAGTCTATAATCAAAAAAACAAATCTTCGATCTTTTGTTATTACAAATTTTCTTTTCATGTCAAAAAGTACTCAGAGTTGACCTAACCTCAAACTTTTGTTCTTATAGAGTTTTCAGTAGATTGCTCTGTGCGCTGCGGCGTTTTGTTTTCTCATTGCGAATAGAAGGATGAGAATACTCCGAGAGCGCACTAAGGCGTCCGGCCGAAAACGCTATTTTTACGGTGGGCGTGTCCCCGCATATGTCTTGCGCAGAGGAATGTGCGCATTAGCAAGCAGTGAGCCTAATCTTGGTTTCCATAGCTCACTAGAAGCTGCACTTTTAGTCCGTGGGGAAAGATTGACGTTCGTAGTATATAAACTAGTACGAATATGGTTAGAGCGCGGGGGTCAAAGGGTTCTGAGAGAGTGACTACAAGCCTGAAAGTGAATGGGGCAACTGGTGCGGAATGTGACCAGTCCTTTTAGTTTCTCAAAAGATGAAATCGGGGAGGAGAGAGTAAAAGAACACTACTGTGGAAGTCTTCCCAACGAGCTTGCTTTGTAGCGTTTAAATGACGCCAACTGCCGATGTTACAGATAATACTTCCTAAAGACAAGTTAACGGGATATCCACTATTTAAATAAGGTCAACTAATTCAGGAAAAACCGCAGTAGAATGAGGTCGGCAAGACAGAAACTCGAATTGAAACTAATTGATCAGCTGCTGCCTTTTTGCAGAATAGAAATGGATAGAAAAATCGTTTTACACAGGGGGGGAATACCCGACCGACAAGAAACAACCGTTTGAAGACAATGAGGGGACTGAGCGATGATAGCAACGTCACTTAAGGTAGCACAGATGACGTCTGGATGTGACAACATATCTGACAGGAGACAATTTATTGGGTTCAACTTGCGAGAAGACAAAAACGAAAAGAGACCAACACAGAAGCTCCTTCAAGTTTGCCGCCCCACATGAGCAAAAACAGTATTTAAGCTAGAACTTGTGGGCTCGGGGTATTATTTTCTTGACGTAGAGCGCCAGCAGGGGGTTATCAGGAACAAGGGATTATTAAATCACGATATGTTAAACAAAATTTGAAGTTCTTATTAATATCAACGCAAGATCCCTAAAAACAAAGTACTGCAAAAGGAAGTATTTGTAGCTATCTGTACCCCGGATTGCCCATATGGAATTAACATTAAAAAGTGCAGCTCGAAAAACCCGATCTAAAAGCAACAGATGCGCATGCGCCGGCTGCCACGCTGCGCTCAGCCCCACCCCTTAATTTTGAGAAACTCTGAGCGTAATTGCCATCTTTATATTCCTATTGAGACAACAAAGGACAGGAATAGTCTGAGTGTACTCTAGAGCCGCCATACGAAAATTATGTCTGCTGGTCGTGTTTTCGGTGTACGTTTTGCGCATAAACATGGGCGCATTAGCAAAAATTCGATCCGGTTTTGCTTTCCATGGGTCACTCGACGCTGCAACATTTTAATTCAGCTTGTAGCATAGGAAAAGTGCATTACGCATGACCATAATGTTCATATTTTAGCAATGTATAGGTCTCCACCAAGACATTTTGATACCTTTTTGACGAATTTGGAGTTTATGCTTGGTGGACTTAGAGCCAACAGAAGGGTTATTGTGGCAGGTGATCTTATTGCGTATTTGCTTTATAAAATCAGCTTAGAAACAAAACAATGTAATTCAATGCCGGTAGGAGTATTAACCCTCGGAGTAGTTGTTTCCGTCTGTTTCCTTCTTAATCGTCGCAATATTCCAATGTAGAAAGCCGGGTAAGTTTACAATTTTCAAATATTTAGTAAATATTGCTATTTTGCATATTTTAACTACAGTTTAAGGATGTGTTCTGTGAATTTGATGAGGGTCTTAGGCTTGTAAGTTTATAGAGTAGGCAGTGGAACCCTTCTCCCTTTTATTGACGTGTGCTGTTGTGATTTTGATCATAAAAGTAAAATGTGAATTTTTGAACAATTTCACAAAGTTTCTGTTCATATTCATAAATATAGCTTGATGCGGATTTCAAAATCTTCTAAAACTTTTTCATCATTGACTAAGAGTTTTAGGGCGATTTAAAAGACTTTGCATCTTTAGGATTCCCTGATAGTTTCTCTGTTAGATTTAGAATTTATTGAATAAAGCTTGGGGGTTGAAATTCGACTTTTGTCGGATCAGCTTCGAGGACTTTAGAAGAAAGAACTGTTCCAAAAAGTTCACTTTTTTTGGAAAAAATTTACACTTTTTAGGGTTTAGTTGAAGGGTCATCGAAGTCATTTCCAATCACCATTATGTCAAGATAGGCCAATATTGTTTTTCAACACCAACAATGTTTTCCATGTGATCCCCCCCCTCATGGAGCTTAGACGATGAAATGAAACTGAAATTTTGAAATGTTAAAAGTCGCTTCCATTGGTAAACAGGGTTTTCTTTGTCATTTTTATGGAGTTCGACCTGCCAATTCAAATCCAGGATGAAAAACAATGTCGAGGCAGCCAGGATGTTGAGTGTCGTCGATTTTAGGTAGAAGATAACTGTCTTTCTTTGTGATGTCGTTTAGCTTCCTGTAAGCTACAAAACTATGCTTCCTTGTTACCATTACAACTGGAAAGATCATGTACGGCTGGACTCTTCAATAACTGTAATAACTCCATCCTTAATCATGGAGTTAACTTCTTGGTTGGATGTGTGTCCTACCATTGAATTTTGTCCCATACAAATACATCTGATTTTGAAGTAATTAGTTCAACGGTCTTCGACATCTGTTGACTCCAAAGCTTTCAGCCACTACTATCGATTACGTCATAGCGTTGATATTTCGTTCAGTTTTTTGACATTCCAGTGGAAGCGATTTCTCTCACATATGAGATTGGTAACGGTTTACTTGAAGTTTTTTATGTGTACTTATACAAAAAATGTAAATTCTACTATAAGCATTCAAACATTCTTTACAGAACTCTAACTGATTAAGTATTTTTAGGATATTGGATTTTGAACTCACACCTTAAATAAACCACACGGTGCAGTGTTTTTTCCACCAAATGCGAAGCTACATTTTCAACCGTTTGTCCTATTACATATTTCTGTTACTTACCCCTTTTCTTCATTTCTATAACCTTTTTACTAGGAATAAACGGAGGCACATTCTTAATGCTGTCAATTCTTGATAAAAACTTGGCACTTGAAGGCGTGGACTTGTACGAGACTTCCTGGCAACTCTGTTCATCCCCATTAATTTTAATTACATTTACTAACTCATATGGCGTCACGTAGCTAGGTTTCAGTTCATCGCTTAGGTCCATGTCGTACTGGATATGATAATCTGGAAATATTAATACACCTAAACAAGAGATATAACTACTTCTGACAATATCTAATTAAAAGACTAATGGACCATTGTTATTTCAATTCAAAACAATTGTCATTAATTTTGAAATTAGGGTACTGCTAGTTTCAAAGACCGATATTGGTTTAATTCTGATACAGAAAAATGCTACACTTTTAAATTATATTTTTATCAGATATTGTTGAGAGATTGAGGACCTCGAAGACTAAGCTGTAGAACTAACCCGAACCCTTTGAGCTGTTTGCAATATGTTTATAGTATATTACGTAATAAGGCTTGTAAGACGCTAAGGAGCATAATTCCATGAGTACCTAAAGCTTTACAACCCGAATTTCGTACTATATTTTACCTACAATCCTCACAAACTGTTCACAAAAACAAAATATGTTGGTTATGACAACAAAATGTCTTAACACTAAGAATGAGAGCATCATTTGTTTAAATGGACGCGCTGTGCAATCAGTGTCACCTGTGGCAGATTCAGCAGCGTGCGTGAAGTGCTCCTTAAAAGTGAAGTATAGAGTGTTATTTGCTATTTACTTACTGGTCGTAGTTAAAATATTTTAGACTAACATATGTAATTGATCGGTCTGGACCTCTGAACGCTATATTTAGCAATACTTATGCCACATTTCTCCATTCGCAAAGCTCGTATTGTACTCACAATTTCTTCATGAAGTTCTTCATAAAGTGGGTTTAAGTTTAGATTCTTTCAAACTTTATGACAGTAAAGTTTTTGTTAAGTCGAAGCTACCAATCGTAGAAACTTAACATAAGGTTGTATATTGTTATTATTTTTTAGCAAGTAATAATTAATTAAAATCCAGGTAATTAAATGGTTATAATTTAATTACCACAATTAAAAAGTATTTTTTATTTTATTTTTTTTTCAGCTTTGTGTGTGACTGACTGTGATTGACAGCGCGACAGGCGACAGTTCATAAAAGAAGAAATAGGAAGAGCACCAATGTAAATTTCGGGAAGAAATTCGTCAATTAATTCAGGAAAAACTTCATCAAGAAATTGTCAGTGTAATACAATAAATAGGTACAGTTTGTGACCTCTTTTGTGTACCAACCTGCAAAACTCTTGCTTAGATTGCAAGCAAATGGATCGTCAACTATTTTGCAGGCTTTCGATAGTTCTTCACAATACAGTTTGTCACTAAAATATTGATTCTGGAGCATGTCCCAGTTGATTGATTCGCTCATTACTCCCTGAATAAAAGACACAAATATGTAGCGAATCAAGATAAATTTTGCAGAATTCGAACGCTTTAAAATATACATGATTAATCTTCCTGGCTAACCAATGGTAAATAGAATTGAGTATGTTTTTCCTTCACATTTTACTTACAACCATTATAAACCTTAGCTATTTCTTATAATGAACAGGTATTTAGATAAAAAAAAAACAAACTGATACATAGGAATTATAAAATATTTTCTTGAAAGATCCCATGCGATAAAATCGTCAAACTTCTTAAAAATCCCTTTTTGAACTATGATCAGAGAAATACAATAGCTTTTTGAAAATGCATTATTTTAAATTTTCTCAAAAACCTAAACAGTTAGAACCGCCCTGTTTCTCGTCATTGCCTTTAACATAATTATCCAGAACTTTCCTTATTAAATAGCCTTGGCAGCTTCAGTAGTTTTTGAGATCCATATTCCTTAACCATCAATTTGGGACACACTGTATACCTACAGTGCCCACGTAACGGGTAATGTTTTGAAAAATGAACAACATGGTCTGACACAAAAATGTGTCACTTCGACCGTCATGCGAGAACTACTGAATCAAATGTTTTCCAAACTGAGCGTAAATAGAGAAAGAAATTATTTTTAAAAAGAGATTCTTACGGGGGGTTTTACAGGTTTTACAGGTGGAGTTATTTTCGTTGATTAGTGAGGGAATCTCAGAAATGAAGTTGGTTAAACGGGGAAAGACATGCAGTTTCTAAAGATCAATCCAAAACCATCCATCCATTTCCACATTTATGAAAATGTTTCATGTCTCACTAGACAATAGGGAAATACCAAATTTTTGCAATTTCTTTAATTTTGTATAGGTTATGTCGTTGGCAATTTCTCTTATTGCTTGGGTGGCAGAGCCCCAAAAAGGTTAGTCCATATGATAATATTGATTGCACTTTGGCAAAGTACATCAATTTCAGGATATCGTAGGAGACATGCTTCAGTCTTCGAATAAGACAGCAAAGGTTACTCAATCCAGATTTTACAAGTCACCCTCAAAGTCGGGTTCAGCTAAACTCGACTGGTACTTGAACCCGCCCATAAGAATCGCATTGCTGTCAAATTAAAATCATTTTTGGTAGTTGTTATCGATCCTCAAGTTAAAAAATGTGATGGGTTATGCGGCAACAGGATCACGAAACGACGAAGACAACTATTTGAATTAATCTACGTTTCGCAGATATATTTCTGCATCCTCAGGACGAATTCGGTTTTGTCTTCCTTGTTCCTAAATTTACACAGCACTTTAGTACAGCAGAATCTGGAGTAACCATATTCTGGAGTAGGCAAGCAAGAACCGAAGAGTGACAATTACAAACACTTTAAAATTTGGTTTAAAATAGTGGGACTACACAGTTAAATCCACAAACAAACAGACAGACAACGCTAACAATCAAATATATCTGCGAAACGTAGACTAATTCAAATAGTTGTCTTCGTCATTTCGTGATCCTGTTCCCGCATAACCCATCACATTTTTTAATTTAATTTGTGACACTTTCTGACAGCAATGCTGTTCTTATCGGCGAGTTCAAGTACCAGTCGAGTTTAACTCAACCCGACTTTGAGGATGACTTTTATAATCAAGCCTTGCCTTAGACGTTTCAGCACATGCTCTATGTGCGTCTCAAAACTCAAAGTTTGGTCGAGCTGTACACCCAAGAAACTAACTGCAGCTGCAGTTGGGATGGACCTTCCCCTGAGACGCACATAGAGTGAACCACCCATCGTACCTACAGTACGGTTGAAGACAAGTAGGTCGGTTTTACTAGTGTTTAGTGACATTTAGTGTCAGATTAATATCTGTGCACCATTCGCCTCAGCCACCCGCGAGGAACACAAGGAGAGCTCTCCGAGACTATGCTATGGGATGCCACGACGACAGATGTGTCATCTGCGTACTGACATGTCATGATTGAACCAACACCCTCATTAATGTCATTGGCATAGAGAAGAAACAGGAGTGGATCGAGAGTGGAGCCCTGAGGAACACCCCTTTCTATTGTATTAGGACTGGAGAAATAAAATCTATTTTCTGTCCTCTTAATGAGGACGCTCTCTTTTCTTTCATGTAAGTAGGATCGGATAAGGGCCCGCGCTGCACCCATACTTAGGTTATTTAATAATATTTCATGGTTCATCATGTCAAAGGCATTCGAAAACTCCAAACAGAACTTAGCACTAAATATCGCCATGCCAGTGAATTTCCCAAGTTGAAACCCAAATTGACAATCCTTCAGAATCCAGAAACAGGTCACATAGTTTAGAAATTCTATTATAGACGACTCTTTCAAAGACCTTTGAAAAAAATGACAGAAGAGATATTGGTCGGTAGCTTTCTTTTTTTTTTAGAGGATCACCTTTTTTAAAAACAGGTACTAGCATAGCACCTTTAAGAGCTGATGGAAATATATGAGAGCTGAGACACTCATTTATTACACAGCTGATAGAAGCAATCACGGCTTGAGCTATGGATTTAAGCACATATGTGGGTACTTCATCTAGTCCAGCAGAGAATTCATTAAGAAGACTCATAATTATTTGAAAAACTTCATTGGGATCGGTTGGCTCCAAGAAAAGTGAGGGGATATTCAGATTGGCAATATATGTTGCTTACCTAATGTGAAGAATTCTGCTAATATACTGGCTATTTTGGTAGTATCTGTGACTAGCTTACCATTTGATTCTAAGTTTATAGGTTTGACGTTTTTGACTTTATTAGATTCAGAATTAATTATGGACCACGAAGTTTTAGTTTTTTCGCTGGATGAGGTCATTTTACTGTCATTATAGATTTATAGCACAGTATAAGGAATAATACATTATATCAGTAGCGTCAGTCGGTCGAAAAATTGAAACTCCCCTCCCCTTGCCCCGTCCGCCGGCCGGTGCACCACCAAACCGGTTTTGCCCGGTTTTGGCAGTGCATCGCATGTGTTTGTCCCCTCGTAACTACTCGAGAAAATCACCGGGCGCGGCACGCTTTAGTAGAATATCAAAAGTGCCGACACGAACTGACGATACTGATATAATGTATTATTCTTTATACTGTGTTTATAGTAGGAAGATAAGTATTGGCAACAAACTTTTTTTTTGCTTATGAAGTTTGTAGTGAACTGGCAATTGGGTTTGTTTGGCCCAAACATAGAGATCTGTCAAATACGTGAGGTAGTTTTTGATTTCCCTAGTGATCCTGCTGGGTGTACCAGTTCTTACCCTGCTTGTATTCATCGGAAAAGCTTGTTTAAAATATAAGAGGAACGTATTATAAAAAATGTTGTACATCTCATCAGTTCCTGAAAGGATTTCATTCCACGATTCGGTGAAAAGCAAATTGCTGAATAACAGAATGTTTTGTTCGGTGAAATGTCGTCCTTCCCGGAACATAGTAGATGGGCTGGTTTTGTCAGTTCTGACACTGATAATTTGGCCATAGTGGTCGGAGATATCCGTGATGTGGATGTAGGGTTAGACATTACGTCGTTAAGGATTTAATTATTCTCTCCACTTCTTGGCCAGCAGACATGAAGATATTTCCTAGGCTTTATTTAGACATTTCCAGATATGTGTTCATAAGATTATTATCTGGCATAAGCATTTCTGGACAACATGTATAAGTATATAATACAGTAAATAGCATGGGCCGTGTTCAGCTGGGATAGCTCGAAAAATAACCACGGGATTTTCTGTCAATCTGACTTATTTAAAATGGTATAAAAAAATAGACTCAGCGAATTTTTGTTAAGCTATCTCACCTCAGTGCGGCCCTGGCACAATCACCAACAATTAAGTAATAGGTGGTTAATATGACATATTATGGAAGTTTAATCACGTATATAAAACTAAAACCGTCCGCTAATGATGGATTTCAAATTTATAAATTAGCAAAAACAAAGCACATAATTTACCAATTATGTAATGAATAACTGGCTTGTCTCAATTTAAAATTAATAATCTTTATTGGTTGATTACCAACAACAATTGAGCAAATGATTTACCTCTGTGAAAACAGATGATGCAGTTGACCAACTTAAACAAGGAACTAGCACCAAAGGTTTTGGCCAATTAGTTGCTGCAAGAGAAGCCATCTACGAAAAATAATAAAATAAAAAGCGATATGACGTGATAGCCGAGCGATAGTCTCATAGCATAAAAAACTAAGAAAGAATTTTGTATGGGTGCTATCTGGTACCCATGTTGCAGCTTGTTTAGGTACTGTTTCTGTCTTAGCTTTTAAATTGATTTTTACAGCTGCTTCTAATTTTCTATGCTGTAATGTTCTCGCATCTCTAATCTGATACCTAATTAAAACACTATTTTAAAGAGAGATTTTCCTTTTCTTTTTCACTATTTTTATAAAAAAAAAGAAAAAAATGGGAATGACTGGAAAACCTCCCTAAATAGGGTTTTGGAGTGCAAATGAAAACTACTTACATGACCTCCCATTGATATTCCTGTAACACCCAGTGGCCCAAAACCAAGTTGTTCGCACCAATTAAGTAAAACTAAGCATTCTAATATTAAGCAACCTCCCATAACGAAAATGTCTGACACATAATGTACACTAGACCTAACTTGTTCTTTGGGTTTTCTCAGTCCATAAAAAGGATTTTCTAGTATAATAGCACCGATTCCGGCTTTCAATAGTGGTTTGGCCATTATATTCCTTCTTCGCCAATAATACTAAAACAAAATAATTTTGATAGGTTTATATAGATTTGTTTGTTGATTGAAGTTGTAGTGGTTATAACACTAGGTTTAACCCAGTTGAAACTTGTCTTGTAATAAAACTACTAGAAAAAAAGAAATGAATGAATGCAAAACTTGCACACCTATACCAGAAAGTGGAGACACACTAGTTGAGATGTTTCCACCTTTTTGATAAATATATTTACCAGTCAATATTTTTTAGAAAAAAAAGAAAAGTACTATAAATATGAAAAAAAAACTAGGTCCAAACATAGCATTGGCATTCTTGAATTGTCCCTTATCCCCCAGAATATCTCAAATAAAATGTAGTCTCTAAATTGTAAGAAACTGAAAGTTTTCTATTTTATTTTTAGTGTATCGCCACTTATACACATAAAGAATTAAAAGACATATTTGATTAACAGATTTAGCAGAAATAAAACTTGTAAGAAAACAAAAAAAAACAACATATTTAAGGAATGAGTTGTTCAGAGAGGACAATACCAAGTAACCATTCCAAATGAGTATTTTGTCGGGTACCCCGTTCAGGGCCAAGAGAAGTCAAACTGCATCAACAAGCAAAAAAAGATTTGGGTCTTGTCGTTATTAGCATTAAGGAATTTTGAGGTTTTTTTTTTAAATTTAAAATAAAGGGGGTATCAAATTAAGTAGTTTAAAGCGAAAAAAATTGCAGAATTTTCATATTTGTACCAAAAATTATTAAAAAAATTAATGTATATATATAATAGGATCCTCAACCAAGAAACAAAACAATAACTTGGAGTACAAAGTAAGGGTTATGGGAGGGGCAAAAACTGAACTGAAATTAAATTCTTATAATTGACAAAGGTTCTTTCTCATTTGATTTCACTAAGTAATTTTAACCAAACCAGAAATTGAGTTGAAAATCTTTTTGTCCTCCAACATTCAAAAATCCAAATATGAAATTACATTCATGATGATGACAGATAGTGGTAGTGCTCCTGCTGCTATGCAACTTTGCAAAATATAAAGAAAAATGAGAAAATAAAGATATAATGAATTGGTACTAATGTTAACTAACCTGAAATAACCTAATCCAAAAAAAAGTAAAAGCAAACTAACTAAACCGAAGAAAAAACATAACTAAAGTTAACCTACTAAAAAACATAACTAACCTAAGGAAAAACAGAACTGAATTAACATGAAATAATCTAACTAAAGGCAAAGTAAAACTGAACTAACCGCGACAAGGCCCAGATGAAGCCCATGGGCCATGGACCGCCGTAAAGGACAAGTAAAGCTGAACTAACCAAACTAAAGGCAAAATAAAACTGAACTAACCTAACCAACAGAGCCCACACTAATGTGTTGCAATCAACAAGCTCCAACAAACAGCTGCTGTGGGAGGGTGCATGTGCGGCTCTAACTGGCTGCCTTAAAAGAGAAGTACAACGGGACCGACCAAACTAAAGGAAAAACCACTAACCCAACAAACCAAAACAACCTAACGAAACCAAAAACAAAACTAACCAATAGATCCAAAGGCGCCCTTTATGGGCCATCGTAAAGGACAGGTTTAACTGAACTAACTAAACCAAATGAAAAAGGCTTCCAAAAAGGCCTAGTTTCTGGATATTGAGAGACTGACAACCTAACTGGTCTAATAAATGACAGCAACAGCTAACACAAACTAAATAAATTGAACTTAATTATGAATGTGCCATAGGGCATTAAAATGTAAAAAAACCATTCAATTGTTTTGGTACTTTCCTATTATTTATTTAGTACAAATATGAAAATTCCTAATTTTTTTTTTGCTTTAAACTACATACCGACCAGCACCAAAGATTCTTTTGAAGAAATGAGAAATCAGGTCAAATTCTGTAATCATCAACACAACACATTACAATTACTTTAACAGGTAATAAAAGTCCTTAATAAAACATATTTTCTACTCACATGATCTCCTGTTCCTGCTAAATGAATGCATATTGGTTTATAGTGATTTGTCCATTGCAAAGGCAAAACCATTTGAAAGTATGCATCCTGTACCTCAGGTAATACCAGACCTTCAAGGTGAAGGGCAAAAGGACTTCTGAATTTCCCTTCAACGATATGGCAATCAGCATATTTCTGAGACTAAAATGTTATGTTCATACAACTTTGGACTGTTATGCAGGTTTTAAATGGGCTTACACTGAGAATATGTATTGGATAGTCCTTTGGCACAAGGCCATAACAGCTTTCCCTATTTGAAATAATTTTCCTAAAACTAAACAGCCTGAAAAATGGTACTGTTAAGAATACATTTGCAAGGCCGGTTAAAAACGAATAGAATGTCACCTTTCCAGGTGTTCCGGGACACCCCACCCCTTGGTAAAAAATTTAGTTAAAAGTATTTTGCGATATATGACATCCAGCCGACTTACGGGCATACTTATTTTACAGAAAAACACTGGAATTTCAGAGTTTTTAATCTCCGTATCACTCTTTATTTTGATAATTTTTTTAAGAAATGACACAACACAACCTTACAATTTACAATTTTATGAAAACCAAAATTGACAAGAATGACTAATGACATTGACGTGTTGTGATTCAAGCCAAGCGATGCGCCCTCTGGGGACATCATTTTGAAATGTCGTAAGCAGAAACAATTTGACCTTGATTTCTTTAACATTTGAATTCCTATCTCGGAGTTGCAAAGTCATAGTTTAATAACAAGTTTGTGATATTTTTTTGGATATTGTAGCAAACAACGTCGATAGGTGCACCAGCCAATAGATTAGAACCAAAATATCTCCGCCTTGAGGCTGTAAACGTAATTATTGTTAGGAACCCGGGGTTCGAATAATTCCAGTGCAAGTAATACTATATTGTGCAACTAGTGTCGAAAATTGCACTTTTCACACGAGTGTGACTGTTTGAACACGAGCCGTAGGGCCGTAGGCGAGTGGTACAGTGTCACAAGAGTGTGAAGAGTGATTTTTGTACGTGTTGCACACTATACTTTTCTACGACTGAGATTTTGCTTCATAAATGATCATTTGTATTACAAAATATACGCAAGGCGTGTGCAAAAAAATCAGAAACGTGTGCAAAGTCCACTTTGCACACGCTTCTGTAGGTGAGCGTGCGCAAAGTACGTTTTGCGCAATGTACGGTTGCGCACACTGTTTGCTATACGCGATTTTCAACGGTAGTTATTATAGTGCGCATTTGTTGATTTTCGAGGCAGTCGTAGAAAAAATGAATTTTCTACGACCAAGTAAAAATAAACAACTATCGTCATACCTTGCCGTAGCCGAAAACGTAACTTTCGTCTCTAGGGAGAGAAAATCCCATAACGTGAACTTTCGTCTCTAGTGACGAAAGTAAGTTGTTCTAATTTCGCCTGTATATCGCCAATTAAATGCAATTCAACTGATCTAATCTTGTTAAACACCATGGAAAATGGTAATATGACACAAAATAGTATATTATACAACAAGCATTTAATGAGAGAATAACGCTCATTAAATGCGCGTTGAATACTATACTTTATCCACGACCAAGATTCACAATTTTAAAACCACGACCACGACTGGTTTCGCTATTCAATGGCGCGACGTTTGATGCGTCTTGTCGATAGATGACGGTCTAGTCACCCGCGCATGTCACCGCATGTTCATTTCAATGCTACGAGGGTGGATTTTATGGCCTATTTTAAGTATTTTTCAGTGAAAAGTAGATATTTTAGTGAAAAAAAGACACTGTAACCTACATTTGCCTCAATACATCCTAATAGAAGGATAATTATTTGAATGAACCAGTGGTAACTAACGATTTCATGTTTAGGGCAGTTTACTTTTTGAGTTGTCAGTTGCCTACGACATGTTTCGTTTCCATAACAACTCATTATTCACTTGTGAATAATGTTCATTATTCACAAGTTAATGATTATCGTTAGTCTTGAGAATGTACAAGAATAATGTGATTATTATAGTATGGTCGTGGATAAATATGTATATTTTGCCTTACAGGGTCTCAGAAAAGCAAATTAAAGTGTTGAAAATTTGATCAAACGAAACTCAGTGACAATCGAGGTGGCGTTGATCATTATTTGTTCCGTTGTTCGGAGGAGCATGGCGCGGGGTTCGATGCAACAGCAATTTTCAAATACTGAATTTTAAAGATTCAATTTCAAATGTAATTTGATTTCAAATTTCGTATATTTACAATTATATTGCGCAATATAACTAATAAACCAATTATTCAATAATAATTGCGAGAATAGTTGGCGAATGGCGGCGGCGCATCGGACATCGAGTAGGCGCGCGTTCGATTAATAAGTATTTTGACAATGACGCTCCTTAGTTTCGAAAGAAATACTCCATCGAGATTATTTTTAATGTAAATAAGGAACTAATGTTAGCATGGTCGAAGAAAAAGTATAGTTTTCTACTCGTCAAAAAGCATTTTCGCCACTCGTTGAACAATCTACTATTATCCACGACCATACTATAATAATCACATTATTCTTGTATATTCTCAAGATTAATGCTAATCATTATTCACTTGTGAATAATTCACATTATTCACAAGTTAATAATGAGTTGTCATGGAAACGAAACATGTCGTAGGCAACTGACAACTCAAAAAGTAAACTGCCCTAAACATGAAATCGGTAGTTACCACTGGTTCATTCAAATAATTATCCTTCTATTAAGATGTATTGAGGCAAATGTAGGTTACAGTGTCTCTTTTTCACTAAAATATGTACTTTTCACTGAAAAATACTTAAAATAGGCCATAAAATGAAGTAATTTACCGTCCACCCTCGTAGCATCGAAAGGAACATGCGGTGACATGCGCGGGTGACTAGACCGTCATCTATCGACAAGACGCATCAAACGTCGCGCCATTGAATAGCGAAACCAGTCGTGGTCGTGGTTTTAAAATTGAAAATTATCTTTGTGGCACCAAGAACCTATCATATTTGAGAAAACCCAGAATCTTGGTCGTGGATAAAGTATAGTATTCAACGCGCATTTAATGAGCGTTATTCTCTCGGGCAACTTGTGCCACTCGCTTCGCTCGTGGGCTCAAACGTTACCCTCGAGAATAACGACTCTCATTAAATGCTTGTTGCATAATATAATATAATAAACCAGTGGTAACTACCAATTTCACGTATAGGTCGGTTTACTTTTTGAGTTGTCAGTTGCCTACAACATGTTTCGTTTCCATGACAACTCATTATTCACTAGTGAATAATGTTCATTATTCACAAGTGAATAATGATTAGTGTTAATCTTGAGAATGCACAAGAATAATGTGATTATTATAGTATGGTCGTGGATAAAGTATAGTATTCAACTCGCATTTAATGAGCGTTATTCTCTCGGGCAACTTGTGCCACTCGCTTCGTTTGTGGGCTCAAACGTTATCCTCGAGAATAACGACTCTCATTAAATGCTTGTTGTATAATATACTATTAAATAGTATCTTAAAGTAACTATAAGCCTTGTTTTGCGGGTTACCGTTTATCAAACTTAAATCATTTAACACGAACGTTTTTTCGAATTAAACGGTGGTAGGGGAATCTTACGTGACGACATCATTGACGTCTTACCTTTAGTATACGGTATCAAATCCTCTTACCGTAGGGGCGAGCAGAGTTACAAACGGTAACTGGCGTTTGGAGGTTAGAAATGTAATAGAAAGACACTTGTTTCCCACAAAGGATGAAAAAAAAAGTAGTGTATTTTAATATGGTCCATTTCAAATAGATATTCATCTAGCAGGCTGAGGAATTGAGAGATTCTTCCTATTCCATCCATGTAAATGTGTCACTTATATGTCAATTTCTCATCTTACTAGATGAACATCTATTTGAAATGGACTCTACTATTAAATTATCACAAAAATAGTAGATTATGTCACTAGGAGTAAAAGTGAGTCTTTTTGTGCTGAGCTCAGAGATTGACGGCCGAAGCGAAGCTGAGGCCTGCAACAGGGCGAAGCACAAAAAGACCTTTTACTCCGAGTAACATATACTATTGTTACGATTCGCAGCAACGCCGCATGGGAGGCGGGGCAACGCGTGTGGTTGGTGGAGCTTCGCGACGTATCCGCGCTGCGTCATGGCTGACACGAGTGATTTATTGCTCGGTTTAATCTAGAAGGCAGTTGTTTACAGCCTTTTTTTTATGTGAGATTATTCAAGAATTCTTATAAAGAGTTTCTAGGGTTTTCTGTAATTTTAGGATTGTATATAAAAGGCGCATAGAGCGCGCAGAATAATAATAGTCTTATTTTAAGCGAGCTGTAAGTAAGCTAAAGTTACGAAGCGATAATAGAAGGCTATAAAGTGTTAAGTAGTGTGTTATTTAGTAGTCGAGTGTATTTGAGGAATAAATAAATAGTGTTTTCGTGTTAAACCGTTACACTGGAATTATTGAACCCCGAGTTCGCAACAATTGGTGTCAGAAGTGCGATTCCAGTGGGAATTTGAAAACTAATATTGCTGAACTGTAAGTGAGTGCTTCATTGCCGGACATTACCTGTTTATGCCAGTGACCAGAAGCCAGCATCAAGCGATGGAAGATCAACTTGCCGCCCTGCTGTCCCTCATGCAACAACAGAGGAAAGAATAGGAGAAACGTTATAACGAACAAAAAGAGGAGCAAGAAAGACGTGATCAAGTTCAGGAGCGACGTTATCAAGAACAGAAGGAAGAGCAGAAAAAACATTATCACGAACAAAAGGAAGAACAGAAACGGTTTAAAGAAGAAATAGTGAACCATCTCGCAGCTAGAGAGCAACAATTGGAAGAAAGAATAATGCAGTCCGTTAACGAATCCGTTAACGGCGTTAACGAAGGACTTGAAGCTGTCAACCAGAGGGTTCTCGAACTAGAAAAGAAATTCCGGGAACAACTTTAGGACGACACCGTGTCTACAGAGAGTTTTAGCACAGCCAACGCTAAAACTAAGCCTCCCGATTATGACGGTACTACGGCGTGGGAAATTTATAAAACCCAATTTGAAGCAGCTGCAAAAGCTAATGGCTGGTCCGAGCCCCAGAAAGCTACATCATTAGTGGTAGCACTTCGTGGAAAAGCGGCTGAGTTACTACAATCTCTGTCGGCAGCGGATCAAAGTAATTATGCGGCTTTAGTACACACTCTGCAACTACGATTTGGAAATGAGCACAAAGAAACCGTGTTCCAGGCCCAGCTGAGGATGAGACAGCAAAAGTCAGGTGAATCCTTACAAGAATTTGAGGCGGACATAGACAGACTGAATCTTTTCAAATGCAATTTGCCGCCGAAAGGTTCATCGAGGGAGTTCGCGATAGTGACATGAGATATCACTTACGTCTAGTAAGGCCCAAGGATATCAGCGAGGCACTAGTTCGGGCCCTGGAATTCGAGGCGTCGCGAGTGTCATCTAGCTCATCTCCACGTGTAAGAATGGCAACTTGCAATGAAGAGGCGAATACGTCTATGGCTGAATCCATGACCAGTTTACATAAAGCGATAAAGGATATGGCAGTCAATATGCAAGCCCTGTTAGAAAGAACTCCTCGATCGAAAACAGACAATCGGGGCATAAAATGTTTTAACTGCGGCAGACTTGGTCACATCAAGAGTAATTGCCGTAATAGGGCAAGAAGTCCGTCGCCGTCATTTAGAAGACCGAGCGGCGATCAAGGCCGCCCTAGATCCCAGGAAAACTAATTCCGGTCAATGCAAGGAGGCAATTGACCGGGCCCGTTAAGACCCCCAGGATCTTTAAAGTCAATAGTTTGGGTGGCAGAAGTCTTACAGTGGCCGGACGCATTAAGGGACAGAAGATCCAGATTACCATCGATACAGGAGCAGATGTGACCATTGTAAGGCCAGATAAACTTGTTGGATATACCATACAACCATTGCCCAACCCTATTATGTTAAAATCAGTCACTGGAGAGTCTTGCCCTATAGACGGAGAAGCCGATGTCACCATCATTATTGGAGAAAGACTCGAAGTTCGGCATAAAGTGTTGGTGGCCAGGATCAAAGACGAGTTTATTTTGGGAATGGATCTCATCAGGAAACATGGATTCTCCTATGATCACAAACGGAATATTCTCATATTTGGAGATGAGGAGTTTACATTAACCCATGGAAATGTGGAAACTAGTGTCCGTGTACTGGTGGTGGAAGATGTGAAAATCCCTCCAAATTCAGAACAAATTGTCACAGTGACTTCTGAAAACGATCCTGGGTGGTCCATAGGACTTATAGAACCTAACCTGGATTTGACGACTGAAATCATGGTAGCCCGAACTTTGACCGACACGAAGAAGACTATGCCAGTACGAGTTGCCAATATTGGAGAAAGGACCATCAAGCTCAAAGAAGGAACAGTTCTTGCCAATTATGAGCCTGTACAATGGGTATGCAATTGTGTCGAAGCAGAGACATCCAAAATTAAATCTTCTAACCAAGCTTCTCGCTTTTAAGCGACAGTGGAGTCAACTGTCAAAGGAACAACTTCAGTCTGCTATAAAATTTGCTATGGATGAATCTGATATGTTTAACTTCAAGAGCAACGACAGTCAAACCGATTTAGTTGTCCATAAGATCAACACAGGAGATGCCCAGCCAATACGACAACATCCACGAAGGGTCCCCCTGGCTAAACAACAGGAAGTTAACAGTTTGCTGAATGAAATGTTAAAGGAGGGCGTCATAGAAGAATCATCTAGTCCATGGTCGTCGCCTGTGGTTCTTGTTAAGAAGAAAGATGGTTCAACGCGGTTCTGTGTTGACTACAGGAAACTTAATGATGTGACCAAGAAAGACAGCTACCCATTGCCACGTATAGACGACACCTTAGCAACTTTATCGGGATCAAAGTGGTTTTCCACTCTAGATTTAAAAAGTGGGTACTGGCAAGTAAAGATTGCTCCCGAAGACAAAGAAAAGACTGCATTTTCTACTGGTTCTGGACTATACCAATTCACTGTTATGCCTTTTGGATTGTGCAATGCTCCATCAGCTTTCGAGCGACTAATGGAACTTGTCTTGAGGGGGCTGACTTGGAAAACTTGCCTGGTATACTTAGATGACATAATTGTCATGGGAAGTGATTTCGACGAGCATTTGAAGAATTTAAGAGAAATCTTCAACAAGTTACGGAATGCTCACCTGAAGTTAGACTACAAGAAATGCAGCCTGTTCCAAAAGCAAGTCGAGTATTTGGGGCATACTATCTCAGAACAAGGCATTAAAACTAGCCAAAGTAAGATATCTGCCATTAAAGATTGGCCAGTTCCCCGAGACAAACACGAAGTAAGGAGCTTTTTGGGACTATGTACTTACTATAGGAGATTTGTAGAGGGATTTGCCGACATCGCAAAACCGCTGCACAAATTAACGGAAAAGAAAACACCTTTCTTGTGGAACCACGATTGCAGTCAGGCGTTTGCAAGGCTTAAAGCTGCCCTCTGTTCTAGTCCAATCTTGGCTTACCCTATAAAGGACGGACTGTTTATTTTGGACACGGATGCAAGTAACTGTGGTCTAGGTGCAGTACTCTCTCAAAGACAAAACGGGCAAGAGAAGGTCATTGAGTACTACAGTAAGACTTTAAGTAAGCCAGAAAGAAACTATTGTGTCACTAGAAAAGAGCTATTGGCCATCGTTAAAGCAGTCGAACATTACCATCGCTACTTATATGGAAAAAGGTTCCTGAATAGAACTGACCATGGAGCCTTGAAATGGTTATTACAGATGAAAAACTCTGAAAGCCAAATAGCCAGATGGATAGAGCGTCTGCAGCAGTACGATTTCCAAATTGAACATCGACCAGGAAGGTCTCACGGAAATGCCGATGCATTGTCTAGACGGCCTTGTAAAGAAGATTGTCGGCATTGTCAAAGAACTGAGCAGCGTGAGGGACTTCGTTTTGTAAGGAGAACGTCGGTAGAAATAAACGATGGCTGGACCACACAGACGCTTCGAGAAGAACAACTGAATGATCCAGATATTGGACCCATCCTCTCTGCAAAGACTGACGACAAGAGACCAGAATGGCAAGAAATTGCTGGTAAAAGTCCAAACCTGAAGGAGCTCTGGGCCCAGTGGCACTCTCTTACAATAGAAAATGGATTACTGGAAAGAGCGTGGGAGAGACCGGATGGCAAGACCGTAGTCAGTCAGTTGGTTGTTCCTGGTAGCAGAAAATCGGACGTACTACAGGAAATGCACGACGGAACCAGTGGAGGTCATTTTGGGGTCAATAAAACCTTGGCCAAGGAGGGTAGCAATTGATGTCGCGGGACCGTTTCCTCAGACTGAGTCGGGCAATAAATACATCTTGGTCGCCATGGATTACTTCACTAAATGGCCTGAAGCATACGCCCTGCCTAATCAAGAAGCAACGACTGTGGCAACGGTGCTAGTAAATGAAATGTTCTGCAGGTTTGGAGTTCCTCTCGAACTTCATTCTGATCAGGGCCGAAATTTTGAATCGGCTGTTTTCCAGAAGGTCATGGAACTTCTCGGAATTCGCAAGACCAGGACAACTCCTTTGCATCCACAGTCGGATGGGATGGTAGAAAGATTTAATCGGACCATGGAACATTACCTGTCTAAAATGGTGGCAGATCATCAGCGTGATTGGGATCAACATCTACCTCTCATGTTGATGGCATATCGAGGCTCTACGCATGAAGCCACTGGTCGTACTCCGGCGAAAGTGATGTTCGGAAGGGAAATGAGGCTTCCTGCGGATTTGATGTATGGAACACCAGAAAAAGAGTTGCTCAGCTCTGAGAGTCGCTCAGCTCTGAGAATTTTGTGGAGGAGCTTAAGGAGAGGCTGAACAATGTTCATGAACTCCGGCTCCACTAGTCATACTCCGGCGAAAGTGATGTTCGGAAAGGAAATGAGGCTTCCTGCGGATTTGATGTATGGAACACCAGAAAAAGAGTCGCTCAGCTCTGAGAGTCGCTCAGCTCTGAGAATTTTGTGGAGGAGCTTAAGGAGAGGCTGAACAATGTTCATGAACAAGTCAGGAATAAACTGCGGATATCCAGTGATCGAGCCAAAGCAAGATATGACGTACTAGCTAACTCCCGCGGCTTCCAGGATGGTGATTTGGTGTGGCTATACAATCCGAGGCGAAAGGTGGGGAAGTCGCCCAAACTTAGCCAAAATTGGGAAGGACCTTATACAATTATAAAGAAGATTAATGATGTGGTGTATAGGATCCAGCGGACCCCCAGGTCAAAGATGAAAGTCGTTCATTTGGATCGATTAGCACGATACCATGGAACTCTACGCCGCATGGGAGGCGGGGCAACGCGTGTGGGTGGTGGAGCTTCGCGACGTATCCGCGCTGCGTCATGGCTGACACGAGTGATTTATTGCTCGGTTTAATCTAGAAGGCAGTTGTTTACAACCTTTTTTTTTATGTGAGATTATTCAAGAATTCTTATAAAGAGTTTCTAGGTTTTTCTGTAATTTTAGGATTGTATATAAAAGGCGCTTAGAGCGCGCAGAATAATAATAGTCTTATTTTAAGCGAGCTATAAGTAAGCTAAAGTTACGAAGCGATAATAGAAGGCTATAAAGTGTTAAGTAGTGAGTTATTTAGTAGTCGAGTGTATTTGAGGAATAAATAAATAGTGTTTTCGTGTTAAACCGTTACACTGGAATTATTGAACCCCGAGTTCGCAACACTATTTTTTTTTCAAGCATGCATAGAATGGGTTGTCTATTGTGATTCAGTTTTGTAATTTACTTGCATCCCTTTCTTTAGGAGAGTCTAAGTACTTACCCTAGTAGTGGTGTATTTATTTGTAAAATAAGAACGTTTTAGAACGGTGGTTTTCAATGTTCAATTGTTTAATGGTATTAAATCATAACCAATGGTTTAGGTGGTTTAGGTGTAGGTAAAATAAAAATATGTAGCACCATTATCAATACTAAATTAATAACAATCACCATAACAAATAAATATGATGACGCGCATGACATGTAACAGACGATCCAAAAATTCGAGAAGATATGCAATTTCGACTATAGCGTTCTGCGAGTATTCTCATCCTTTGTTTCCACAATAAGAATATAAAGATGGCAATAGATGCACTCAGACCGGTTTATCTGGTGCCATCTAGTGCTCAAATGGTTTTGGTGAATGAAAATCGTTTATAAATGCGCCACCATGACAGCAGCGGTGACTTTGATTAATTAAAATAAATACCTTATATATATTACAAAACTAAAACCTACAACTACTAACAAGTCGAAATGCGCGAAATCAACTACGAATTTGCGTCAAAAACTGGAACATAGGAGGATGCACCTTTGCACCAAGAGCTCTGATTACTTTTTTTATTCAACTGCTGCAGTGCCATTTAGTATCTGTATTTAGTAATTAGTAGTGCTTAAAAGTTTTCGTAAATTACAATATTGACAATCGTTTATGTACAACTGCGCCACCACGACAGTAGCGGAGACTCTTGACTTTACTTTTACTGCCTAGGACTTTTTTGCTACTTTTTTGGTCTCAGAATTAGAAATCCCACTTTAGGTGTGCGTATGGAGAAAACAAATTACGTACTTTTAGTCCGCTTGAAAAAAAATTACATTTTCAATAAGAAAAAACAACAAAGCTTTGCTGAAAATTTTGAATGTAACACGTACGTTTTAGCAGGCTCTAAGTTTGTAAACGGTAACTCGTTCTGACTGACATAAAATCTGTAGGGGGGGAAATGTCATTGTTACCGGCACCGTAACTACCGGTTAAAACCGTTTTCTTGCAAAAAAAATGCTTTTTTATGTAATAAGATAGATTAAAAAGAATAATAAGGGCGAATTCCAAAACTCACTAGGTCATCTATACCGGTTAAGCTGGTCATGTGATGGCCATCTAGCAATTAAATGGATTAAGCATGTGACTGATCTACCAGGTAGTGAGTTTTGACCTGGTGAGTTTTGGAATTCGCCCAAACTAAAAATAAGTCATTATTTCAAACGCCTAGTAATATTTGTTCTTTAAAATTAAGTTTGCCGCGTGACATTGACGTTAATTTTGACTGAATATTATTTGACATTTCCATAAAACGCTGCTACTTAACGTCAAATTTTACCATTAGGTACCACCTAAACAGAGCTAAAATAACTATAACAATGCGTTAATAAGGCTGTAAACGCATCGCTGTCAGTGTTTTAATAACAAGCTAAACGAACCGAATTACATAAACATTATTTATTTACTCGACAAAGAAACACAGGTACAATGTGTCTACTTATAGTCTACTAACAATTTACTATAGTTGTGTTCTTTTATAACGTTGTCAGGTTATAGCTCCAGAGCGCTCTGAGAGTATCCCCATCCTTTTTTTTTCTCAATAAGAATGTAAGGATGCTCAGAGCGGTTTGGAGTTGCCACCCAAAAACGCTGTTAGCTTACTTCTAGCGTTTTCTTTTGGTAATACCGGGCAGCACTAGTGTTGCCAATACAAGACCTCCCCTGGAGCTGTGATGAATACTCTGACGAGTGCTGCCGCCGCTCCCAGGGTCACTCTCTTAGAGTCGAGGATGTTTTTAGTGGGCAGGCGCCTGGTACCGACATGTGTGTGCCCTGTTGCGAAATGTATGTTCTTTTGATATAATTCGTGTGTTCTATTCGATAACTGGTTAGGTCAGTTTTGAACTGAGTGCCAACTTTTTGGCACAAGCTCGAAAAGTCAACTCATCCGTTACGTCGACACCTGAGAAATTGAGACTGCACCAGTTTTCCATGATAGTAGAACTGGTAGATAACTAGTGCAACCCTCATGTGAAACAATATTTACCAAAAGAAAACGCTATTAGATTCGATTAAGAATTAGACTTATTCGATTCGGAGCGGTCTCTACTTTTTATACCTAAAGCTTGTAAACTAGAAGTAAACATTCAACGAACAACAATGAATATCTCTAAACGTTCAAGTACCACTAAACGCCTAAAAAAGGTAATATATCACGCTCGGCGACGTAGATTCGACAAGCTCAAGTGTCTTTAAGGAACTACCGACGGCCGCCTACACCAATAGGTTTCGTTCACGTGACGTCACAATTTGAACCTGGTGGTATGACCACATAACCTCACCCATTTAATATACATGTAAAGTAATGACATTTTTTTTTCAAATATCTTAAATCGAATGAAACTTAAATATTGCTGGAGGCCTTCTAGGATCATTATTCTTGATAGTGAATCAAAAAAGAATTACCTTTATGCCGAAATAAGTGGTAAGAAGAGCAATATTTTGTGACTAACGCGAGGCTAGCGTCACCGGCGCCAGCGCTCCCAGCGTCGGTTCTATAAAAATACGTGCATTGTTGCCAAGTTGTTAACTTTTATTAGTATAAGTGGCATGTGGTCAAAATTAATAAAAACATTATATTGTGACTCATCTAACGTTCAAGGGTTGATCCAGCACATATACTATTCAAAATAGACAAAATAGCATCTTACGGGCAAGTTTCACCCACCTTCGAAAACATATATCTCCCTATTTAAGCAAAACCCGGCTTTTTGACACATGCAAATTAAGAGTGTTGGTTAAACATCTCGTTCTAAATAGAATTCTGAGGTCCATTTGCTCAAAATTATAGACGATTCAATCCACCCCCACCCTCCAAAATATATATATATATATCTCCCTATTTAAGTAAAACGCGGCTTTGTGACACATCCAAATTAAAAGGGTCGGTAGAACATCTATTTAGAGCGCGATGGTGGTTCCAGGGTAAATATCTTAACAAATATTATAGAAAAACGGATTTATATGCATGAACGCAGATTTTTTGCATTTACGTCAATGTAATTTTTTGAGGTTGTTTTACCACCAAGTTCGATGACAGGTCACGTGCAGCACGAAACCTATTGTCTTGGAATTCCGAAAAGTTTCATAACCCTATAGAAAACGGGCTATTCAAAGTTTCGGACTTCATCCGAATGAAGTTCGAGAAGGACTCCAAATCTGCAGAATATTTCATTTAGCAGCGCTGTTGCCACAGTTGTCGCTTCTTGATTAGGCCGTGACGTGACCTGTGAAAATGGTCCGGCAACATCAATTGATATCCTTTCGAATGGTGCACCTACAATGTACTGCACCATTCGATCACGTGATATTGTTCGAGGTACTTTTGTAGCACAAAAGACTTTACACTTGTGGCACCAAAACTCGACGTCTTCATGTCAATTCATCCAGTAGAACAGCTCTTTAATTCTTGAGTCTTTTTTACTCCAAAGTGAACTCCACTTGTTCCTTTGTGTAGGTATTTCCTTTAGTACGTCATAGATTGCCTGCTGTCAGGAACAATCAATTAACTGACTACGTTCCTGGTGCGCGGATTCTCCAATGCTCTCTTCAGTAATCCATTTTCTACTTTAAGAGAGCCCCACTGAGTCCATGACGCGTTCAAATATAGACTCACAATTTTTGCCAAAAGTATGGGTCCAATGTCTGGATCGTTCGTTTGTTCGTCTCAAAGTGAATGTATGGTCCAGCCATAATTCAGTTCCACTGACGTTCTCTTTACAGAAAGTCTTCACGTTGCTCTGTTCTTTGACAATGAAGACTGCTTCCTTGTTCTAAAGAATCTATCGGCATTTCCGTGAGACTTTTCTAGGCTATGTCCAATAAGTTTATCTGGCTTTTCAATGGTCTCGTCTTCTTCAAGACATATGCCTTTAAAATTATCGACTTAAGCGTTCTTGGGGGTCTTGGTGAACTTGTTAATTTGCTCTCTTACGTTGTCAGAAATCAATGTTTCCTGGGGCACTGAGATATCGGCACACACTGACCGATACCTCAATAACGGATCAAATCTTCATCTCAGACAGGAAAGGGGAGTCATAAAGACTCTGTATGTGAAACTGAAGGGAATTTGTGAACCGGCTGATTTGGAACGGGAAATAAAGCACCTGGAAATAGTCTTTGGTTGGAATGGATACAGCAAATACGAGTTCGATAGGGCCGTCCGCCCAAGGAATGTAGAGCACCGAGAAGGAACAACGGTGGAAGATGAAGGAAAGCGCGGATGGCCTAGTCTACTATACTATCCACAAAGTAACGGACAGGATCGGCAGGCTACTGGAAAAGCACAGCCTTAAAACTGTCCTTAAACCTACTCGTACAATGCAACAGAACTTGAGATCGGCCAAAGACTGCAGAGATCCCCTATCGGCAATTCGAGTTTACCGACTTCCATGCAGTTGTGGATCGGTATACATTGGCACCATAAAACGCAGTGTCAACACGATGATTGCGGAACACAAAAGGAGTTGCAGGCTGGGACAAACACAAAAGTCAGCAGTAGCAGAGAGAACGCTCTCTCTGAAGGTCTCGACATCCTTTTCAACGAGGTGCATTTCTTATATCAATCGCAGCGTTTCTATCCGAGACTAACGAGAGAAGCCATTGAGATCTTTAAACACGACAACAATTTCAACAGGAAGGAGGAAATTACGTTTCTAAATTGCACACTGGAAGCGAGTTCTAGAACATACTTCAAGTGCGCGCCCAAACCCCGCGCCTCCACTACCCTCACTCCAGTCCCTCCGCTGCAGCGCAACGCCGGGGAAATAAATACCACGAAGCCCACCACAGTCGAATCAGTCAACGTTGGAAAATACGGGAGATCACTTCGCCCATTGCCGCATCGCCTTTGATAATGTCTGCCGCAGCTGCAGACGAAACGTTAGGATCCAATTCCAATAATTCCATTGGACCAGGGCTTCAAAGCCCGGAAAACACTTTAGAATACTTTAGATTGTAGAAAAATAATAATTTAAATTAAAGAAAAAGTAGGCTTTTGGCCGGATTTGAACCAGCGACCTTCTCTTTACCATGCTCTACTAAGCTCTCTATAGCTCACTTGGTAGAACATTTGTCCGGTAAACAGAAGGTCGCTGGTTCAAATCTGGCTGAAGGCCTACATTTTCTTTAATTTAAATTATTATTCTTCTGTCCGCTGAAGCCACAAACATCACTTGTAAAAAAATCCAACGTACACAATAATGTTTAATAAAACTTATTAATACATATTTGGATCATTAAGTGCACTGCCACTTTATCAAAAAATACACTATTGAACCCTAATAAATCTCATTATTACTGTTCAAATAAGCAGTTTTAAACTGATTAAAGTTTATAAATATTTATTTTAAATTCCGCGTATCATCCTGATCCAAACTTGTTTTTACTTAATAAAATCCAAGATGAGTCGTATTAGTTTTAATACGAATTTTCGATATTAAATCTTATTATTCCCCTACTGTTCTATATTTGAAATAACTGTTTCAAATTCGCGCATTGCATCTTATTGAACCATATACATATTTTTTTATAAGTTTTAATAAAGCATTTTCAACCAGGATAACTTCTCGACAACGTCGTAGCATTCTCACAATTAACCCCTTTATCTCTTACTGCTCAATATTGTTACGGGATACGGGTTCCAATAATTTATCGTCAATTAACTACACACTTTTATTTACTTTTAACTCTTACAACACAATTAAAACACAATTACTCTCTACTAACAATTCGCACTGTCAGTTTGTTCACTTATTTCGCTTATTTACTACACTGCACTATCTATTCGCTCCCATCTCGCGCGGCTCGCTGGTTTATATACCCGGCCTGAACACACTCTCGTACTTTTGAGAACGGAGGAGACTGTTCCCGGTTCTCGTTTAGTCCAGATGGGTTCCGGGGGTCGCGACCGGCGCTCGGCGTTGCCGCTTCGGCCCGAATCTCTGTGGACCGAAGGTCGGGCGTAACAATATCCATCTATATATCATTGAGGCTTTGAGGTTTTGATTGCTTTGAAAGATTGCTGCCCTACCACGGCAATATGAGGTCTTGCATTATCATGCCTAAGCATTGAATTTTCTTCAACAAAAGGTGCATATAGTAGGTATGGATCCAGAATATGTTACGTATTCTGGAGATATGTTCTGGACTACGTACCTAGGAGATATGGCCAGAGACAAAAAATGCCGATTTTTGCTTAAAAATTGTTCTTTTTTTTGGCCGAAAGTTCGCCATTCTTCGGGTACCCATGAGGTAATTTTATCGGCAGATGGCAGGCGGTCAATTGGCGAATCACAACTTCAAATGATTTGACGTAACACGTCAAGTGACGTTAATTCAAGCAGCGGATAACGCCGCCATTTTTTCAGGTACCCACTGTTAAAAAGGAGGGCCAAAACTGTAAAGCAGGAGGGTCTCTCAAGACGTAATATACTAGCTCGTTGGCGACCGTTCTTCCGCCATATATGGTGTCACTGTCAAGTCACTAAATCTGTTCGTTCCTCTAAAGATATGTAGTTCTCTAGATATACAGTGTGTCGCTCGATGGTGAATCGATTCTTGTAAAAATAAAAAATGCCAATTCAAAAATTCTGTTTTTGGATTTCAGCCCTGCTTGATTCAAGATAAGATTTTTTCATAATTTAAGTTTTAATAAATCAAAAATGCGTTGGAAATTATCAGAAAACATCTTTTTAAATATAGTAAGTTACCTTCCTATAAGACCAACGACAAAAAATAATTAAAAAAAGTTACTTAGAATCATCAGGTAAGCCTCTATACCAAATTTTAAAGTCATCGGCCGACTATCACTTTTTAATATTTTATTAGGAGAAACTTAAAAAAAATATGTCAGTAATCAAAGTTGCCAAAAAATTTACAAATTTAGCATTAGGTTTGTAATTTAGAATTTAAGCAATTTTGACTTTTTGACATATCTGTTACTGAAAAGCTAAAAAAAATTATAAAAGTTGAACACTCATAGTAAGCTGAGAAATCCGTATTGGCGTAGTTATACCAAATTATAAATTTAATTTATAATTAAAATATAGGTATCTAATTAAAAATATACCAAATTACCAAATTGGCGTAGTTTTTCATTATAAGCTATTTGTTTAACGACTTTCTATTATCTCTCAGAGACAGGGAAGTTTACAATACCGCAGCGTTGAGAATATCTGTTTCGTTGAAAATTGAAGTTAGCAAGCCTGACAACATAGTTTTCGGAGCATTGGTAGAGGAAACTATAACACTTAAGCCAAAGTTCTGTTGTGAATTCTTGATAGTTCATAAAAGTTGTGGGCACGGCGATTCTATATGTGTAATTTGATACGCTTCTTGCTGGGAGATCAAACCTTTATCTTGGAAACTAGTAACCAGTCTGTTGCACTTCGCCTCATTCCTCACTGAAAACATCCAAACATTTTTGAAAATAATTTTTCCTCTGTTGGGTAATTGACACTTTGCCATTATCAGCTCTAGTAACAATCAGCTCATCTTTTAGAAATCTTCGAATCCTGACGTACGATAAATTCAAAGGGTTTTATAGTTTTAAACTCATGCTCACTAACCATATCTTTTCTAGCCCTGGAGCAAGAATTAAAAACTGCCAAAAGCTAGGCTTAGAGATAGATGAAACGTTTTTTTTAACGCTCTCGCCGATCACGTATGAAAATTCCTTCGTTATTAATTAATTCCTCATTTGTCAAATGCGTAGGCTACGTGATGAGACTCAAACACCGAATATAAGTAATAAGCGAAAGGAAACTCATTAGAACATGAATGGAACAAAAATCGTTTACGTTGACAATATTTTTGGGACAATGATAATGAGAATTTTTTTTATCCTTTTGCGAATCTTGTTGCTGTTGGTGTTATGCTGATATGTGTATCAGAATCTGTTTATATGGAAAACCAAAATAGCCAAGAATTACCAATGGAAATTCCATACCATGACGTATTTTCCAAAAACCATTCTGTACTTTTTGAGATTTAAGGAGGGACGACCAACCCTAACGTAGAAATATCTGACTTTGCACTTGAAGCAGCCCTAGAGTACCAGAACAAAGAAAACGCAGATAGTACATATTATGCTTTAACATTTCTTTAAATCTTTGTTAAAATCATAACTTTTTGTCTGCCTAAGCTTTGTACTCACTAGTTGTTGTAAGTCTTTGTAAAACAAAAATTTTAAACAGGCATTTTAGTAGTCAAGATCTTTAATACGCGGATTGCATTTTAATCTAAGACTTTCGAAAAAGTGGACTTTAAAAAAAAAAGAAATGTTTCATTTAAAATTAAACAATATTTACGTACCTAATCAGATAATACATCGAAAAAAAACCCAAACTTGTTCTGGGGCAGAGGCAATCCTACCTATACGCAAAGGGGCGCAAAAAACCCGGGTAGCCAAACTCAGGGGCGGCCAAAAATTTTAGTTTTAGGTCCACATATGAGAAATTTTACTTGAAAAAATGGAACGATAAAGTATTACAAATATAAGAGGTGAATAGCGGATGTAGGAGATAAAAAACACTTCACGTTTGCAACATTGCCAACGTTTCAACGTTTATTGAGATCTTCGGGCGAAAATATAAGCATAATTACATATAACAAAACTATAATCAGTTGCAAGTACTTAGCACAACGTGGGTTTTTTTTTGGTTCTGTGCTATGTAAAAAAAAAGTTCTATGCATCTCTGCAGTTTTAAGGCTGTCTTCTCCATAAGTCTTTCTCTGTCTAACTCATTACTAATTAAAAATGGTTTCAAAATCTTTGTTTCCACGCGAGATTTTCCCTTCAATTTTTTTTGGCTCTATCAAACTTCAAGAATAGGTTTTTCCATAATAATCGACATATTCGTTAATTGAGTTTTCGCGTGATTCGAATGAGATTCGAGTTAGAAAGTTTCGATTTAACTCCACCATCCTCGGGTTGACGGGCCCGCCTTTCGCACTTATGCAAAAAAAAGATCTATGCATCTCTCTTTGAAACGTTGTCTTCTCCATAAGTCTTTCTATCCCACTCACTACTACATAAAAATTGTTTCAAAAACCTTTTTTTTCACGCTAGATATTTTATTGTAATTTTTGGCTTTATCAAAAAAGATGAAACCTACTAACCTAAACTAACTAGATGTAACTTGTTCTAATATTTTATAAAGGCGGGCCCGCAAGGCGCCCGCCTTTATTCGCACTAATGAAAGAAAAAGATAGGATGCATTTATTTTTTAAACGCTGTCTTCTCTATAAGTCTTTCTCTGTCTCACTCATTACTACTTAAAAACGGTTTCGAATTTTTTTTTTCTGACGAGATATTTTACTGTAATTTTTGGCTTTTTCAAAGGAGCTGAAAGCATATAATCTGAACTAACCTAAATTAACTAAATATAGCTTGTTCTAACAGTTATATAAATTTTGCATCATTGCAAACAAAAGATATATGCATCTCTCTTTTAAGCGCTCTCTTCTCCATAAGTCTTTCTCTATTCCACTCATTATTACTTGAAAACGGTTTCGAAAACTGTTTTTTCTAGCGAGTCATTTTACTGTGATTTTTGGCTTTTTCAAAAGAGCTGAAAACAACTAACCTGAACTAACCTAAATTAACTATAACTATATATAACTTGTTCTAACAATTATATAAAGAGAGTTTTTGCAATAACGCTTTTCGCTCTATTGCAAAAAAAAGCTCTACCCATCTCTCTTTTAAACGCTGTCTTCTCTGAAGTCATTCTCTATCCCACTCATTCGAACGATTTCGAAAACATTTTTTTCTTGCAATGTAAATATACATTAAATGAAAATTGTTGCCAAACTGTGTTTTGAAAACCACTATTTCTACAACATATTTCACATTTTAAACCTTTTCTACACAAGCTTTTATTTATTTTTTTTCGAATTTTATTTGCTTTCTAATAGTAATTTTTTACACCTTTTTCTGTTTCCCATGAGAAATATAAAGTAGGTGTTTAGGCATTTACTTCTAATACTGTCTTTTTTGTGTAGGTAAATAATTTTTTCCTTGTATTTTGACAACATATATTCAATTTTTGCAGGATTTCTGAAAAGTTAGTGAATGATTGAAATTTGCTTTAACCAGATATGTAGATTGCACTTCCCACTCTTTTATTCTAGAAAGTATTATTTTCACACATAAATTGAGACATCAGTGGTGAATTTTTAGGACGGGATTTGTGTATCTCTGAAAGACATAGAAATTTAATTTTTTTCATTAAACTTATAATTAGTACCTTGTAATTAGAAATGTATTTTTTTATCGACAAAAGTCAGCTATTTTTTAGTAAATGTTTAGACAAGAAATTATTTCTATTGAATTTCTGGGATTTACTTTTTTCTTTCTAGAGACTCTTGATCCTACAAAAAAATTTTTTTGGGTTCATCTGCGAATAGATGGCTTATTTGATTTTTTTTTCTTACAAGCATTGTTTTTTAACTTTCGACTTCTTTTATATATGTTAATATCAGAACATCTTTCTGCCATTTTTCGTTTCCGAGTTATGTAGACGTGTTTAAGAATGTTGACAAAATAGTGAAAATATGACGTCTTAGAAGCCATTTTGAAGGGGGTGAAAATTTGTTAAATCTCCACGTTTACATTTTTAGTACTTGTTTGCATCCCCTCTACTTCTATGTTTAGCCGCTATTTTTCGGCATCGGTAAAATCGATGACAATCAATATCGGCTGAAAATCTCGACAACAAAATATTTTAATTTCACTTTTTTTAGTTAAACGGTAAACCTTCTTATTATCCATTTGAAGAAGACATATGAAGAGATCATAAAGGACTATAGGCTTGCAAAATCAGTTCGATGTTGTTCCTAAGAAGAGACCAAACTAACCAAAGACCTATGCATCTCGCTTTTAAACGCCCGCTTCTCCACAAGTCTTCCTCTATCCCACTCAATATGACTTGAAAACGATTTCGAAAACTTTTTTTATTTCGAGATATTTTACTGTAATTTTTGGCTTTATAAAAAACGATGAAAGCAACTAACCTGAACTAACTTAAACTAAATAGATGTAACTTGTTCTAACAATTATATAAAGGTGAGCCCCTGGGGGTCCGCAAAAAAAGATCTACGCCTCTCTTTTAATCGCTGTCTTCTGCATAAGTCTTTCTCAATCCCACAGTTATTACTTAAAAAGGGTTTCGAAAACTTTTTTTATTGTGAGATATTTTTCTGTTATTTTTGGCTTAATCAAAAGAGTTAAAAGCATCTAATCTGAACTAACCTAAATTAACTATATATAACTTGTTCTAACAATTATATAAAACTGGGTCTGTTTAAAGTGTTGTTTATAATAATAATAATAATAAAAATCGCCTTTATTGAAAAAGTGTACTTGTTAAATACAAGATATACACATTCAGGGACAAAGGCGAAGTTTAGCCTATGACCATTCCTCCACTCAACCGTTTACCCCCGAATCCATCCTACAGTCTCAACAACAGTAACAACAATGCAAAGAGAGGAACGGAAAAAAAAAGAAAAATAAAAAAACCTTCACACCAATAACAATGAAATAAAACCGATTTTAGCTCCGACAGATTAAGACTTATTATGCAATAACCAATCCCTGTATTGCTTTCTAAGACTATTACCTTTTACCAACGAAATATGGGTTCCGACACAGTTTCAATAATTTAGCAATGTAGTAAGTGAAGCCACATTGGAATAACGTACTATGTGCAGATATTCAAAATTTAATTTTGTTTCTGAGATTTCGCATATGGGTATCTGCACTATATTCTACTTTATTGTATAAATATTTGGGTTCTTTAGTCCGCTCAATTTTGTTAAAAAAACGAAAGGACATGAAATTTATACAGGTTATATTTATACTTTAAACATTTTAGTTCATTAATTTTTGGCAGTCACTCGGCCATACTTTCTCAACCCAAAGACAAACCTGCAGCATGCATTCTGCACATATTTTATTTTCTGCTTAGAAACTGCGTCCAAAAAGTGATAATACATTATAAAGCAATAGTTAAAGATAGACATAACAAGAGTTTCCACTAGCTTTTTCCGCATTTTAAAGCTTAAAGATGTATCTATTGAAATACAACTTCATTTTTACATAGCTTCTTTGTATCAAAGTTTGAACATGTTTGTGAATTTTCAATTTGACATCAAAATAAACTCCCAGATTTTTTGCATGCTCAGAAAAGGAAGTTTCGGTGCTCTCAACAACCACCCTGAGACGTTCGGCAAGGTAATCGTGCCTGTTGGCTGAGCAAAACAAGAAGAGCTCGGTTTTTCTCTGCATTTAACCGCAGATTATGGCTATCAGAAAAGCGCAATATACCCTCTAAATTATAATTTAAGTCAGCAGCAGCCGCTCCAGGGTTAGATGGATCAAACTTGAGCATGAGTTGAGAGTCCTCAGTATATGACTGCAATTGAGAGTGGGGTATCACAGACGAAATATCTGACATATAAATGACAAGAAGCAAGGGTCCTAGAATTGACATTGTGGAACCCCAGATACCACTGGCCTGACTTGGGAGATGCGATTTCCCACAGTGACATATTGATTTCTGTTTTGTAGATAATACTTGATAGAAGAGATGGACTGCACATCAAAACCATATTAACTCAACTTTGCACACATAACGTTATGGTCAATCAGACCAAATGCTTTTGAGTAATCAACAAGCACCAGTGCTGCCGACCTCTCATCGTCAAGCGCCCTAACTATCTCATCTGAGATATTAAGTAATGTGGTACTGCGACTTTTTATAAAACCAGGTTGATTTCCGAGTAGGAGTTTATTATCCTTAAAAAAACGCTGATTCCTACCTGTGAACCACCCTCTCAAATGCCTTCATCAACAGTGGTAAAAGGCTAATTGGTTGCATATCAATCACGTTCAACAGCTGCACGGTCTTAGGAATTGGAACAACCAGAGAGGTCCTCCAGCACAAAGGGGAGTATTCCAAATCCAAGCTGCAATGTATAATATGAAGCAAAACTACAGCCTAAGCATGGCAAGGCTCAGCCTGTTCACACCCGCAGCATTAGATTTTATACCGTGTTCCGATTGACGCACATCATCAGGACTTACCAGCTGAAAGCTAAACTTCAAGCCATCTCTACATTTGCTGCCTCTGTAGTGCTGAATAGTGTCCGCACATTATTCTGTTTTTTTTTAAAGACACTTTATTTTTAGCAAAATAATTGTTGATATTGTCTGGGTTTGCCAACGCTGGCGGTATACTATCTGTGGGACCTGAAAATCATGAAGAGTTCTCCAAAGTCTGCCCACATCTCCGGCCCTTTCCCGCTTTCCCGCACCAATAGCACGCTATTCCCGCCTCACAGCAGCTTTAGTAAAATTTATGAACTCTCTATACTGCCCCCAATTCAGCAGTGTGTGTGTTTTCCAATCTAACCCTAACTCTGGCATTATCTCTTAACCTCATTATACATCTCAGAGCCGCCGTCAACCAAGGGATCCTAGGTTTATTAACTCTCACCGTTCTAATAGGCGCATGGCGATTCAGATACATCCAGAATATTGTTGCGAACTAGGGTTCGATAATTCCAGTGCAACGATTTAACACGAAAACACTATTTATTTATTCCACAAATACACTCGACTACTAAATAACTCACTACTTAACACTTTATAGCCTTCTATTATCGCTTCGTAACTTTAGCTTACTTATCGCTCGCTTAAAATAAGACTACTCCCTTCTGCGCGCTCTATGCGCATTTATATACAATGCTAAAATTACAGAAAAACCTAGAAAGTTCTTTATAAGAATTCTTGAATAATCTCACATAAAAAAAAAACGGTTGTAAACAACTGCCTTCTAGATTAAGCCAGACGAGCAATAAATCACTCGTGTCAGCCATGACGCAGCGCGGATAGGTCGCGAAGCTCCACCAACCAACACGCTCCCATGCGTTGCCCCGCCTCCCATGCGGCGTTGCTGCGAATCGTAACATTGCCCTCCTCCTAAGGCTGTTCGTCCCGAACAGATAGAGTTCCATGGTATCGTGCTAATCGATCCAAATGAACGACCTTCATCTTTGACCTAGGGGTCCGCTGGATCCTATACACCACATCATTAATCTTCTTTATAATTGTATAAGGTCCTTCCCAATTTTGGCTAAGTTTGGGCGACTTCCCCACCTTTCGCCTCGGATTGTATAACCACACCAAATCACCATCCTGGAAGCCGCGGGAGTTAGCTAGTAAGTCATATCTTGCTTTGGCTCGATCACTGGATATCCGCAGTTTATTCCTGACTTGTTCATGAACATTGTCCAGCCTCTCCTTGAGCTCCTCCACAAAGTTCTCAGAGTTGAGCGAGTCTTTTTCTGGTGTTCCATACATCAAATCCGCAGGAAGCCTCATTTCCCTTCCGAACATCACTTTCGCCGGAGTATAACCAGTGGCTTCATGCGTAGAGCCTCGATATGCCATCAACATGAGAGGTAGATGTTGGTCCCAATCACGCTGATGATCTGCCACCATTTTAGACAGGTAATGTTCCATGGTCCGATTAAATCTCTCTACCATCCCATTCGACTGTGGATGCAAAGGAGTTGTCCTGGTCTTGCGAATTCCGAGAAGTTCCATGACCTTCTGGAAAACAGCCGATTCAAAATTTCGGCCCTGATCAGAATGAAGTTCGAGAGGGACTCCGAATCTGCAGAACATTTCATTTACTAGCACCGTTGCCACAGTCGTTGCTTCTTGATTAGGCAGGGCGTATGCTTCAGGCCATTTAGTGAAGTAATCCATGGCGACCAAGATGTATTTATTGCCCGACTCAGTCTGAGGAAACGGTCCCGCGACATCAATTGCTACCCTCTCGAATGGAGCACCTACAGTGTACTGCACCATTCGACCCCGTAATCTTGTTCGAGGTCCTTTTGTGGCACAACAAACTTCACACTTGCGGCACCAAGATTCGACGTCTTCATGATAATTCACCCAGTAATACCGCTCTTTAATTTTGGCCAATGTTTTGTTGACCCCAAAATGGCCTCCGCTTGTTCCGTTGTGCATTTCCTGTAGGACATCTGATTTTCTGCTACCAGGAACAACCAACTGACTGACTATGGACTTGCCATCCGGACTCTCCCACGCTCTCTTCAATAGTCCATTTTCTATTTTAAGAGAGTGCCACTGGGCCCATAGCGCCTTCAGGTTTGGACTTTTACCAGCAATTTCTTGCCATTCTGGTCTCTTGTCGTCAGTCTTTGCAGAGAGGATGGGTCCAATAGCTGGATCATTCATTTGTTCTTCTCGAAGCGTCTGTGTGGTCCAGCCATCGTTTATTTCCACCGACGTTCTCCTTACAGAAGGATGTCCCTCACGTTGCTGAGTTCTTCGACAATGCTGACTATCTTCTTTACATGGCCGTCTAGACAATGCATCGGCATTTTTGTGAGACCTTCCTGGTCGATGTTCAGTTTGGACCTTCTGTCCTTTAATGCGTCCGGTCTCTGTAACACTTTTGCCACCCAAATTATTGGCTTGACTTGATTGATTGACTTGACTGATCCTGGGGGTCTTAACGTCTTCGGTCAATTGCCCCCTTACATTGACAGGAATTGGACATTCCTGAATTCTAGAGCGGTCTTGGTTGCCGCTCGGTCTTCTAAACAACGGCGACGGACTTCTTGCCCTATTACGGCAATTACTCTTGATGTGACCAAGTCTGCCGCAGTTAAAACATTTTATGCTCCGATTGTCGGTTGATCGAGGAGTTCTTTCTAACAGGGCTTGCATATTGACTGCCATATCCTTCATCGCTTTATGTAAACTGGCCATGGATTCAGCCATAGACGTATTCGCCTCTTCATTGCAAGTTGCCATTCTTACACGTGGAGATGAACTAGATGACACTTGTGACGCCTTGAATTCCAGGGCCCGAACTAGTGCCTCGCTGATATCCTTGGGCCTTACTAGACGTAAGTGGTATCTCATGTCACTATCGCGAACTCCCTCAATGAACCTTTCGGCGGCAAATTGCATTTGAAAAGATTCAGGGGCCGATGGATATGCCAGGTGAATAAGTCTGTCTATGTCCGCCTCAAATTCTTGTAGGGATTCACCTGACTTTTGTTGTCTCATCCTCAGCTGGGCCTGGAACACGGTTTCTTTGTGCTCATTCCCAAATCGTAGTTGCAGAGTGTGTACTAAAGCCGCATAATTACTTTGATCCGCTGTCGACAGAGATTGGAGTAACTCAGCCGCTTTTCCACGAAGTGCTACCACTAATGATGTAGCTTTCTGGGGCTCGGACCAACCATTAGCTTTTGCAGCTGCCTCAAACTGAGTTTTATAAATTTCCCAGGCCGTAGTCCCGTCATAATCAGGAGGCTTAATTTTAGCGTTGGCTGTGCTAAAACTCTCTGTAGACACGTTGTCGTCCTCAAGTTGTTCCCGGAATTTCTTTTCTAGCTCGAGAACCCTCTGGTTGACGTCGTTGACGGATTGCATTATTCTTTCTTCTAATTGTTGCTCCCTAGCTGCGAGATGGTTCACTAATTCTTCTTTGAAACGTTTCTGTTCTTCCTTCTCTTGTTGATAACGTCTTTCCTGCTCTTCCTTCTGTTCTTGATAACGTCTTTCCTGCTCTTCTTTTTGTTCGTTATAACGTTTTTCCTGCTCTTCTTTTTGTTCTAGATAACGGCGCTCCTGTATTTGATCACGTTTTTCCTGTTCTTCCCTCTGTTGTTGCATGAGAGACAGCAGGGCCGCAAGTTGATCCTCCATCGCTTGATGCTGGCTTCTGGTCACTGGCATAAACACGAAATGTCTGGCAATGAAGCACTCACTTACAGTTCAGTAATATTAGTTCTCAAATTCCCACTGGAATCGCACTTCTGACACCAATTGTTGCGAACTAGGGTTCGATAATTCCAGTGCAACGATTTAACACGAAAACACTATTTATTTATTCCACAAATACACTCGACTACTAAATAACTCACTACTTAACACTTTATAGCCTTCTATTATCGCTTCGTAACTTTAGCTTACTTATCGCTCGCTTAAAATAAGACTACTCCCTTCTGCGCGCTCTATGCGCATTTATATACAATCCTAAAATTACAGAAAAACCTAGAAAGTTCTTTATAAGAATTCTTGAATAATCTCACATAAAAAAAACGGTTGTAAACAACTGCCTTCTAGATTAAGCCAGACGAGCAATAAATCACTCGTGTCAGCCATGACGCAGCGCGGATAGGTCGCGAAGCTCCACCAACCAACACGCTCCCATGCGTTGCCCCGCCTCCCATGCGGCGTTGCTGCGAATCGTAACAATATTATCAGTCAAGTACGCTACCTTACGTTCAATACTATCAATGTAATATGTCTCATCCCACGCACAATGTTAAAATGCTTAAAGTCCCTAAATGTCACAGACCTACCCAGAATTAGTATGCTTATATCACAGAACGTGAAAAGGTGATCACTCCCATCCACCGTACCAGCCTGGACCAAGATCTCCGGCGTGTGTACAAAAATTGGGTTAAGCAAGTTTGACCTATTCTAATTGGTTCATCGATTGCTTGATGAAAACTATAGTTCTCAAAATTTGACTAATAGCGTTACACAATAGTAGTCACACAATCTATAACCTTACATTAGCATGGTATATGACTCCCAGAACCAAAGTCATTCCATCAAACAACCTCAGTTTTACCCACAGATGCTTCAAACCCTCAACAATTGTAGCGTTAGAAAATTTGATACATCTACAGTGTAAGAGAGACCTCACATAGACACCCACTCCCCCACCCCTGCCTGCAGTTCTATCCCTCCGAAAGAAATTGTAAACCGGTATCTCAACTGTCTGTGATATTACGTTTGCTTAAGCTTAAGTTTCAGTAACTCCTACTATATCAAATTTACCTGATTGTACCAAACTGATAAATTCTTCAAAATCCGTGAATGGATCTAAGATTGAGGTGTGCTAAATGCAAAACACTCCCATTTAGTACAGAAATGTTCATGTTCAATTTCAAATTACTCCTGGTTTGTTTGTGTAAAGTAATCTATTCTCTTGCTGAGCTCTATTACAAATTCTAACAAGTTATTACAAGTCTAACAAATTGTTTTTATTTTTTTCATTTCGACTACTTTTTTTCTCATTTCGACTCTTAATTAAAACGGAAATGGTACCTAACATACAAAAGCGCACCATCGGAAGAAACTCACCCAGAATATGTCCAAGTAAAAAACAGAGTAAGCGCAAGATTAAAATCAATCAAGAGAGAACATTGAGCTAAATTTACTAGCGACATGGACCACGACCTATATGGCGCTCAAAGGAAAGTATGGAAAGTTCTTCGGAATAGAAGAAAAGAAGTTAACGAGTTTGACGTACAGACCAAAGGAGTGCCAATAGTGACATGGCAACAGCATTTTAAAAAGCTTTACGCTGCTGAAGAAACGCTGAATATGAACGAATACGAAACAGACATAAGTGGTACAGTCACTGACGAAGATATAGAAGCAAAACTCAAAAACTTAAAAAAACAGAAAATCACCCTGACCGGCATCCCCAACGAGCTCTTGAAATATGGAGGCCCCGAACTTGCAATGAAACTATCGCGACTATTTGACAAAATCTTGAACGAAACGGAAACACCAGATGAATGGCATAATAGCATCACCATACCCATATTTAAAAAAGGACTATAAACCTGCCCAAAAAACTATAGAGGAATAACCCTCTTAAATACAGCAATGAAACTATTCACGAGTATTCTCAAGGACAAACGGGAAACGCAAATTAAGAATGAGGAAGAACAACAGGGCTTCACAAAGGTACGCCCAATAACAGACGCAGTATTCATAATAAAACAAATAAAAGAAAAGGCTATAGAGTACAATATGCCAGCGTATATTTGCTTCATTGACTTAACAAAGGCGTTTGACAGGGTTCGTTTGGGAGACATTCTACATATATTGATAGAAAATAAGGCGCCGGCGAATATAACAAAGATAATCCATAACCTAAATAACAATAACGTAACAAAGGTTAAAGCAGGAGATCAATTTACGGAAAACATCCCAACACCAGGAGGAATTAGACAGGGTGACAGCCTAAGTCCCTTTTTGTTTAATCTTCTCATGGATAAAATTATAAATAAAGTAACAGATCTTAACCTCGGATACAGACTGGGCATCAAAAGTATTGGTATGGTGTGTTACGCCGATGATGCAGCAATTATTGCCGAATCAGAAAACGACCTGCAGATACAACTCTTCCAGTTCTTCCAAGTAAGCCGCCAACTTAATATGAACATTTCTATCAACAAAACCAAATGTATAACAATCGCGAAAGATCCGCTCGGATGTAAGCTAGTGGTGGAAGACAATCCCATAGAACAGGTGATGCAATTCAGATATCTGGGCATAGACATATCAAGCACTCAGGACTCAGTTAAAGACCTGAGGAGCCAGATTAACAAAGCATGCGCACTATCAGGATGCGTACGAGATATAGTCTGGTCAAACACGTACATGCGCTAAGATATCAAAATTCGAATCTACAAGACTTTTATCAGACCGATCATGTAGTACGGTACAGAAGTTCATGAAGACACCAATAAGACGAAACACATACTAAGGATGGCCGAAATGAAAACGAGGACGAGAGCAGACTTCCGAAAATAGTCCTAGAAAACAACTCGCCCGGCTCAAGACCTGCCGGGGGCCACCTAACAGATGGAAAGATAGTTGGCAATCCACTCTCCATCCTGTCCTCTTAGGACAAGATGCAGAGGCAGCTCCAGAATTAACAGATCGACAAATCTCCAAGAAGAAGTAGAAGTAGAAGTAGATTTCGACTACACAATTGATACACTTAAATTTTTCTCTTACAGCTTTACACTCTTTATATGTGTGGTTGCCTGCACACTTTGAGCAAATAACTGCCTCCATTGTGCAATCTTTCGCAAAATGGTTATAGCCTAAACATTCGAAGCATTGCAAAACACTTACATGATTGTAAACGGCTGGTCTGGTCCATCCAAATTTGATTTTACTTTGTGTGAGTAGCGCATTGTGTGCCTTTGAATCCACCTCCCCAATTAGGTCTATATTTATTTTCAGATTTTTTTGATATTTTCATGTAAAAGCTCTCCTCCATCTTTAATTTGTTCTTCTTTATCAAAGTTTGTATGATTGTCTCATCAGCCTCATCCCTAGGTACATCAAAGTTGTTGATGTTAATATTTTTAGCTGTTTTTAGTTTATTGTGTTGCTCAGTGCCTTATTATTTTCGCATATTTTCAACTTTCTTTTCTAACATTTGTTTGTTCTGTACAAACGTTTTTCTTTGTATACATTGTAGCTATATTTGACATTTAGGGGCGGCCGAAATCGATTTGCACACGGGCGGCCCCTGGTTTAGGATCGCCCCTGTCCTGGGGTGCTATATCATTTAGCAATCAGTTTTGATTACTTCTCTGAAAGTTGTGCAAAGGGAAAGTGTGAGCAAAATTACATCACCTTATTTTCAACTTTGTAATATTTTACTTAAACAACTCATCTGCTTCAAACATACCTGTAGATTAGTACAGAGGTAGGTCTACTTAAATTCGCGTCGAATGAAGAAGCCCGTTGGTCATAGCAACTGGCCAGCAGTTTATAATGAAATATAAGTAATATACATATATGGAAATATCAATCAGACATACTGTTGGAAACACAAAAGTACATTGACAGTGATTTAAAACCACCATCACTTTTTGTCATTACTCTTTCGGGACACAGGCTGTATATCGGAAATTAACCCCGTTACATTTTCAAAGTAAATGCCCCTTTAAATTCTAGCTCATTTTATTTGTGCATTTGTGAAATTTCACCCAAAAGGGCTTAGTGCCTACCAGTGGGATAAAATCAATTTAATCTTTTCTGTTACCGTTTTGAAAGATACTACAAAAGATTGAGCCATTATTACAAAGAATTTGTTTGCTGAATGACAGTTATAATAAAAGACCTGCATTATACGGAGCTATTGTTGCACGTGCCCATTTTACAGAATTCTGGAAACGGCATAATGCCGGCGACCTGTCCCATTCATCCGATGTTTGTCATCGGTCTAAACCCCTTTGCTGAGTTTTCCCCTTTTACTTATATCTCCCCATTTTTATAAAAATTACGCATTCTAATGCCATATAGGTACCTTAACAGCTGTACAGATTTTGCACAATAGCAAGAAAAACATCCCATTAAATTGTCTCTATTATATGCCACTATTGTCAAAAACCCGAAGGGGGTTGATTTAAATATGATGCTGGGTTTGATTAAATTTTTCTATAAAAATAACGATTAGAACATTTGCTTAATCTGTTTTCGCGAATCTTGCAATTTTAATGAATTTTTGGAAACAATTATTGAAAAATGGCCAGTTAGCTTTATCTCATTGGCAGGTGATAGCAAAAAGAGTTTGCAGCCAGCTGCAAATTTGACACGTTTTCTCTCTAAAAATAATATTATTTGCGGAATTTTCCCGGTAAATAGATCTTAGCAAGTTGAGTGCACTGGGGTTAGTGTTTAACTGTGAAAATGTTCGAATTTCACTCCTACATAATTAGAATAAGACTTAGTTGGGTTAAAATAGAATTTAAATTTTTTATTGAGTTATTACCCTAAATATGGTGGACACTTTTACAATACTCACCACTGGGATTTGCAGGGTACGCCGACACAAAATTTATCTGTCACAATATCTTTAAAAAAGTGTAATTTTAAAATGTTTTGATGAAACTTGGGCTTACTTTTTTTTATGGACGCCATATTGGTATTTTACACCATTAACTAGAAATAGCTATTCAATAAGTAAAATTTGTTCCTTTTTTTTCTATGAATTTTATTGAAAAACAATAATGAAGCGTCCTAGAAATGAAGCTTTTACAAGATTATATAGAGTCCTGCACACTAGAGTTATTATAAGCAATTGAGAAATGTAAATAATATATATCATTCATGCAGAGAAAAGGGCTTACTTGAATAGGAAGTTCCGGTTGTACCACTATACAATAGTGGAGCGATCTTAAGTAATTGAATAATAGCTCTTGGGAGGACTGGTGTTAAGGTGCCTGATAAATTCCAGAATCCGGATGAATCAAATTCAAAGAAAAAGTAACAATAATATAGCCCCTTACCAAAACCTTCATGAACATACAGGAGTCATAGCTTCACTCTTGGCAGGACATTCTCCTTCCACCCGGGTGTCCGAGAGTTTGGCGTCTAAATCTAAACGCCTTTGGGACAGACAAGTTAATTGCATATTTGCCTGCTTACCTTGTGCTATCATCTGATCGTTTCTCTGTCACTAACACAATCAACTGTTGCATTAATTAATCCTATTTTCGTGAGACCTGGAAGAAAGCTAATGTTCTGCCTCTGTCGAAGAAAAAAGTCCTTCTTTTATTAACCAACTTCGTTCAATTTCAGCTCTCTATCTCCCTATCTAAAATTCTTGAGAAAATGCAGGTGGTTTCATATATATATCAACTAACAATATCATTCCTTATAAACAGTCTGGATTCCGCTCTGGTTATGCATAGGCCTCAGCTCTCTTGGATACTTTGAAGGGTAGCAGTAGAGCGTCAATTCTTGTCATGCTTGATTACTCTAAGGTGGTTTACATAGAAGTCTCTAACGGCTCTAGTATTTGCTCCGATAAGCGGTTAATTGTGTCTGGTGGAGCCCATTTCCCTGTTTTATGGACTGTTTATATTTTATTAGATGACATTCGTTCCACAGTTTTTAGAAGTTTTTGCAGATGTTTTGTGTTGAACCCGTAGAGCTTTATACATATATGCCATAACTGCAAGTTTTCAAACTGAAATTGGTTTATTTTTTTACAAGATTTTATCTATCCTCTACATCGTTTAATTACTGTAGATATAAAAGAGTACCACTAATATACAAGACTCCTATTGTTCACCTGGTGAGGTCAACGACACACTGATGAAACATTAGAGAAAACAACAGTCTAGTTTGTCTTTCTATATGAACCTGAAATTTAAACCAAACCCTATTGTTTATGTTACTACACTGTATGTGGTCAAACCCCTTAAAATGTGAGTCTAAGCAAAATTATTAGTGAAAACAGTACCCTGGGACATTTTAATACCCCTTTCAAATTATTGTACTACAAGCTTAATGTAAAATAATCATCCAACTTATATATAGCCTCACAAATCACACATTTAAAACATAAGTTAAAAAAAAATCAATGCCAGCCTCCTCAAAGAAATAGAAGAGTAATTGAACATTCTCGGTTCGTGAATGCTAAGCTCCATGCTAAGCTCTCTTAAATGGACAAAATGAAGTTTGTAGGTGGCCCATTTAACATGCATAAAACATTGCAGAATAACACGAAAGGTCAACGCTAGTAATGAAACTAAATTTTATTACTAGCTTTGTTTTATTACTAGCTACTAAGCTTATATATCCCTATACATAAGACTATCAAGGCTCTCACGGCCGGTCAAAATACAATCTAAAGTGTTTTCCGCGCTTTGAAGCCATGGTCCAATGGAATTTCTTCCTGACGTTTCGTCTACATCTGCGGTAGACATTATCAAAGGCGATGAGACAATGGGCGAAGTGATCTCCCATGCTTTCCGGCATTGACTGATTCGACTGTGGTGAGCTCCGTGGTATTTATTCCCCCGCCGCACAGTAGGAGAATTGACTAGATTAGGCGGCCAAAATTCAATTTCCCCAAGTGGCTTTAAACCTTTTGAATTTTTTTGTTAGTAAAGACTAATAAACAGACTGCAAACTTCAACAAACTACTTTATTTTAACTTCACTTACTTGAAAGATTTAAGGTTGAGAACTTAACCGGATCAATTTTTAGCCTTCTAATGAACATTTAACTGAATGAGTCCTTATTATGTTAATATAAGCTAATGAGTTGTCAAAGTATTATTAAATAGCTTAGAACTGATGCACAATATTACAATTACCACCTTTATACTGAGTTTTATTTTACTACACGCCTTTTTAACAAAGATAGGAATTGTAATGATTGTGCACTTATACATTTTGGCTTATAAAGAAAGTTTCGGATAGTTCCGCTCTAAAGTTGTAACAATTATTATCCGTGTACATTAAACTTTAGTCTCTGATAAGTTTTAGCTGCAGCCGTCTGCAGCTGTGCAAACGCATGGCGGCAAAAGCCTACTGCGCCTCGATGTTTAAGTGACTTTGACGCTTGAAAGTGTAATACTTTGACAGGTAAGATTAAAGACAAAACGACGCGAACTGTATTTTTTGCTGAGAGAAAAGTGGTCTCTATCGTTTAGTAGTATGTATGTCGTAGCTCTATGTCCATATAATTATCGGATTCCCTGTATATAATATTTAGATTTGGCAATAAACTGAGAAGTTTTAGAAATTTATTTCTTAGTAGGTTGTCATTGAAGGCCAAATTGAGGATTATAAAATAACTTGGCATTACAATTGATTAAGCAGTTGTGACTACAGCGTTTATTTTCTTATTTTTAATTTTTTTTTCACTTCGCAACAGTCAAAATAAAACTTACATCATTTGGTTGAATTTCCATAAAGTTTGATACATGGTAATATCTAGAATAATAAGCTCTTCCAGTATTAGGCATAAAAAACTCATTACATTATTTGAGAAACGAAAGTTGATTTGATTGACAAAAACGAACCGTCATATTTCAATTTTTGCATGCCATGTGAAAGAAAGTTAAAAAGTGCTTGTATAAAGAGCTCTTACTTTTTATGCAACGTTAAAGTTTTTGCCAGCGACTATTTGTGAAAAGCAAAATGGATAAAACTCCCTTTTTGTCGCATAACTTCGGAACGACTCATTAATATTGCAAGTTTTAAAACATCATCTTACTAAACTCCAAAATTCCAAACTTTTCTCCTATTTAACCCAAATTCTATCTCTTACCGTTTACATGATCACTATGCTGGACATCTTTATCTTGGACACCCTGTATAGTTCTTAGAAAATTACCAACAACAAATCAGACGATTTGAGTCAGTCTGTCCTAAAATTGAGTTTTTTCTAAAAACGCAAAACTTTTCATTGGTGAATGTTTTGAGTCAATTTTAACCTATTCCTGCTCTAAAAAATTCTTGAACTCTTTTAACTATTTTTAAACTCTTTGAGCCATATTTAAACTTTTTAATACAATTCTAACCAATTTCGTCGTTAATTTCCACCTGCATTAATTCAAAAGCTTCAATGTGGCTTTTATAGAGGCTTTGAGTGAACTTCAACTGATTTTGGCCCTAATCTTACTATTAATTTTTCCAAAAACATTGTGAGTTAATTTTAACCGATTTTGACTCCAATTCTAATTTAAGTTTCTCTAAAAACTCGAATTTTGCATTTTTATTCTACGAAAAGAAAATACAATTATTTTAATAATTTAATTCTAACCTGAGTTTCTACAAAACTCCAAATTTGCGTTTTTAAACTCTTTGAGCCATTTTTAAACTTTTTAAGTCAATTCTAGCCGATTTTATCGTTAATCCCAATCTGCAATTTTTAAAATACTTTTAATAGGAGTTTGTTTATGTAAAGAGGATGATACAAAAGTGTACTTTTTGACATGAAATTTTATGTTTTCCCTGTATATATTTTTATTTTTGGATTCGCCTTTGAAACATCGGAAAGAATATGTAGGTTTGAATTAGAGGGTAACGGTTTTTATATCTCAGCCTTAACTTTTTAAGATAAACTCAAAGCTTTAATTTGACGTCTACCAAAGACCAAAAAGGTGTCGAAATAGATAGTTGAATTTATTTTGAAAAATTATTTTGAATGTAAAAACTTTAACTAGACTGTTTAGATGTTATGGGCCACGTAACATAAAACCACGATAAAACTACGTTAATTCAAATGTATAGTTTTAAAAACAGTTGAAAATACCGAATGAAGTATAATGCAATCAGGGTCTGAAACTTTTGTTCTAGCTTATACAGAAGGGGTGATTTGTTGCATCTAAATAGGGATGGATCACCTCCTATATAAATTTCACGCCTTTCTTCCACGTGTCATTTACTTCTAGACTTCAGGGCATTACCTTTAAAATGCCACAAGAACTGAATTTCTTGAAAACTGCATTTTTAAATACTCTGTGCCTGAATTTCTCTAGGAACTCCAATTTGACATTTTTGTGAATAAATTTGTTTTGGATTTCCAGAAGCTTTGAATCATTTTTGACCAATTTTGGCCATGATACTAGCCCAAGTTATTCGAAATGTTTATTTTTAGACGCCTTTTAGAATCTTAATCTGAAATTTCAATGAATGAATTCAAATCGGCATTTTTAGACACTTTGAGTCTGACTTTCTCCAGAAGCTCCAAATTGACATTTTTTAGAGAATTTTTGTCATTTTTTACAATTTTGGCTCTAATTCTAACAAAATTTCTCCAAAAACTCTCTTTTTGCATTTTCAAAAACTTTGAATAATTTTTGCCCAATTTTGGCAATAATCCTAACACAAGTTTCCCAAAATTCCCATTTTAGATGTCTTTAATCATTCTTAATAAATTTTGAACCTAATTCTAGCTAAATTTCCTAAAAGACTACAATTTTATAACTTTCGTCTAAGCTTAAGCCCACTTGGTAAAAAAACTCCAACTTTTCATTCGAAGACTTTGAGGATAAATTTTAACCGACGATCCTAACTTGAATTTCTGGAAAAACCCAAAATTTCTTTTCTAACTGCAAAGGAAAATTTGCAGTTAGAAATTGCAATTTTTGACCTATTCTGGTCCTAATCCTATTCTGAGTTTATTTAAAAACTCCAAATTTGTGTTTTTAGGTGTTTTGAGTTACTTTTAACCGCTTTTGGCCTTAATTCTAACTCCGATGTTTTTTCCAAAAACTCTAAATTTGTATTTTTACATGCTTTGATATACGTTTTTGGCCCTAATCTCAACCTGAGTCTCTCGAAAAATACCATAGTTACTTTTTGAGTCAAATTTAAGTTATTTTGATATATACAAATTACCGAAAACAAGAAATCAGACGATTTGAGCCAGTTTGGCCTGGTTTTGTCCTAAAATTGGTTTTCTCCAAAAACACAAATTTTTTTATTTTTGGACGATTAGTGGTGAGGCGGGGTTTCCGCGCACTTGAAGTATGTCGTAGTACTCTCTTTTAATCTGCATTTAGAAACGTAATTTCTTCGTTCTAGTTGAAATTGTTGTCATGTTCAAGTCTCGGATAGAAACGCTGCGATTGATATAAGATATCCACCTGTTTGAAAATGATGTCGTGACCTTCGGAGACAGCGTGCTGTGCTACTGCTGACTTTTGTGTTTGTCTCAGCCTGCAACTCTCTCTTGTGTTCCGTAATCCTCGTGTTAACACTGCGTTTTGTAGTGCCAATGTATACCGAGCCACAGCTGCATGGCACTCGCACGTAAAATACCTTTGTTATTTGAAGCCATGGCGAGGGCGAACTTCAAAACTTCCTCTTACATCTCAACTCTCTCAACCCAAAAATTCAAATCACTATGGAGATAGAAAAGGAAGGACGCCTACCGTTTTTGGATGTTTTAGTATCAAGGAAGCCGAATGGAAAGCTTGCACACAACGTTTCTAGAAAACCAACACGCACTGACCGATACCTCAATAACGGGTCAAATCATCATCGCAGACAAAAAAGAGGAGTCATAACAGTGGCGGATCCAGGAGAGTTTTTTGGGAGGGGGGGGGGGGCACTCTTATTTAAGAATTCTTTTTAGATAAGCCGGTTTTTTTATGCAGTGCAGATTTCTGTGCAATTATTTTATTTCTAACGAAACCGCAAGGAAGGACAGTATAAGAAGTTAATAGAACATTAACTTCGTTAACTTAATAAGTTAATAGTACTTAACGTTAATAAGAAGATTAATAATAAAATTATGTAACTAGAATAAGTAGCGGAAATAAAGTGATCTTGAACAAAATTACATTAAATAATAAAATCTAATCTATGGTTACCACTTTTTGCATACCTCTCTGTAACCTTTTCAATATCAATATTGATTTCTCGATGTGAGCACAACAAGCAGAGGCCATTCAATCTTTCTTCGCCCATTCTAGAACGTAGTCAAGTTTTGGCTCGTTTTAGAGTACTAAATGAACGCTCAGCACTTGTTACACTTACGGGTAAAGTTAAAAGAATTTTTAATAGAATGCGAACACCAGGAAATAATTCTTTGGAGCGTAGGTAGTCACCAATTTGTCGATCAACCCACCTACATACTACTTTCCGGGTCTACACCTCATCAGTACAGCTTTGGCTGGTGGACAAATTGACGACCTATTATTCGGCTAATTTGAAGCCGGAAACGTACAGAGTACCGGTGGATGTTGTAGAGAGGAGAAGCAGGCGACATCCACCAGCATGTTTTAGATCCAACACTGCATGGCAGATGGCTCTCGGTTCGAGAAGCAGCCCATACTGTTCTGTACCTCGCTGGTTATCAGAACCAGAACGAAATGAAAGGAGCGTAGGTAGACACCAATTTGTCGATCAACCCATCGGAGATACCAGCGAGGTACAGAGCAATATGGGCTGCTTCTCGAACCGAGAGCCATCTGCCATGCAGTGTTGGATCTAAAACACGCTAGTGAATGTCGCCTGCTTCTGCTCTGTACAACATCTCACAAATAATTCTTTGTCGCGCAACAACAATGTTGAAAATGGGTCTCCCGGTACATCATTCTTCTCTTGTTGCCATTTAGCTTGCCAGAGAGCCAATTCTCCCTCAAAACCGCCTGTGAAAAAACCGACGAGTAACTTTGAAATATCTCTTTCAATCTGTTTTCGCAGTTATCGTAGTTCAATAAACAATTTGGTAAAATAAGTCGACGATCGTAACATTCAAACTTTCTTCCGAAAATCTTTTTTCTAAGTCGTATGACATTTTCCAATAAATGAATATACAGAGCTCTTCTATAATACATTTCTATGTTATCTGCCTCATAATTGTCTCTATTAACTTGTTTGTTAGTAGTACGTGGCATTTTTAACTCAAATTCTAATTCCGAAGCGATAGATAAAATTTTGGTATATACCTCTGAAAAGTATTTGTCGCAATTTTGCCTTCGACTTTTAAGTACAGCTAAAGTATTAGTTGCTGCTTCAGAAGCCCGTTTTAAATCCAAAGTAGGTGTTTGCAGAAGTCTGCTTAAAGGCAGTGTAATTTTCAAAACGTCCGTTAAAACGTTTATAACCATGATAAATTGTGTCGTGCATAAAGTATTAATTAAGATGTTTGCAGTTTTACTGGAATTGCTTTCTTCCCAACTGATTATTTCCGTTAAAGCTTTAACTATTTTGGGCAAAGACTCATAAATAAGTAGTAACGAATCGTGTCTTTCGACCCTTCTAGTTTCACATAGGATTGTCAATGGTCTTTTTAAGATAGATGTAAGAACAAAGTTTCTTTTTGCAGATTGTTTAAAAAAAAAGACACTACCTCTTTTACCACTCCTACAGCATTGCGAATACTTTGAATTTTAGAGGAAAATGAAATTGAATTGTTTAAAGCCTGGTTATAACATAACACATGTTTGGCGTTTTTCGCAACTTTAAGTATTTCTGCTACTGCACCTCTATTGCTCGATGTCATTACGGAACATCCATCAGAACCTAATCCAACACAATACCTAAAATCGAGTCCAAGGTCTCTAAGAGTTCTCATCACAATTCCTCCCAAAGCAACTCCTGTTAGTTTCAATTCCGTTGTTAATGACTCGTCTGGCGCGTTTAAAACTGTTGAAGATAAAGGCGTCAAAAAATTGTCAACTGTTGTTCTTGTTAAAGATTCGTACGCATCCACAAATTTTATAAAGTCTTCTCTAATTAAATTATTATCACCTAAATATCTTAAAACTATTACAACTAAGTCTGTAGTCTCATCAAAGAGTACAGACCAATACTGCGATTTTTTTACTTTTTCAATTATACTGAACATAATTTCTTCGCTGCAACATTTAATAAGGCAAATTTGAGTTGTCTTGCTGATATAGGTTGCTCGACTGGATGTTGTTTTTAAGTGATTTTCTAATGCTTTATCTCCTGATTGAATTCTAAAATTTAGTAAAGCCCGAAAATTACCGTTATTTTCTATTTCTGAATTATTTGATTCTGATAGCAATTCGCCATCATCTCTATGCCCACGAAAAGGAATATTTTGCCTTCCTAGAAAAATTATGCTTTCTATAATTGGACGAAGTCTAGTGCGATTTTCTTCAACTTGTTTTAATCTTTGCAACGACATTTATTCAAAATATCCCTTTGTGGTTCATGGTAAGCTTTTAAAAAATGTTTCTCTAAAGTTACACATTTTGTATGGTAATTGTTCTTATCGTGAACTTGAAGATAACCGTTCTTACAAGTTAAATCTTTAAATGTTGTCAAAGACTCACTCACAAGTTTTGGCAGCTTAACAGCTTTGTTGTATCCAGCAGTTTCTCCAAGAGAGAAACTTCCCCAAACAGAAAACATTACTTACAGAAAAGTCCTTGTTTTAAGTGAGAAAAACCAACCATCAGTGATACTTCTCTATGTGCTGTTTAGAGAGATAGCTTTTGACGGTTTTTCCCTCTCCTTTTGAATGTATTGAAAAAGGATATTTATAATCGTTCCCTGGAATCCATGGATTTTTAAGCAAAATCTTTTTATTGTAATCGTCCACTGCTTTACCTACATAATACCCTACATAATTTGGGATGGTGCTGGTAATAGATAATACACTAATATGATCTTCTTTTTGTTCTGAAAAACACATAATTAAGAATAGCTCAGAAAATGAAGGATATCGGAACACGTGACATTTATGAAGCTTATTTAAAATGATTCTTTAAGTTAATGGACGCGGTATAAATTTTATTCCTTATTAAAAAATTTCTATATTTTTGTTACCTAATTGCAATGTCGATTATGAGCATTCTGGACCCACAACCATATTACTGTCTCTTGTACTGTCCACTGATATAACATCCACATCGGTTTTTGCCTTTTTTTGCAAAGGTGTAAAAAAACTGTCTATTTTTGAAGCAATTGAGCGTTTGGCTGTCTTGTTAGCATTCTAAAAGTGAATCAAACTTTACTTAATTTTACACATAATTTCTTATTACGGTGTAAAATTTAATTTTCTACTTGAACTTACCATTAAGAAAATATTAATATAAGACTCGAAGTTTAACCCTTGTCACAAGTCTGTGAAACACTTGATGAATCGAAATGGATTGTTTCGCGCCGAAAAAACCAACAAACAAGGTTCTGACACGAAGCTCGCTCACAGCATTTACCGTGTTAGCGCACTCGTTATGTAACCGTTGTTGTGACAAAACAATTTATTGAGCAGAACAACTACACATTAGAAAATAAACGAACAAAATAAAAGACGAAAGGACAGAGGATTTATTGATTAACGAAAGCGGTGTTGAAGTTAAAAAAGGAATGGCCCAAAAAAGAGGGACAGTTCTTCACAATTTTCGTAAGCACTTTCTCTGGACCAGACGTGGGAATTTGAACCTGGCAACTGGGAACCAAATAAAATTCCTAGAAGTACCTAACCCGAATTTGTCCGAGTAACAGTTATCTTTGACATGGTGTATAAATTATTGGTTTCGGTTCAAAATGGGCCGGTCAGAAAAGTGAGAGACCTTTACAAATATATTTAACGTGGTATGCTGTAAAAATAATAACGTGTTTCTTAAAAAAATGTGTTGTGCTAGCCTATTAATCCCTTCTGCAGCTTTTCGCAAATTTCACAATAAAATGAACATTCTCCTTTAAATTTATCAGTCTCGGGGGGGGGGGGGAGGGGAGCTCTTGCCCCTGGTGCCCCCCTCTGAATCCACCACTGAGTCATAAAAACTCTGTCTGTGAGAGCCAAGAGAATTTGTGAGTCGGCTGATTTGGAACGGGAAATGAAGCATCTGGAAAGAGCCTTTGGTTGGAATGGATACAGCAAGTACGAGTTCGACAGGGCCCTCCGTCCAAGGATAGTAGAGCGCCAGGAAGGAGCAACGGTGGAAGATGAAGAAAAGCGCGGATGGACGGGTCTACCATACATCCACAAAATAACGGACAGGATCGGCCACTGAAAAAAGCACAGTGTTAAAACTGTCTTTAAACACACTCGTACAAAACAACAGAGCTTGAGATCCCCTATTGGCATTCGGAGTTTACCGAGTCCCATGCAGCTGTGACTCGGTATACATTGGAACCACAAAACGCAGTGACAACATGAGGATCACGGAATACAAGAGGAGTTGCAGACTGGGACAAACACAAAAGTCAGCAGTAGCAGAGCACGCTATCTCGTAAGGTTACGACATTCTTTTCAACGAGGTGGATATTGTTACGCCCGACGGTCGGTCCACAGAGATTGGAGCCGAAGCGGCAACGTCGAGCGCTCACCGCGACCCCGAGCACCCATCTAGACTAAACGAGAACCGGGAACAGTCGCCTCCGTTCTCGAAAGTACGAGAGTGTTCAGGCCGGATATATAAAGCAGCGAGATGGGATTGAATAAATAGTGCACTGTAGTAAATAAGCGAAATAAGTGGACAAGCGAACAGTGCGAATTGTTAGGAGAGAGCAATTGTGTTTTAATCGTGTTGTAATAGTTAAAAGTAAATAAAAGTGTGTAGTTAATTGACGATAAATTATTGGCACCCGTATCCCGTAATAATTGGTCTCAGAAGTGGGATAATTTGCGTGGTAAAGACAGTGCAACAACTTTGGTGCTTTCTACATGCCATATATAAAAGATCTACGACAAAAATCATGGATGAAAAGCTGGCAGCACTTATGAAAATGCTGAAGAAGTACAAAGAGGAACAAAGGAATTTTCTGGAAGAACAAGAAAAATAAAGGCAACTTGAGGAAAAGGAACAAGAATAACAAAGGCAACTCGACATAGAGAAACAAAGAAATTTTTTGGAAGAACAAGAAAAACAAAGGCAACTTGAGAAAAAGGAACAAGAAAACCAAACGCAACTTGAGATAAAGGAACAAAGAAAAAATCAAGCTGCTCTGTTTCAAGCATTAACGGATGGTCGTCGAGAGTTGCAAGAACTTGTCTCAACCAAAATGACTGAAGTCAAACAAGACGTAGATCAAGTCAAACAAGACGTGGATCAAGTCAAACAAGACGTCTATCAAGTCAAACATGAAGTAGATATGAAAATGACGGAGTTAGAAGAACGGTGGCGGATCTGGGAGAAACACGTCGCAGTGGGCAAACTTCAACCGCTGAGCGGCTAAACATTACTAGCCCTCGAGTTTTCGACGGCGCTACTTCTTGGAGCATTTATAAAACCAATTTGAGGCGGCAGCAGTTCAAAATGGACGGACAGATTCGGACAAGGCTACCAAACTTTTAGTAGTTTTGAGAGGAAAGTCTGCAGACATCATGCCTACATTGTCGATCACTGAAAAGTGTAATTACAACGCAATTGCCGCGGCGTTAGAGCGGAGGTTTGGTAATGCTCCTCACGAAGTTATCTACCAGACAGAACTACGGATGAGGCAACAGAAGCCAAGCGAAAATCTACAGGAATTTGGAGCGGACATTGAGCGTTGGACAAGATTCTAATTTGCTTGACCAGCAGTCCAGCAGTTGATCGAAGGAGTCCGCGACTTTAAAATGAAATGTCATTTGAGTTTGGCGTCGAGAATAAGCACGGGCCACAGAGTTAAAATAGTTGACGTACAGGAAGAGCCGCAGCCAAACTCAATCTTAACGCAATTGTTGGACGAGCAGCGTGAATTTAGGAAGCAAATGACTTCATATTTCGACCAATCAAGGAGCAGGGCACAAGACATTGGTTACAGAAGAAATATGGACTGAAATGCAGACCTACAGAAACCCGGATCTTGTTTCAACTGCGACAGAATGGGCCATTTTAAAAGGGACTGTCGCGTTCGACGAGCAAAGAGCCAGACTGCGCCACGACGACAATCTGGCGGACTGACACATCAGCCGGAAAACTAAGACCAGTCAGTGTGAAGGGGCGAACGCTGACTGGCCCCACGGAAGCCTCCAGGATCATTAGGATTGGATATCTTGGAAGAAGCCTCACCATCCCTGGCAAGATTGAACATCGTCCAGGCAGATCTCATGGTAACGCAGACGCATTATCACGCAGGCCTTGTGAAGGAGAATGTCGACACTGCCAACAAGTAGAACAACAAGTAGAACAACGAGAAGGACCAAGCATACTTAGGAGCACCAGGATTGATGTCGACGAACATTGGACCACTTAACAAATAAGGGTCGAACAAACAACCGATAATGCTATGGGGTTAATACGTCAATGGAAGTTGGAAAATCAAAGACCTGATTGGAAGGATATAGCAGACAAGAGCCCGGAAGTAAAAGCTATGTGGGCTCAATGGGATTCCTTGGCGATTCAGAATGGTTTTCTGAAGAGGACTTGGGAAAGCCCTGAAGGGAAAAGTTCACGCTCTAGCTTGTCGTACCAGAAAGTAGACGCAAAGGTGTCTTGCGAGAATTGCACAATGGATAATCTGGAGCCCATTTTGGAGTGAATAAGACTCTAGATAGAAATTCGGGAAAGGTACTACTGGGTGAATTGCCGAGATGACGTCGAAGAGTGGTGCAGAAATTGTGATACCTGCTGCTCCGTAAAAGGACCTCAAAGAAAGACTAGGGGGCAAATGAGGCAATACAATGTTGGCGCCCCATTTGAAAGAATTGCGATCGACGTGGCAGGTCCTTTTCCAGAAAAGAACGATGGCAACAAATACGTCTTAGTTGCCATGGATTATTTCAGTAAATAGCCTGAAGCCTTCTTCTTCTTCTTCCTCAGACTGCATTCATCCACTCCTGGATGTAGTCCTCTTCCAAATTTCTCCATGTCTCTCTGTTTTCCGCTGTTTTCATCCAGTTTCTCCCTGCTATCCTTTGGATATCGTCTCGCCATCTCTTCTGGGGTCTTCCCGCGCTTCTTCTTGTTTCTCTTGGTCGCCAAGTTTGTATTTTGTGCGTCCATCTATCTGGGGTTTGTCTTGCAAGCCTGAAGCCTATGCACTACCAAATCAGGAAACTAACACCGTGGCAAGGGTCTTGGTTGACGAATTCTTCACTAGATTCGGCGTACCATTAGAGCTTCATTCGGACCAAAGACGGAATTTTGAATCGCAACTTTTCAAGAAGATCATGGAACTTCCGCAAAACAAGAATAACTCCGCTCCATCCACAATCAGATGGCATGGTCGAGCGTTTCAATCGAACCATGGAACAATAACTCTGCAAAATGGTAGCGGACCACCAGAAAGATTGGGATAAATTTCTGCCTCTTCTAATGATGGCTTACAGAGGTGCAGTGCGTAACACGACAGGACATACCCCTGCCAAGGTTATATTTGGTAAAGAACTTCATCTTCAGAGATATTTGGTACGGATCACCAGAAGAACTGGTGCAAGAAGTCCAGAACTATGCTGATGAACTTCGAGAAAGATTAAAGGAAATCCATCGAAACGTGAGGACAAAGATAATGATTGACAGCGATCGTATGAAAGCCAGATATGACCTAAGGGCGAATTCTGCAGGATTTAAGGAAGGTGACTTGGTGTTGCTGTATAATCCACAGAGGAAGAAAGGAAAGTCTCCCAAGTTGTCTCCAAGTTGGGAGGGACCATATACAGTCGTCAAACGGGTCAACGACTTGGTATACAGGATTCAACGTTCCCCTAGAGCAAAGATGAAAGTGGTTCATCTTGAACGGTTAAAGACTACAGTCGTGGACATTTCTCTGAGAGAGGACGATCAGAACTAAGAGGGGGGCAATGTTACGCCCGACCGTCGGTCCACAGAGATTCGGGCCGAAACCCATCTAGACTAAACGAGAACCGGGAACAGTCGCCTCCGTTCTCAAAAGTACGAGAGTGTGTTCAGGCCGGGTATATAAACCAGCGAGCTGCGCGAGTTGGGATCGAATAGGTAGTGCAGTGTAGTAAATAAGCGAAATAAGCGGACAAGCGAACAGTGTGAATTGTTAGTAGAGAGTAATTGTGTTGTAATAGTTAAAAGTAAATAAAAGTATGTAGTTAATTGACGATAAATTATTGAAACCCGTATCCCGTAACACTATTGATGCTAATTGGGTTAGTTTCTTCCCAATTTGTATTTGTATTTGTATTTTCACTTGGTAAATGCAAATGCCAAGAACTTCTTTATCTTGAGTTCGACCTTATCGATGTTATGTATTTTTACCAGCCAACTAGAGAGGACGATTTCAAAAGCCTTTTTGGAATCGATATATGCAGTACTGATGGTACGTTTGTTTCGCTATAGGTTTTTGGTGACTCTGCTGTTAATAGTATGTTGTTCCTTACATCCTAAGAATTTTTCAAACAGCCCTTCTGTTCCTCGGTTAAAATATTGCTTTTCTCTAGGTGTTGATCTATTTTACTTGCCATAATGGATGTTAAGATTTTATACCTATAACCTATTGGAACGTAAATGATGAGCTTATAATTTGCAGAGGTTTTCAGAGACTGCCTCTGTTAGTTATTTTCCTGTTGTTAAGAAGTGATGAAGTAGCAACTCGACTTGATGATTAGACTCTAGTCCGTCTCGTACCTCTTTAAATGTAATCTGATGACGGTAAAACGATTGTGCAAAGGTGAAACTAACAGCTTTAAACTCGTTTAAGGAATAGGTTCAAAACCCTACGGATGCGTCAAAATGTTGGGTTGTGAGGTATGAATCTACTCGCAGAACAGATAGAATGTTTCAATTTTTGTTTTAATCATTTTAAACAAACTATCAACGTCCTGGTAGGTCAGCCCTGCATAATACCAAATTATTGTTCATTTATTGCCGTCTACAGATAATTGATCCCAGGGCTCGAAATAACTTATAAAATACCATTAAGTCAAGGGCCTTTTTTCCCTTTCGTTTAACTTTATTTAGACCCTAAATATAATTTGCCCATGTCTACATAATACGAGAAAAAACTTGAGGAAAGTTGATGTACCTGTAAGAAAGCTGCGTTCTAATACGAGTAGTATTTGCTTATACGTGGGCGGTTTATTTGGACAGGAAGGGTCAAAAGTGCATTGATTGTTAATATGTTCTGACGAAGACTCCTATATTTCGCGTTTTTTTATTTTAATTATTTATTTTTGAAAAAAGGATCTACTGGAAATTATGACCCATTGACTTATAATCACTAGTATACATATCTATAATACATCTTTGAAATCTACGCCATTATGCGAAATTTTTCTTGGATTGTTTTTGTGGTCTGTGGGAATATGAAAAAAATCTTTTCTTTAAGCTCTTATATTATTACGATGTTTGGAGACTTACTTGTACTTTCAGCAGGAGGAACTGCAACAAGACATGTAAAGTGAAAGATGTAAGGTTAATAACTTCAAGCACATCTCTATAATTTCATATCTAATTTCTAATAAAAGGTTCTACACATAGCGATGTGTAGCTTTGATAAAAACGTCAAATTAACGTGGAAGCATTAATATCTGCCAAAGAGTAGAAGTTCTTCTGATATTCTTGCCCCACTTATGCCACAATTCTACAGCAATGTAGGGCCAAGAAACTGCAAAGAAAATGGAGAATAATAGAGAACTAGACTATATCAAAGATTAAAGTTTTGACAAAAGATGTCTTTACACTGACAATTTTTTTGTGAACGAATTGACGAATTTTCTCGGGAAGTTTAAACGCTTTTAAATTGGGGTTCTGCCTACTCCTTCTGTTGTGGTTAAAGCTATCGCTATTCTATGGTGCTGCCAATCACAAAGTCGTTTTTTATTTTATAATTAAATAATATTGATTAAATTACCTAAATTTTAATTACTTATAATTATTTTATGTATTAATTTGATTATAAAAAATGTTAAAAATAAACTGGTCGTCAGATCAACCGGTACAAGCAATTTTTTGGGTCATTTTTAAAGTCTCGTAATTTCCAAACGGTGGTGTTATACAGTGAGGAAAAGAAACGAGTGCAAAAAAATTGAACAAAATTTTAGTTAGTGCCAATACGCCAACAAAATTTTTTAGGTTCATTCTAACAAGATGATGTGTAGATAAGGTTAATATCTCGGGACATGTTTGGCCGATCTTCGATATACCACCTGGTATATCGACAACAGAAATATCGTTTTTTTTCCAAAAACCCTGACTTTTTTCAAAATTTTCCGCTGATATGTAGCCTGGGTAAGATATTTATAGCAGTTTTTACGATGAGTCTATGCAGTGGACTTATGGCGAGTTGTGCATGCAGTAGATACTGCTCGGGAGTTAAGCAGATATACAGTTGCGAGCGAAAAGTTGAAAATTGATACGACTTGCTCATCCTGTTTTATCAAGAGAGAATTAGTGACATTGACGCCAAGATAGACTAGTCTTTCGATATGGCTTTCAGGACATCGTAGACCATACTCTTTTCTCGGGACCTTTTCCGATTTTTTATATTTTCACTGGTTGAATAATAAACTGTTCGTCAATTCAACCGGATCAGGGTATATTTTGGGTAATGTTTTAAGTTTCGTAATTTCAAAACCAGTTAATGAGTTCAACTGCGACTTGCACTTGGTTTTGAATCCATTTAATTAATATTTTGATGAAATATTGAGCTTTAGCTTTAGTGGTGTCCAGTTGTGTTATATAAAATAGGTAAGAAACAAGTGTAAAAAAATCAAAATTTCAAAATCTAGTTTATGCCAAGACGCAAAAAACACTTTTACATTATACAAACTTAAAAATGTCTAGATGAAGTAAGTATTTCGAGACGTGTTTGAAAAAATCCGATTTTCCTATATCCATCATGAATGAAGCTACGGTAGCAAGCCTGTATCCGTAATCCTGAGTTGTTTATGTGTCCAGTATTATGTGTTACATAACCTAAGATCTGTGCCAATCAAGCCTTATGATCAGTAATAACATGCAGGGGTTAAACGTATTATAAAAGTGTAATAAAAATGTGTTTATTATCAACCACTTGTTTGTGCAACACACAAACACACCAGTACTTTGCTGATTTAACACGGTAAGCAAGTCGTATCAATTTTCTACTTTTCGCTCGCGTCTGTATATTTGATTAACTCCCGACCAGTATCCACTGCATGCACAGCTCGCCATAAGTCTACTGCATAGGCCATCATGAATACTGCTATAAATTTCTTGCCTAAGCTACATATCAGCGAAAAATTTAGAAAAAAGTCAGGATTTTCGAAAAAACATATTTTTGTTGAACCATGTAGTATATCGAAAATCGGCCAAATATGTCCCGAGATATTAACCTCATCTACACATCGTCATGTTAGAATGAACCTTAAAAACTTTGTTGGGGCTAACTACAAATTTCAATTTTTTTGCCCTCGTTTCTTGCTTTCACTGAATAACACCACTGGAACACACATTTCAGCAAACACCTAATTAGATGAGCTTCAAAACGGCGCAGTTAAATCCGTTCATCCGTTTAGAAATTACGAGACTTTCAAAATGACCAAAAAATTGCTTGTTCCGGTTTATCTGACGAGCCGTTTATATAGGCAGTCCTGTGGTTGAACATTTAGTCGCAAGTACATTCTATGTATAGTTGAAGCTCCCATTTTTGGCCTATTTACTTACAACCATTTTAGGCCTGAAAAAGGCAATACACGTTGCCGAAAGCTTGGTTTAGCTAAGAAATTTTTCTTCTAAAGTCCTGACTTACTACCTAAAAAATTTTCTTTCTTGAGATTTCTCGACCAAGATACTTTCCACGACCTAAGGGTTCTGTCACAATTTGAATATAAACAAATTTTTATTGTGGAATAATTATTCCTTGCATGCAAACTGTTGAATGTTTTTCAAATTTTAACTTCTTCGATAGATTTAAAGATAACTATTTCTCTACTTCTTCGATAGATTTAAAGATAACTTTTTAATTCCACCCTGTATCTCAAAAACAAAAAAGCCCATAAAATTACGTTGGCGCCATCTTTAATTTCACAAAAGTGTAGAACACTGTTGGAAAAACCGCAACCCTCTATTTTGAAAAATAAAAAGTGCCGATAATGGAATGGTTTTTCCATAACAAAGGGTTTTTGAGCTCCAGTTTGTATAGCACACTAAGGATATTTTTGGACGTAGAATATTCTTTTAAAAGACTGTGAAAGCTTTCATGGCCGTCCAAAATACAATCTAAAATATTTTCCGGACTTTGAAGCCGTGGTCCAATGGCGGGGATTGATTAAATTGTTATTGACCCTCAGAATCCGGCAGTTGGATCACAAGTTAGCTTCTTGTAGGTCGTGGGATCTAAGATCTAATCCATTAAGGAAATCATGGAAAATATTAACCAGGAATTTCCACAAGATATTGCCAAGATGTTCCAACACTGCCTAACCACTACATATTTTCAATGAAAGGAAGATCTACGAACAAACTGATGGTGTAGCTATGGGCAGCCCCCTTAGTCCAGTAATAGCCAACTATTTTATGGAAATTTTCTAGGCCAAATCGTTGGCAACGTCAAATAAGAGGCCAAAGTGCTGGTTCCGATACGTGGACGACACCTACCGCTATGGCGAGGGCGAACTTCAAAGCTTTCACTTATACCTCAAGTCTATCAACCCAAAAATTCAAATCACTATGGAGATAGAAAAGGAAGGACGCCTACCGTTTTTGGATGTTTTAGTTTCAAGGAGGCCGAATGGAAAGCTTGCGCTCAACGTTTATAGAAAACCAATACGCACTGACTGAAAAATAGGAGTCATAAGGACTCTGTCTGTGAGAGTCAAGAGAATGTTTGAGCCAGCTCAATTGAAACGAGAAATGAAGCTTCTGGAAAGAGCCTGTGGTTGGAATGGATACAGCAAGCAGGAGTCCGATAGGGCCGTCTGTCCAAGGAATGTAGGGCGCCACGAAGGAACAACTGGAGAAAACGAAGAAAAGCGCGATAGAGTACTCTATCATATATCCATAAAGTAACGGACAGGATCGGCAGGCTACTGGAAGAGCACAATGTTAAAACTGTCTTTAAACCTACTCGAACAATACAACAGAGCTTGAAATCGGCCAAAGACCGCAGAGATCACCTATCGGCATCGGAGTTTACCGAGTTCCATGCAGCTGTGGCTTGGTATACATTGGCACCAAAAAACGCAGTGCCAACACGAGGATTACGGAACACAAGAGGAGCTGCAGGCTAGGACAAACACAAGAGTCAGTAGTAGCAGAGCACGCTCTCTCCGAAGATCACGACATTCTTTTCAACCAGGTGGATATCTCATATCAATCGCAACGTTTCTATGCGAGAGTAACGAAAGAGGCCATTGAGATCTTTAAACACGACAACAATTTGAACAAGAAGGAGGAAATTACGTTTCTAAATGCAGACTAGAAGCGAGTTCTACGACATACTTCAGGCGCGCCGAAACCCCGCGCCACCACTACCCCCACCCCAGTCCTTCCATTACAGCGCAACGCCGCACATAGGTCATTTTCCGTAATTTGCGAGACAAAAAATAAAGACAAGAAACTATTTGAAAAAAATTCACATCTAAGTAGAGAAATTTATTAAATTTATAATCCGGATGTGTTTTATACAGAGTTTTACAAAAATTGTTGTAGTTTTTCTTATTTTTATTGCAACCAGGTAATAAATTTAACATGGTATTAAAAAAAACAATAACTAATCATCATAATTATCATCATCACCATTATTTGAATCGACGTCATTGCCTTTATCACCTCGTGAAGCATGCCTTGGTAGACTCTTTAAGTCATTTTAGGACTTCTTCCATCAATGGCTCTTTATTCGAGCGAGCACCAACGCATTCAGATAATGATGATATCAGAAGATATCAATAGCCTACAAAAAACATCGCTTATAGCTTTTTCCCGCGAAAACTTTCTAGAGTGAAATTCTCGATATCTTCGGAAATCTTTGTTGCGCGATTCAAGAGCCTCTTCTGAAAACATGCCTATCGGGAGAGCTACTGTTTTTATAATTTCAGGTCCGTGAATGGGAATCTTATGAAGACTTGCAGGCATATAGTACCATGAATAAAGTTCAGCAAACACTGTTGCTTTGGATATACAATACTTGGCGAATGACTCCGAATTTATTTCGTATCCAGAACACATCGTTGTGAGAATTATATATATAGATGTTTGAGAAAATCCTCGTTGATCCCTGTACAATGGATTAATATGCAAAATAATCAAATAATATACTTACTAAAGTCACAAGAGTGTTAGAAAAGTAAGTAGGTAGGTTTAAGTAAGCAGTAGTTTAAGCAAAGTAACCTGTTATTGATGAAGTCAGAGAATATTCCCGGAAAATTTTTCTGGCAGTATTTCCATCACTCGTTGTGCCATATCATTGCTATGGAATATCAACCAACAAATTCAAATATTCTCTTAACTTGTTTATTATCTGATCCTTTCTTTCTTTTACACTTTTCTTCTCGTTAGCTTCTCGTATTTTTTTCAATTCTATTCTATAAGAAATATGCAAGCAGCATTCTAAGCACCGAATCCATGCATGAAGAGTAGAGATCCCGTAGTCGTATAGACTTTGATCTGCAGGAAGAGTCATGACTTTGTTCAAGTTGTTCATCATTTTGGTGGTGGCACCACAAATGCCACAAGTCTGCGTTGAAGAATTGCTAACCACACCAAACATCTTCCCATCTTATCATAGTCATATTTAAAGTATGATTAATAATTATTTAATGATGGTCAATAATCGTGGGTTCGATTTTCGCTATCCGCATTTCAATATTTGCAATTTCTTGATTCGATAGCTCAGTTGTTTACCTTTTGAAAACTAATTTTATTGGTCTGCAGAACCTATCATTTGAAGGGGAACCAGACAAACAGAAAATAAATTAAAATCAGTTTTACAGGGATCATTTCCACTACTAATCTGCTGTTTGTAGGTGGTGTCCTGCGCTGCCGTCGCATCCCCATTTGTATTTGAGGGTAATTTTATTGGTGACATTGGTCGACAAAATATTCAACAAATCTCCTTGTGATTTTACAGTTCGTTTTGATGTATGGTTGACAGGTGCTTGCAAATTTATCTCAGCGGATATGTCTGTGATCACAAAATGATTTTCACTTGGATAGCATTTCTTTTTGGCCCCTAGGAGAATAATGTAATTTGGATAGATGTTAGCATGTCGCTGTTTTGCTCCCTTTTGCATCAAAACGTAAGATTTTTTTGTAAATCGCCCATCGATAAAAAGAGTAAGGGCTTCTTCTAGAGTGTACTTGACAGGGTTTAAAGTTGTAGTAGTACCCTGTGGTGAGTTTTCCGCCATCTCTTTAATTATCCTAGATGCGTTTCTTCTTCCTGACGATTCAAGACTTTTGCGAGTCGCAAATATTAGCTCTGCTGTAGAATAGTTTTCCAATAATAGCATAATTTTTTGTTTTTTTTTCCGTTAATCGCCAAGATCTATGAAACTTTTACTTGGTCTACCTCTACCAGGGTTGAGTTCTGGTAGATCCTCCAAAAATTGAACAGATTTACCTAACCAGTCATGATGCCTATTTTCAAATACTTTGCGTGTTCGATTATAATTTTTCCACAGTTGTCATATTTGACGTCAAAACATGGTTACAGAGTCATATTTAACGTCATAATGATGGTATTCCTTTAAATTAATTCTGTGGAAATCAAAGTTCATAAAAAGCATTTTTTCTTCTCCAACGAACTATGTTCACACCAGACGGCAAACATATCATTTCTTCGAATGGAAATGATGCCTAAAAAAAAATTCAGTTCTTGGCACTTATTGGCAGTCAATGTTAAAATGAATAATGATCAGTTAACAGTCAAAATATTCTTGAAGTAAACATTTGCAAACACTGTGTTATACAGCGTATTAAAATGTGATTTATTCTTAGACGTTATTATTACATTTACTTTTTTCTATACATCCCGAAATAGTAATATAATTCAACCCTAAAAGTTACCATGGAACCGTGATAAAAACCTACAGTAATTGAACATCACTAAAGTAAAAGAAGCTCTCGCACTGAATCAATTATTTGTTACCATTTTTGATCTTGCCATGGCAACGATAGTAAAAATAAAACAGTTGGTGTTCATAGCCACCGTTTTGCGGAGGATTTCTTTCAAGATAAGACCATAAGAAACATATATAGCGACATATTATTTTATCATTTATTAATTCCTATAAGTATTAAAATAACCTCTGTGCGCCGGGGGAATAAATACCACGCAGCTTATCACAGACGAATTAGTCAACGTCGGAAAGCATGGGAGATCACTTCGCCCATTGCCTTATCGCCTTTGACAAAATCTGCCGCAGCTGTAGACGAAACGTCAGGTAGAAATTCCATTGGACCACGGCTTCAAAGCCAGGAAAATACTTTAGTATTGTATTCCTTCAAAAGTTTGAAACTTAGTCCACTCTGTACACCTACTAGATTATTTAGGTCAGAAGTTAATAAAACTCATTACTAATTAAATATAATAATGTATATTTAATAAAAATATATGTAAATAAAGACAATATAATAAAAATAAATATATAAGTACAATATTATGTGACTAGCTGACATGACTAAAAGAGAAACACGCAAATTAAATAATATTCGGGTATATGACTAGGATAAGAATAGAATTTTTTACACTAATTGTAAGAATGAATTTCTACAAATACACACAATTTAATCAATATAAAACTTAGATCACTTATCTAAGAATAACAATATTTCTGGACAAAGTGCGATATTAAAGTATAATGCTAACATACATACTTTATATATTTTCAGTTAAAAAGAAGTCTTCTTACTAACTTCAACTGCAGAAATATAATATAAATAACACATGAGAATAGATTATAGCTTAACGAAATTTTATATATTATATATAGAACCCGTATAGTAAATGTTATAACGAATAGTTTGGTGTCACGAATCCTGCCTAGGACATTTCTTATAAATATTCTAAGAACAAAATAGTTATAGTCTAAACATTTAAAATTGATTAACGCCCTAGACAAGTTCCACGATTTTGATTTTACGCTCATTTTACTTAATTTTTATTCTACGAAACTTTCAACGTCTCAATCTACATCTAAGAATACTCTAATTTTGGAAAATCATGTTCATGTTCAAACTTCCAATCATTGCAAAAGTAGACACCCTTACAAAAGCAAATGTTTAAATATTATTTGGCATTGATACACACGTATTCTTTTATTTAATACATGCATACATATGTGTTCCACTTCCTATACCATATTACATTATGTGTTTTCTTTAATTTGTTCAGTTAAAAAAATACAATGCGACACACAAGCACTATATAATGTTATAGACTAAGAACGAAAGACAAGAGATCTACAGACGAAGTTAAGTATAATTGAATTCACTTAGTACTAAAAGTTGTAAGGCTTGGCTTGAACTGTCTTCGGTAATAACGTATGTTTTGTGAATTTGTACTACTTTAAGCCAGATTTTAACAATAGGTAATTAAGTCTGGAAGCTAAAATTTGATTTCAAATATTATACGCTCTAAATAATTTAGTCAGTATCTCACAGTACCGGGTTATAAAAAGTACACATTTAGTAGCTATACTGTCTCCATAAGTTTCGTTAATGATTACGGTATAATGATTAGTTGTAAAGTTACGAAGAAAGCACTCTTCAAAATGTATATCATTTTTATAACTGTTTATGTGCAAAATATACATCGAAAATGAACAATCCCCGATGTTATTAATTAAACCAAACGTTGAGCACCTCAAAATGCACGATTTTTACTGCCGAAAAATTTTGATATTTGCTCATATTCCCAAAAACCACTGTAAAATTTTAGCTTCATCTGATCTGTTATAATACACTTTATGTCAAATCCTAAACTTCAGGTTGGAATTAGACGTCAAATTTACGGCTTCGCCTTAAAATATCTATATTTGAAGTACCACCTGAAGTTAGATCCTAATTTTAAAACAAATTACGTCAAATATGAGGTTAAACGTCTGTTAGATTTTTAAGTTAATGTGCTGATCACAACATTTGATTGGAGTGAAAACTTTAGCTAATTGTTAACATCCTACTGCTTAAAATGACTTTTGGGGTTCAGATGCTATCGGGTATTGCACATTTTCGATTTAAGAAGCTAGTTTTGCGCATTTATCTCTAATTGAGTTTTGTGTTTAGTATGTATGTATTATTACTATGCAAAGTCCTACCTGTAAATTTCAGTGATTACCGATTTTTTACAGTTATATAACTTTATAGTGTAACTTGCAGGTGACACGTTTTAGATTAGATTCAAATAACATGTCAAAACGAATAGGTGTTAGGAATGATTTATTAATATCTAACCACGGTTGTATTTTGATTTATGCATTTGCTAGGTACACAATTTTTACGTTTAAACCCTGTGTGAGTTTAAAACTTAACGAAGCAGTGGCTCAATTTTTAACAACATGAAGCAGATTGTTGATTCAAAAAATAATAATGTTCAAAAATATTTACGCAAGTGGTATGTTCAAAGCCATTATTAATATATTAAGTATATTATTTTCCTTTAAGAAACGTTAAAATTTGTGTTATCTGGCAATTCTATAGTTATATATATAAATAAATATAGTTTTGGTCCAACATGTAGATTACTATATAATGGCAATGTATAATGAGGTAGATAATGTTGTTTATTTCGTATGTTAAGAGGAAGCTCAGTTATAACTATGTAATATTTTACTATTTTTGTCATTAACGGAAAACAACAAATACCGTAACAAAAGGCCTTGTCAATACCTTGATTCGAAACGAAACTATACTCACAATAACGGCTATATATCTATGTAAACTATAATCTTCCAGCACATTACTGAAAATTCCACAGTTTAGGGGAACCATTAGGTACAAAGAGTTGATGGTTGAAATGTGACAAAAAGGAACCGAATTGATGGTAAGCAAAAAATCCGTTAATTTATTGGTGTAGAAGGTCTGTTGGCTGATTGTAATTTAATTTAAATCATGAACAAATTTGGGGCTATATGTTGCCCATGAAAATAAATTTTCCATGAAAATCGAAAAAAAAAACTTCTTAGTAGGTGCTAGGATAAAATATTACGTTTCCTCTAATACTTAATCCCGGATGAACCACTATTGTATGGCGCAGAAATAACCAGAAAAGCGACTCCCTATTTATAAGTAATATCATGGATATAACAATGTATAGCCAAGGATGGGTACATAGATACATATAATTAATTTAGAAAATAGTTTTTTTGGAATTAAGTAATATAAAAAAAAATCGGATAGATAACATAAATACTGACTAAAATCGGTTTTCCAAATGTTTTACTAGATTTATTAAAACGGCCCAATCGATCAATATTTAAACTTATTCTAACGAAATCCTTAATTTTTTAACGCATCGAAAATCGATCGTTGGGGAGGATAATGATATTATCGCGCACTGTACATATTTTTTACATGTTATTTGTACTTTAGGCACAAAACTAAACATTTTTAAAATTGCCCGTTCCTGTCTATAACTTTGCTCTTACCTTTTTCGATAAAATGACCAACAAAGTTTCCATACCATCACAATAGATTTTTAAAACACCAGTGGCATTATTTTAGTAATCTTTAAATTGTAAATATTACGAGTGTTTAGAGTCCCAATATACTTGTGCAGTAGGTGGATTAGCGGGATGGGGACAAAATAACGACACATCAGCAATAAATAATTGCTTAAAATTTGGTTTGTGATCGTCTTGCTTCTTGTTACACGTCCAATTTTGATATAGGTACCTGTAGTTTTTGTTAAATGTCTGGTGTTAACTCTCTGGCCAATGACGTGGGCAATAGACATGGTATATTCTAACCAATTGTACAGCACTTTGGCATACATTAAGCTTGGCATACATACAGCTGTACATTAAGAACCTTTATAAAGACCAAAATACATGGTCGAAACCTTGGCAATTATTGAAAGCTGAATTGTCGTTATTTTGTTATCCGCTAATCCACCTACTGCATTGTCAATATTTTTTCGAATGACACGAAGGTAGTATTTATTAAACGGAGCTCATGGGCAGACCGTCAATTGTTTCAGAGTCTGAATTCTAAAATTGCAGTATTATTTTTGTCTTTCATTTACGTGGTTTTAACTCCTGTTTTTCTTTTATTTATTATTTAGGAACATATATCCGCAAGCACTCGATATACACGGTGATACTGTTACACACTTTCGAAATTATGTGTCATAAAAAATCAGTTAAAATATAAATTACAAGATAAGGGATTCCTTTACCATCTTCTACAAAAAAAGAGAGAGAAATCAAAATGCTTTTACATACAAGGAAGATACCAGAGAATACATCTCTGGCGGTTTTTGAAATTGAAATAACAACTCGAAAGCCTACTAATCGTTATATAGGTATGAAATTTTCAAGATGACCCATGGAAATGATTATAGTTACAGGGTTGGTTAAATGGAGTCAAAGTGGCAACATTTCTTGTCCTAACAAAATTTGTCTTGAAATCCAATTCAAAATACAGGGGTTAAAATTACTAAGACCTTGCACTTATTTCCTTTTTTGTCATTAACTGTTGACATTAACCGTTGACATTAGAACAAAATGGTAAAAACAAAAAAACTTATTGTATCGTTCAGAGATAATTTTAGAAACAAATATGTCTAGGTCCTAGGGGGCGACCTTTGTGTTTCTTATGGATACATATGGTTTTTTTTTCGTTTTTATTATATATATAAAATCTCATGTTCTTTCTCATGTTGATTTAAAGTCACAGTCTAATTAACCAACACTGTAACGAATATCTGCGGTCTCCAAGATCCCAATGGTAGGTCATCATAAAAGTTTCTACACAAGGAGTCGTTTTTATGAATAAAATATTTAAACACTATTAATTAAGAACATCAATTTTATGCTTTTTATTAACACTCTGTAACGTGAAATATGCGTTAGAAGCTTTTGGATACATTTAATGCCTTCCTGTTTTGCACAGTCAGAAATCAGTTTTTGAGGGTGAGTCTTCATGCATTAGAAATATACAGAGTGGAGTCTTTAAAGAACTATATAAATTGTCATAATAAAATATTTAAATGTTTTGAGATAACGGATGATTTTGACATCTCAAATATGTATTTTATATTTTAATAGTATGTATTTTGTTTTACGTTTCACATGCTCCATTTCTGTGATACCGTTCTTAGTTTCAATTTAAAAATAAAATACGAAACTGCAATTTTTTTACAAATTCTTCAATAAAAGTGTTGAGAATCCTGAAAGCCGAATTATATTTTCGCCTAGTCAAAAATGTTTCAATATATACAGGGTATTACTTAATAGTAGGCCGTAATTCCAAAGCTCAAATGTAGCAGGCCACGTTCGTTTTTTCCTAAAGATCTAAATTTTCTGTTAAATTCAAAAAATTGTACCTCTTCCATTTTTGTCTTAGCTTCCACCGTTTCTGAAAATTTTCCTAAAGTGAAAGGAATGCACATAGTTTTTGCATAAGAAATGTTTATGCCTCTTGCGTTCTTGTTTAGACTCCCAGATTCTAATGAAAAAGAGTTACTTTAATGGAAAAATAACGTGCATTAGTAGATACATTTACAAATTTTTCGAAAATAGTGGGTAAGACGAAAAATGCAAAAAGTTAAAATTGAATAGAGAATTCAGGTCTTAATTACGGCGCGACAAAAAAAAGTTAGGAAAGGTAAAAGGGGACACCAGAAGACCTTGTAGATCATAAATAGTTAGTCGTATTTTAAGTTTGAGTTAAATATTTCAAAAACTTTGAGAGTTATAAAATGTGTAGAAATGTGTCTTGCTCTCTATCTACTGCAATGGTCGCTGAAACTAAGGCTGAGTCACTTTATGGAAAATGGTACGAAATTGCCTGATGTTACTTAAAATTCCTCCAAGAACATGACCCATTTAAGGTCAACTTCTTGACGCCACTTCTGGTCTGTAAATAAGGCGAATTTTGTTGCCTAATTTTTTGAAATTTCAGAACCTTTTCTTTGCTAACAAGGTAGGTTCGCTTAAAAACCCAATATTTTAGATGCCTATAAGCTAGGTATTCTAGATAGTTCTTGCAGTTTTTCTATACTGGAAAAGTTAACCATTATAATTCGAAGGTATCTCATTTGAAACTTGGACTTGGCACTAGACAAGGTGTCTCACCGGAAAAAATTCATTGACCACTGAGGTTTGAACATTTAAGAAAAAACATCTATGAGAATAACTCAAAATTGGAAAACTCTAAACGACTTAAAGACTTATTTTTAGATTATCTTCGGACATATGTTCCTATTTTTAAATAGGAGCTTTCTTAATAAAGGTATAAGGCAACTTTACATTTCTATGAAGATTTTTTTATAATACTGTTTTATAATAATGTGAAAATAAAATTCACGCTGATAGCTGAGTCTTATGAATTGGCCGAAAGATCTAAAAGTAATGTAGAATTTGAAAATACGTATAACAGAAGAACTTTAAGTGTGTTTGACTGCTCAACTTAAACGTAAAAAATTATTTTCTTCTCACCCATTTGGCTAACAATCGACTCAGTTCTTATGATGACACCTTGTATAAAAAGTATATTTATAATTCCAAAAAGACCAATCTTGATATTTCAACTTGACGTGCCTTAAGTAATTATCTATATGTAGAAGTCAATTTAATTTAAAATATAAACAAAAATATTATAAGGTGTTTCAATATTGTGCCAAATCTCATTTTCATTTTTTTTCGATGACTATTCAACATTCAATGGTTATATACGTTAAAATATAGTCACATTTCAAAGCGAATTATATAATACGAATATTATATTCTACAAGGCGAGGCTTTTTTTAGTTGTCCACGATATATGTTTTGAAATACAATAAATATACTATAAGAAAAGTTTTTTACTTAGAAATGCTGTATAGATGTATTGTATATAACTAAATGAGGCTATTTAAACAACATTTTTTGGTTTACATTTTGATGATGACTAGTATGTAGTTAAAATTAGACATAAGAGGAACCTGATTTAAGGGCCTTTTGCTCCTGTCATACATGGTAAAATTCGTTTTTTATATAAAGAATAATTCAGGTACAAGTTATATAAAACCATGGCACTAATAGGTGCTCTGATAACAATAGTACAGGTGACTCACTAGCACACACCGATATGATCTTGTACTTACTTTGAGGTAGCAAAGCATAGTTAACAAAAAATTGTTTTTTAGATTATAATATAGTGTATTTTACAGCTACAATAAGTACATGAAATAAATAAGTAAATAAGACACATTTAAATGTCGTTGGTTACTTTATGTACCTTCATCAGCTTATTTAGTAAAATTATTTAAAAACATTTATAACCAGTTGTATAAACTAGATTGTGGTGTTGCGTACTTATTTTTATTCTTTCACGAAGAACATATTTTATAACATTATTATTACGTAGTTCATTTGTGTATAATAGAGTGTCACATTTCTTATCTATACTGAACATTCACAAAGCAGTTTCGCTTCAGGTATCGGATTTAGCTTTTTCTAAATATTCTAAATTCGGGTAAATATGTTATTTTCATTCTAGCAACATAAATTAGCTAATTGCCGTTAAGTTCTCCAAAAAAAGAATAATAATGGTAAAAGTTTTAGATATTGAGAGTTTATTTCTTTTTTTACAGTACCTGCTAAGTTTTCTGTACTCAACTTTTCATCACTCAGAAACTAGTAGGGAAATCGAAACGTGGGATTTACGGACCGCTGCTTCTTTATATTTTCGAGGAGGTGAAATACTTTTGTAATCAGAATCTCAGATTTTTATGACCAAAGTATAAATATATCGTCATTGTAGCTTCATATTTTGTATATCAAAAACGTCAATGAGCTTGTTTCAGATTAAAAAAAATGTATCTTAACTTGAGGATTTAACGATGTCGAGGATCAAAACAGTGTCGCTTAAGGAACACGAACAAAGCTTTAGTTCTTTTTGAGATCTAAAAATTACGTACTTATAACGTCATGGCTGTGACGGAAACATAACGTCAGACTCACCTTCGCACATTGCCATAAAAATTATGTCTTGAAGACCACAGCTTACCACTGGTGGAATGTGTTTTTCTAGTTGTTGAATACTTTTAATGACAAATTTTTCAAAATGAGAAAATAGTTTTTGTGTAAATAGCGATGAAAAATCAAATGATTTAGTAGCGCTTTTACTTCTAGATGACTTTGAAGTGATACACAAAGTTGTAGTTTCTTTTAATGGAAGAACCATCTATGAGAAACAAACACAAGATGGTATAAGTTTTGATGCCTTAGAATTTACCCCTTAGACAGGGAGGTAAAGTAGACTGAAACTTTAAATATCACCTTAGGTTAAGTGTGACACCTCCTTTTAAAGGTTTTTCAATTCTGCTTAGAATGACATAGAAGCTTTAAATTTTGGCTCGGATAAAGCAAAGAAAAGAGGCACCTTAAGAATAAGATAAAACATCAATGAATATCAATGAAGTGTGTTATTGACGACGTATGACAAAATTCTTCAACAATGTATCAAAAAAAAATTTGTTTTCATACTCTATCCGTCTAATTTTTCTTTCTACTTTACTACGAACGGAACAATAAATATTCATAAAATTCATCATTGATGTAGTGCACGGCAGACAGCATAGATTTTTAATTATTGTCTTTCTGATTCCTGACAAAAATACTTCACGTGGGTACATCCTGGATTAAATGTCAGAAACTGGATTTGTTGAAAGCAAAAAGTGTCAACGTGAGCAGATCGCATGTAATGTGGTGGTATGTGTGATGGTGGTCGATTGTGGAAGTATTAGAAAATGACAACGCTTTGGCAGAAGAGGATTTGTGGTTTTAGCCGGATAATAGTTCCCTCACATTATCCTGCAACTTTATGTGATTTTCTTAACGAAAACTTTCCAAATCATTGGATAGATCGCTGAGGTTTATTTGAACAACCTTCCAGATCACCAGATTTTTGGCCTTTAGACTTTTCTATGGAGACAGTTAACTTCGAAAATATACGTAACATGACCAAACCTACTTGAGGAGCTTCGCCAGCGAATTGTTGAATGTCATTTTAAGCATAATGGAAAAATCTTTAGAATTAGGTGTCACTCAACAAAGGGTGCAATTTAAAGTTTAAGGGTAGGGACTTTACACCACTGCCTACGGCATCATGTGCCCCTCGAAAACAAAATTTATCTGAATCTTTTTTTCTGTTCCGATATTTTCCTGGTTGGAAGTTTTAACTGGCATTTTAACACCCTGTATATATTTAACACCCCGATGAATTCTATTTTACATATTATAACCATTAGTATTGTCGGCATAAGTAATAAAACTTTTTGTCCACTTTCTATTACGGATAAATTGGATGCATTTTTAATTCAGCAATTTATATTTAATCAGCTAAAAGCAGGCAACTTTTATACTATATAGGGTGTTCGTATAAAAAAAATTATAACCATCTAGCATTAGGAAGTGGTGTACGTACAAACAAAATTCGAAGAAATAATCTACACAAAAACCAATTTTGCACATTATATAAGAGTTCATTAGAAAAAAAATGCATTGGGAAAAATGAAGGAATAAGTCTTTCACCATGCCATCTTTTTATTCCTACAAAAATTACCTCAGGTGTGGCAACAACGTTGAACTCAACATGTCTATTAAGAAAGATGGAAGACCTGCGGATAACATTGAAAACGGAGCACCAGATATTTATAAATTAGAGCGCAAAAAATAAAAAAAAAGTGAATATAGGCATGTTTCGTTGTTAAAAAGTTTCTACTTCTTTAAAAATTTAAAATGAATTTTACGATTATTTTTTTTTAATCTTATTAGTTTCGAATATTTCCTCAGCAGTTTAAAGAGCTCTTAGTTTTTGAAAGGGCATCTTAACTAGATTTGTATAAAAACGACCTGAGATTTTGACCTATAAAATACTGATAATTTAGGAATTTGAATTAACCCTAGAAATATTGAGAGGCAAAATAGAATTTATAGTTAGATAGATACCTCGAAAAACGTTGACACAAGGCCCCACTTTTCCTCCCAGGCCCACAAAACCTAAATTCTGCCTTTCTATAGTGTATTTTTTTCAGTAGAAATAGCCTATTATACTGACACTCACGTACGTAATTTATGTATCTGTTGCATATTGTTACGGGGTTACCAGTTCGTTGTAACAATGCTACATAAGTTTATTCAAATTTTTATCGCCGTTCCCCCTCGGAAATGACTGAAACTTATTGAAAATTGGTTTTTGCCGCTAAAATCGTTCTTTTTCATTATTTTTGGGGTGAGTCACATTGGATCCGAAATTAGCATAATGCGCTCGCCCCAATAATGACAATTCGACACCACCCAGAATGGTCAAAATGTCGCAATGAATGGAAGTACAATTCTATAGGTTCTATTAAAGTTTGGAATATGTAAAGCAGGATAAACATTCAAATTTTCTTTACACCGCCTTCAAATAATAACTAACTCTTTTCAGGTAATAACATCCAATTTTTAACCCCGGCATCATGCAAATTATTTCGTTTCTTTGCCCTTCCAGCGTCAATGTCCCTTCGTTTCCTAAATTCTGTAAACATCTGCCAAGGGCGCTTGGTCAAAAATACCCTCTTTTAAAGCTTTTCATGGGTACAGTTCGGCACGCTATGCATAAAATCCCTTTTTTTTGTATCTTTATGCATCTGGCGACGTTAATATAATATTCTAAGGATACCGTACTACTACCGATTTCGTTATTTTATATTCAGATGTTTGGGTTGGTCCATATGTTCATACAGGGTGCCGCACCAGGAACGGCGACAAAAAATATAAATATATATTTTCTGTATTATACATGTAATCATTGCATTATATAAGTATGTAATATATAATGCAATGGATACATGTATAGAAATTTATTTTAGTCATTTTTGTCAAATAAACCACCTAAAGTCAAGTGGCAACCTAAAAATAGGATTTTTCAAATTTTACCAAAAACTGTTGAAATTATAGCAACATTTTTTTATTTTAGTTTTTATAGGCCTTTCAATAGTGGTAGTTTTGTTTCATGTTGAAGAATTTTCTTTGTGTCAAATTCTTCAACATGAAACAATGTCAAATTGATTTCAGTTAATGACAAATAATATTGGCACCATTGAAGAGCCCATGAAAAACTGAGACAGGAAAGTGCAAGCCGTTTTGCTATAACTTCAATAGTTTACGTAAAAGTTGAAAAATCCTATTTTCAAATTGCATTTTCTCGAAAACAGTTGAAAACAGTTTAGGTGTTTGGTTTGCACCCAAGTTTTGAAAATTTTCGTAAGGCAACTTTTTTCTTTATATAAAAGGCGTTCGTGGTGCGATATCCTGTTGAACTGGTTCTCTTTCGATCAAAATGTCTTTTCATCAACAAGTTCGGATATTTTTGTGACTTTATTCTCACCAATATCTTAATATACAGTTTGATCTAATAATTTGCACATACTGATTGATTTCAAATAGGCAAGGTTTTTTTTAAGATATCTTACAAAATGTTAAAATGGAAAAATTAAGTCATACCCATGTAACAAGTGATGTTCTCTTAAAAAGATGTAATAAAATATAAGGAAATACTTTCATTGAGGGTTTGACTTTTGTTTGGATTGTTTGTTGCCTTATATCGTTTTTACTCCTGTGACAAAACTAACAAAATTGCAACCTAATCTGAAAAATGAGAAATGTAAATTTTACGTAGCTACGACGGACGTTGTTAGTTAGATAGAAGCAACTCCAAAAGGAAAATTGTTCATTTTTTTTAGAAAGATGTTAAAAAAATCAAAATATAAAATTACGAAAATGTTGTGACACTACTACAACAGGTAATAGGAAAAATCAATATGAAACAAATGTAAACCTGTACCATAATAGTATATTGTGCAACTAGTGTCGAAAATTGCACTTTTCACACGAGTGTGACTGTTTGGACACGAGCCATCACACGTCACAAGATACAACGTCACAAGAGTGTGAAGAGTGATTTTCATACGTATTGCACACTATACTTTTTCTACGACTACGATTTTGCTTCACCATCATTCGTATTATAAAATATATGCAAGGCGTGTGCAAAGCAATCAGAAGTGGACTTTGCACACGCTTCTGTATGAGATCGTACGCAATGTGCACTTTGCGCACGTTTTTTGCAATATACGATTTTCAACGGTAGTTAGTAGTGCGCATTTGTTCATTTTCAAAGCAGTCGTAGAAAAAAAAAATTAAATACTACGTGATTAGTGAAATAATTGGTACTTTAGAGAGATAAGCAAAATGCTAAAGAATACGGTTTTTTATTAGAACACAAACTCGCCAAGATGAGCAAACACAGCGAAACAGAGAAGACTAGAGATTAAGAAGAGAATATGTCAAAGTAGCGAGTTTTGTACTCAGTGAATGGGAGTCTATAAAATACTTTTAATTCCTACAGATATATAGGTAGAAGTTCTCTGCAAAACGTAATACTGATATAAGCCATATAAATAGTAAAAAAAACAGGTAAAGGTCAATATCCAAATTAGGAATATTCTGGATCTGAGATGAAATCCTAACTGCGTTTTTAGGTGATAGCTCTAGACCGCTCTGAAAGTATTCCCATCCTTAAATTCTTTTGAGAGAACAAAGAATGGGAATACTCTCAGAGAGGTGAAGACCGGCCTAATGAAGATCTGAGTGATGAAGATACTACGTGATTAGTAAAATAATTGATATACACTGATGGACAAAACTAGGGCACCGCTTATACGTCTGTGAATGTATAGATTTGTTTCCCAAGTAGGCTTGTAAATGACGTATCCATAGTAACATTGTACACTTTCAACTGTTTTGTTTTCAATTTTGTGTTTCAATGGCTGTTTTCCACTCAGTACCTATTACTTCTTTTGCGCCATTTGCCATTATGCATCGTTACTGTCAACAAGCCTGGTACTGCTTTGGATTCGATTTTTTACTTTTCCCCAAGTTGTAGTCTTTTTTCAACGTGTACTTATTGAAATGCCTCCAGCAAGAAATTGGAGTCAACATGGTCCAAACTGTCACCTTGATGGAAGAAGGGTATACCCAACCCGACCACCATTGGTCGATGTGTCCAGAGGTTTAGAGAAACAGGTTGCCAAGCTCGAATCGAATTCAAATTGCCCGAATTGTTGCGCGATTTCTTCCAAGACAATAAGAAGAAGGTTCAATAAATCCTGATTGAGTGCAAAACACCCCGCAAAAGGCCCTCTCTTAACCATAGCCCACAAGCGAGCTAGGCTTGAATTGGCTCGAGAACACGTGGATTGGGATTTCGATGATTGGACGAGAGACTTGTTTACTAATGAAGTCAGAGTGGGCTCAAAGTCTTCCGATGGACTCAATCACGTTTTGGGGTGACATTTCTTTGGAGACCCGTACTGACCTTGTAGTAATCCGAGGAGGAGCATTAATCTCTCAGAGGTACAAACAACACTGAAGATATTTTAGACCAAACATGTCATACCTTTTGCACCTTACATAGGCGACAATTTTTTTTTATGGACGATAATGCCAGACCGCGCCGATCTCAGAACGGACGCGAATATCTGAACGAGGTTGGCATTCAACGTTTAATGTGGCTAACCTGAACGTGATTGAACATGTTTGGGATCAGCTCAAACGTCGTATTCGACGACGAGATCCTGCTCCTGTCAACTTGGCGGAGCTGGAAAACGCAGTTCTTGAAGAATGGCACAACATACCCCAAAAATTTATCACACATATTTTCATGACATTCCAAGACGTTTGAGGGAAGTGATTCGAGCTAGAGGCGGCAAAACACGATGTTGAAACCGTTAAACACGGGAATTTTAGTTTGATTTCAATTTTTGTTAATCGCTAATTGTTAGCAATAACATAATCTTTTTTTCATTACAAAATATTTGAAACCATTGAAAAAATATTTCCTGGTTTCTTTTCTCAATAAACGAAAATCAATTTTGTTTGGTATTTTAATAGTTATAATAAAGAGTTATAATAAAGTCCCATTGAAATTAGTAGGTGGTGCGCTAATTTTGTCCACCAGTGTATTAGAAAGGATGCTAAATAACACAGTTTTTATTTAAACACAAACTCGCCAACAGTAACAAACATAGCAAAATAGAGAAGACTTGAGATTAAGAAGAGAGTAAGTTTGTCGAAATCAAAGTAACGGGTTTTGTACTAAGTAAATAATCGTCTAAAAAATGCTTTTAATCCCTCCAGATATATGGGTAGACATTCTGCGAACATGCAATGGATATAAGCCATTGAAAATAGTAAAAAAGAGGTAATGACCAAAATGTATCCAAATGAAGAAACATTCTTTAACTGAAATTAAATTCTAACACTCTTTTTGGGTGGCCGCTCTAGACCACTCTGAAGGTATCCACATCCTTAAATACTCGTTTAGAAAACAAAAGACATACCTTCAGAGTGGCCAATAGTAGGCCTAATGAAGATCCATTGAATTTTTTACAGAATATAATGGTTGGTAAATGGATTAGGCCAATGGATACAGAAAGAGAACTGTACTATATCAAAAAATAGCGTTTCTGATAATAACCAAGGCATTCTCGATATTTCAATATTATGCCAAAAAACTGGTTTTTGACCAAGCAAGCCCTAAAAAAATAAATTTTGTAGCTTTTTACAAGAGTCGTTTTACTAATCCGGGGACACATTGTAGAAGTTTTTAGCTCTTGTAAGTCTTGGGGCTGAAATAATTGATTTTGTCTATTGTATTTCTTTTGTTAATATTAATAGTCTTTTCAGTTTTTTAGAAACTAAACACACATAGAAGATTACCATGACTTATACAATAATTTCAGTAGGTAATTAAATTATGTTCCAATTAACAATCCCTATAACTCTAAATGAACCATGTTTCTATTTCTACTACAGTTTTGCACTTTTTTAACTTTTAGTTTGCCTGTATGTAGTGAGTTTTGAATTTTCCGATAATGTTTCTATACAGGGTGTCAGAAAAAAAAACGAATGAAAACAGCAAATTTTAGATTTGACGCAAAATGGCTCTCAAGGGTGCCAGAGTTCTTTGAAAATGGCCTTTTGGTTTCTTTATAAATTTTCATATTGCTTTTTATCTGGAAAAATCAAAGTTAGGAAATGAGTTGACTCTTACTTGAGCTATCTTTTGATGTAGATCTTTGAATTGTAACCATAGGCCTGTTTAATTGATATTTTTTTGTATCATCTACTTTTTCGAATCTTATCGGATCTAATATCGGAGTCGAAAAATTCAGACTATTTTAGGTTAGAAAATGCTCTCGTCTTAAATGGCTATAATGTACCGTAAGCAAAAAAAATAAATTGTTTACATAATTATAAAACTACAGAGTTTTGGTGTTAAATAATGTCACAAAATTGCAAATTTATAAGAACACAATAATGAGCAAAACAAATAAAATTATAAATAGTAAAATACGTTCTACACTAGTGTACAACAACTTTTATTAATGGCGAATCTAGTTTTTGCCACTTTTTCTATTATTTATCACCACGTTTCAATTAATTGGTTTTTAAAAGGCTGCAATTAAATTTAGCAAAAACTGCGTAATTTTGTAATTATGCAAAGAATAATCTCCTGTACATTTTAGCAACTTGGATCAAGAGCACTTTTTTAACCTAAAATACTCTGAAGTCTGATTTTTGGTATAAAAATACCAACAAGTTAAATGCACAAAAAATATCATTTGAACCCCCAAATAGGACACATAACTTATGTTTGGTCCTTTGAAATATAAAGCAAACTGAAAAATTAAAAAAAAACAGTGATGAAGGGCCATATTCAAAAAGCCCTAGCTCTTTTAGAAGGCATTTTTGATCGGCAAGAAATCATGTCTAGAATTTGCTGCCTTCGTTGGTCGGTTTTGTTTCCGGACACCCTGTATATTATTAAAGGCACGCAGATTTTACTTGTTCTAAGGTATAAACAACTAGTGTTTTATATTATTTTTGTACCATAAGTGATTAAGGACCTGTCGGCATTTGAAGAGCAAGCACCCTGACGGTTATTTCTCATATTCATTGAAAACATGAATACTTTATAACTATTGTATTAACAAGTTGAGGGTATTGCAACATGTTGCTAACTCTATAAAAGTAGAAATTAATGTATTTGAAATTCTTGTTTGGTTATTAATTACTGAAGTGAAGAAATTTAATAATACATAATGTATGATGATAAATTGGTTAATCCCATTTTGCAATGCACTGCCTATTTCTTAAATTTTTAGAGAGCGGTCACTATTTAAAAAATTACTATTTGCAGTACGGTAACCTAAGAAGATGCTATTTTTGTATGATTGCGTAAAAGACTTAGTTCCAACAGCGATATATGTAAATATCTTAACGTACTAAATATTAAATGCACGACACTCAAGAGAAAGAAGTTCAATCAAATAACTACCTAAAATTAATTTTGATTTTCGTGTAATTAAGCACCAAAATGTCTAGAAATATTCATAAAAAACAAACATGGAGCTCAGTCAAGACAATATAGTGAACTTCCGAATAGGAAAGCTATGACACAATATCCGTATATTATATGTTTTATATTTTATGGGAGGAAAATGTGTCTTGGAATATGGCAACACTGCGAAATAAGGACATATCGTATAAAATCGAAGAGGCTTGGCGATATACAAGAATGACGAAGTAAATCATCTAATCCCGGGCACAGCTACGAAAAAGCTAGAAAGTTGGGCATATGAAGATTTCATTTTCGTTCAGAGAAGGATAACGTGTTCCCTTTCAAGAACAGGTTTATTTTTGTAATTTATTTAAATCTTATATCATACTAAATTAAGTAAACTTTGAAAGGACTACTAAAAATATTTTTCGATTAATCAAGGGCATGTTGTTCCTCGCTGATACACAATGATTTGCCTCTATCGAGTAGCAGGTACATTATTGTATAAACTACAAAAAAAAGATGTCAATTACGCTTAATAATATAGATAATAACCTTAATACTCATTTGTCTCCTACGTAAAAGTTTTGATACAAACAAAAAAATTTGCGGATCCAAAAAGTCCTCAGGAACTTGTTAAACCTCATGTGAGGAATAGAGATATTACTTACTGGCTCATTGAGCAAGTTCAGTGAGATTTGATTGTATCCGTTTTCGATTGACCCTGAGTAATTCAATCTATTACGTTACAGCAGTCAATATTTAGCAGAAATTTGTTTGAAAAAAAAATCTGGTAAGTTATTGGGTTGGATTAAAGTTGATCATCTCTCATGATGTGAAAAGGCAACAAATGTACAACAACTTATTTAAACATTTTCTTTAAAAACTTAAGAAAATTGGAAAAACTGTTTCTCTCAAGGAGTCCACAATTCATGGCAACTACTTGGTTTCTCATTTTTCGTAAGTGAAAAGTGATTATCTACATACAGGTTGGATCTCAGGTTGAGTTGGGTTTGGAAAAGAAGCACGCAGTAATATTGCACTCTGAATGAAAGCAATGTCGTAATGGAAGAAATCAAATGTGAATGTGAGATGATACGCTCAACTAGAGCAGGAAAGGGCACTGGGATTGTAATCTATAATAATTATAGGTAATATCCTAATTCAATCAAATTTTAACTCGATGGACTCATGCAAAACTGAGCAAATAAGTTCAGTACATAGATAAACTCACTAAAAGATGGTAATAAAACAGGCGTAGATGAATTGGTAGGAGCAAAACTCACCCATATGACTTAAACTCCTCAAAACTGAAATAGAGTGGAATACCATAATTGAATAAAAAGTGAGACTCCTGTGAGGTATAAACAGAATGGAGGCAAATACTTTGAGATAATTAGGATGAAGAAAACTAGTTAAATAGCGAAAACATTAACTAGATTAAATAAAGATAGGTATAAAATGCACTTTAGTGCGTAAGACTATTTGAAACTAACAGGCAGGTGTAGGACAAACAAATAGCTTCTTCACGAGTTCATGCAATGACGTAACTCATGACACACCTCGAGTAATAGTTGAAAGATGACCAAACTCAAGAGCAGCAAAATTCAGAGGAGTGATAACTACAAGATAAGAACTATTATTAAGCTTTGCTCGATATCGACACATCAATATCAATGCGTCGACACCTTTTGTCGTAATTTGCGCATCTCAGCAAACTTACAGGAAAAGGAGAGGGGGGGGGAGGGGTAGGAGACATGGGGGAGTACGAGTACCGCAATCAAGAAGCACGAAGTAGACTGTATTAAATGCTGCCGGTTAAAGAAGAGAACAAGTTATAACTAAGATTAGCAAAGTTAAAAACTAACCAAATCGCAAACCAAAAATACACTCATATCTCAACATATTTCAAAGTAATTACTGACTTTATTAAAAGCGCACTCAACGAGTAATTTTTCTGACTTTTCGATAAAATATTCAGAGGCGTGTGATTAAACAACTTAACGCCATTCTAAACAAACGATTGCTGCATATAACGGGAGTCTAAGAATATTGCTTTGATGAGGAACACACACATCTCGACCTAAATCTAAACACGAAGTATGCCCTTTTTCACACAGAACGTCTCAATGATATATAGGATGTATAAGGAACGGAAGAGTAAAGATATTATTCTCAATGAATATCGGCCTATCTGTACACAAGATCCCCAAAATGGCATGCCATAGCTACTATTTGACTCAATCAAGGCGACTTAGCGATATGTCCCTTCAGCAAAACAAAAAACTCCTGACGCAAGTTTACTCAGGATCGTACATTAACCTGGAATCTATTGCCAGTCCCAGAAACCACGTATTTGGAATGTCCCGGATGCTCTGCTGATCTACCGTGATGTCCTCGAGCAAAAAACCGTAACTAGAAAATCTGCACTAGACAAAATGCGTCTTGTAAGTGTTAAGGGTAAAAATAGTACAAATCCCAGCCAATACCCAAATAGAGTTTACCGACATCTCCACCTCTCCATAGAATTGTAATGCTGTCAGCAAATACCGAGTATAATGACGTAATTTTAAGGTGCATCAAGTCATTTTTGTACAGCAAGAACAGAAATGGACTCAATACGGAGCTCTGAAGAACTTCACCCGCCCAAGTTTAAGCACCTCCCCCACCACATAAACCTTCTGCACACAGTCAAAAAAGATCGGAACAATCAAAGCCGAACCTGAAACCTGATATTTTCCGGAGGAGTATGTCTCCATCCACACAAACAAATGCCTTGGACAAATCCCAAAATATCGCTGCTGATGCCTTCCTGTTCACTCCAGCTAACCTTCAGAAAGCTCAAAACTGCATCCAAAGAATCGATTCAAACTTGATTGATATTTAAGAACGGCACATAAGAGCCATGCCCTTCTTGACGAGATGTTCAATAACTTTGAAGAGTGCAGAAAAAAACGATATTTATCAGAGTAGATTTCAGGCATTTAGAAAAAACACCCGCCTCTAAGGGGGAATTGATCGAGCCCGCAAGAGTCAAGAATTAGAACAAAACTCAAAAGTTGCTCTTGACAACTTGCATGAATAGTTTATAAATCAGCTAAAAATGAAAGTTAATCAACGGGGTGGAGCAGTCTAGTACGGACATATCTGACCTGCAGAAGCTAAATCTAAGAAACAAGATATAACATTCCCTGTCTTGCTACTGAAAATGAAAATTTCCTTAATGTCAACTACTTTTCTGTATATATTTGCACGGCAGCCAATTTTCTTATACTCAAACTCACATTTATGCCTCAGTTTCTTCTTTAGCGGCTGTAGAACAAATTGCTGCGTTGCTGTGTGGAAATTGACAACATTTCAACCTTTATTGATGTATTTTTACTTAGTACACTATCAATTCAAGCAACAGTGAAATAACTAAAAGACAGCTAAATGCCTTCAATCAAATCACCTCCAATAAAAGGAAATTGAAGACAAATAAAGCAGGATCTTTAGGGTAAGCTTGAAAGTAATGAAAATTGAGCGAGCTTTCAGATTAAATTTAAGTTGAGGCAAAACTGAAAAACGCACTACCGAACGATCGTAACAAAATGAACACAAAGGATTCTAGGAAAGAAAATAATGAAGTATTATTCGGGTTTTTAAACGTAATGTGTGCATGTGTATGTGAAAATATACCACAAACAGTGTTCCACACACCATAAACACACATTATTTGCAATATATATATAGTCCGATACTCTATTCAGGCGATACAACTTTCCTGGTTGAGCGAAGAGGAAACATTTTTACGACGGGCATAATATTTCTCCTGACAACGGCAGCAGGAGTTTATCGTAGGTAACTCGTGACATACCTTGAGTAACAGTCGACAGATGACCGAACTCAAAAGTCAGCAGCAAAATTCAGAGGAGTGATAACTAGAGGATAAGTACTATTACTGAGCTTTGCTCAATATCGACACATCCATATCAATGTTTCGATATCGCTTGTGTCATTTCATGGATCTTATAAGAACAGAGACATGAGGGGTACCGCAAGCCGGAAGCAAGGAGTAGAGTAGTTCTATATGGAGACGATTAACTCTTGCTAGTTAAAAAAGAGAGCAGATTATAACTAAGAATGGCAGAAGACATAAATCAAAAACTAATCAAGTTGCAAACTCTAAACGGACTCATGTCTTAATGGGCAGGAAGCCCACTCAACGAGTGATCTTTCACATTTTTTCCTCAACATTTTAAAGATATCTTCGATTTAATATTCAGAAGTAAGTGAACAACTTAACCTCATTGTAAAGAATCGTTGCATAAAATGGTAGTTTAAATTATTGCTTTGACGAGTAACACATACATCTCGACCTAAAGCTAAACACCAAGTATTACCGCATTTCATATAGAACGTTGAAAAGATTATAGATAAGATATATAACGAATGGAAGAGTCAAGATATTACTCTCAATGAAAATAGGCCTATCTGTACACAAGAGTCCCAAAATGGCAAGCCATTGCTACCTTGGTTAAGTTGCCTGTGAAGTAACGGGCGACTTAGCCATTTACCCCCCCCCCCACCCCCCGCAACACAAAAGCACCAGACGCAATCATACTCAGGATTGAACATTAACCTAAATCGTTAGTCTCAGAAACCGCGTGTTTCGGATGTCCTTAATGATTTGCTGATCTACTGTGATGCCCTCAAACAAAAAAAAAACCCTAAATTGGACAACATGCATCTTGTAAGTGTTAAGTGTCAAAAAAATTGCCTCGCCCCACACTCTGAGCCTCTCCAGATTTCTGCATTTCCGCAGAATTGTGATGTCGTCAGCAAATACCAAGAATGATCCCGTAATTCTAAGCTGCATCAAGACATTAATTTACAGCAAAAACAGAAATGGACCCAATATGGAGCCCTGAGGCACTTCACAGGCCACCCGGCCGAGTTCCTCCAGAGGAACCTCGCGCACATCACCTGACAAAAAAGATAGGATCAGTCTAAGCAGAACCTAAAACTTGACTGCCTGACTGATTTTCCGGAGGTTGATTATCCTGATCTACACAATGAAATGCCTTGGACAAATCCCAAAACATCGCCGCTGATGCATTCCTATTCACTCCAGTTAACGCCTTCATAAAGCTGAAAACTGCAATCAAGGAACCAATCCAAACTTGATTGGCATTTAAGAAAAGCGCTTCTTGACAAGATGTTGTGCATAATTTTGGAAAATGCAGTGGGCGAACATTAAGGACTGCCAGAGTCGCCGTCTTTGTGAATGAGGATAACAGAGCAGACTTCAGGCATATACAAAAAATACCCTCCTCTAAATAAGAATTGATCTAGTCCGCAAAAGACAAGAGCGCCTCATGAGGAAGCTCCTGGTGGACCAAAACTTGCAAGTTGCTTTTGACAATTTGCATGAATAGTTTATCAGATAAAAATGAAAGTGAATCAACGGGGTGGAACAGTCTATTACAGACACATTTGACTTACAGAAGCTCAATGTAATAAGAAACAATAGAAGAATCCAAAGAAATCTAATCAATGATTAATTTGCCTTTCATGGCCTTTACTTTTCTGGAAAAGAAAGGAAAAGGAGAGTGAATTTCTAATTACTGATGTTTGAGTGTTTGTAGATAGATACCAACTTTTATATCCATTATTATCTAAAATTATAAAAATAGTTCTCAAGAGATCAGTGAGAGGTATCTTGACTTTTATTGACCTATGAAGTTCGAGGTACTCTTTGCCTTGTCTTGCCCTTTTACACGGCCCTTAGATTACATAGAAGTCTTAGCTAACTCCAATAACTATAAGAGGTTAAAAAAGAAACTTAATTTATCTGACTAGAAAAAATTCAGTTGACTGGATAAATAAAAATCTACTAAATATGATTCTTCAAATTGAATTTTATACATTTATCTTTAAATGTCATTTACTTCCTATTTAGCAAGAAGTAAACCGAAATTAAATAATTTGTTGGAACTTTGCTCAGAACTTTAATGTTTGATTTTCCCCATATAATTTTTTATGTAAACGTAAAAATATGGTTGACTAGAACTATGAAATGACTAGTAACGACTACACTTTTGCGAATATTTGATTTAGAATATTTAGATACTTGTCCGATCATAAGAAGAAAAGACAACGAGTAGAATCAAGCTATGCAGGAGGAAATTTCACCGCTAATGTACTAAACACTAAAAGATATGAAATGAAAGAGCAAGCCGACTGGAAAGCTATACAGTCGTTCTACAAAACATATTATTTGGCCCTCACGTGACTCAGAAACACCTATATCATTGGTGAAATTTCTCAGTAAGCTATTTCTTCTCATAGGGTACGATTAGGATGATGACTCGACAATAGTGATTTTAATTCTGGCTGTTGAGCAACTACGTCTAGAACTTAACTCATACATACAATTTCTTTGTGAACTAATATAGTATTATATATATCGAGATATAAAATAGGAACTTCTTTAAACATCACCTAAAGCTTTCTATCGTACAAAACATTATCTCTCGATATATTTTTAAGTGGAAATCAACAGATCATATATAAAATTTCACTCAGTCTTTCTGTATTTGCATAAAAATATGTGCTGATTTGTTCCCCGTAATATACGAGGTATAATTTTGCAAATATAGGAATCAGCTTACTTTATACTTTATTTTATGATTATATGATAAATACTGGTTTAAAATAAAATAATATAAATCACAGGTGACTGGAATGGCCATCGATTGGTGTATATAGGAACAAAAAAGCCGACAGGTATCGTGTGCAGATTTAACCTAATCAAACAAGTTACTTTGGACCGTTCTCTGTCTTGTTAATTTAAACAAATGCTTGGCAAAACGCGTGAACGTCCTCTTCTATTTTGTAAATTTAAGGTTTCATGATGTAGAGAAAGTTGAGTAAGGTTTCATAACATCTTCACGCATCAGCCACATGCAGCTGACAACAAGACCACATTGAAGCATAATTTTATTTTAAACAAACCCCGCGCTTAACTTGCCAAGGGTTTAAGAATTTTGCTCTCAGCAATATCACTAAATACTTGAACTTTATTTCCAGGTGACAGATAATAAAAGAATTCATAGCGTGCTAAGGTATGTTCAGATTCGAGGTCCGAAAGTTCTAAACTATGAATCTTAGCCTAGCATTGCTTCTTTGTAAGCTACGTATTAGTTTAAAGTGCAGTTCAAATGCATTGATTAATGTTGCCAAACTAATTCACATGTTGCTCACATTCACCTGTCACCTTCAACGTTTCAATCAAGGGTACAGTTTAGGTTTGGATGACTCAAAGTATTTGTAAATGAATATTAGGATAGAGGACGAATATCTTTCTCTGACGAAACGAACAGTTTGTATCTGTCTAGACTTTGACAAGTTGCTGAGATTAATAGCTGATGAGTCAACATCCGGCATCTAAAGCTTGATCTTGTATAACGCTGCGCAATTCGAGACGATCCAAGCATCATAAAAGTATGCAGATTAGGAGAGTTCAATTTAGAAATGATAAGCAATTTAGATATGATAGATATTAATCACTGCTCTTCATTTTCAACTCAACAGAAACTTTATCATTCCCAAAAACTTCCTACTTTACTATAACAACACTCCTTGATTGATTCGTTGAAATGTCTGAATTTCTTCCAAAGTTTATTGAGTTGAATGTCTTTAAATTGATGTGCCTAATGTAGCGGCAGAGGCAACAAGACCACTGAATGTTTTAGACGAGAAGTAGAAATTAATTACAAAATGCCACATAAAGGTCATTTTCGTTTTTTAAGAAAATTTTTTGATCATTTAGAACTGTAAGTTTGTTTTCTTCTAATGATAGAAAGATTCATCGATAAACTCACAAAACAGGCTGAAGTATCATTTTACTTTAATACCAATACGGCCCGACTTACGGACTACGTTACGTTATTTAAGACGTTCAGATCCTTATTCTCAAACTCATGAAACCGAAAATTTACTATACTTCTTATACAGGACAACTAAATGAGATTATCACACTATCTTGCACTTATTTCGTTCGTTATCGTAATAATTAGAGTCTTAAAAGCACACATAACTGCATTTCGAGAGGGGTAACTATCAAAAAAAAAAAAACACAGGACAATAATTATTTAGAAAGAGAAGCTTTGTACGTATAAATCGCCACACTCTGTGTATGATGAATATGTAACTCTAGAGGCACAAGTATAGGAACATGTTTGGAATGTACGATTACAAAATGTCTTCGTCTAAGCTTTGTACACATAAGTTACAATCAGAAGCTTCTATCTTTCCTTCGTTGATATAACGAAACAGCTAAAGTGCATAGGCACATGAATTTATTATTACCTGATTAGTTGCAAAAGACAAAAGCTTCTGAAATAATTTAACTGTAAAACCTTGTTTGATTAGGCCAACCGTAAAAAAATCAAATCCGACCTGACAGTATGGTTAAGCCGGAGTAAGGGTGAACGTAACAGTTATGGGTGCAGGTTGTCTTTGAAGCATTGGCAAAAATACTACTGATGGCACCACTCTGCGATCCGACGCAGAGTCTTCCAGTAAAAAAGCTTGCATAACATACCCAGGTATTTCCGAAGAACTGTCCTCATTAGGCAATTCTCTCTTGGCTTGTGGTAAGGCATAAGTGGCTGGAAGTTGGGCTTTTCTTGCGGCGTTTTGAAGCGATTGACTTACCTCCACTGGCAGTTCGGTTAGGGCAAATTTTGAGTTGTTGGTCTGAGGATTTTCTTCTTCAGCGGTGTCTTCCTTATGGTTGATGCGATTATCTTCCAAATTGTCCTGACTTTGTTGGTCCTTGTTCGAATCCGTGTGACCATTGAACGAGGGATGAAATGGTAATACTGATTGGTGGTTGTACAAGTGGCGTTGAAACAGGTCTCTTTCCAGAAATGATTGAGGGCAAATAGGGCATTTGAAAGGGCTGTGTTCATTGATGGAATGGGTTCTTTCGTGGATGAATAACATTGGCAGCAATGGAGATGAAAACGTACAAAAAGAGCACTGGTACGGCTTTGCGTTAACTTCATCCGTTCCAAAAACTGAAGACAACACACTTTGCATTCCAAAGGACTTGGAAGCCAATTCACTACTTCCATTAGGAGCTTTTGGACTCGGGCTTGCTCGCTCTATTTTTATAGATTTGCTTTGTTTCTGACCATGGCCAAAAGATTGTTGTACCTGTTCTAATTCGGACCACTTCTCCAGACCAGCTTGCCCATGATCGCTAATTAAGTGTGCTTTTAACCATTTAGTGCTTCGAAATCTCCTGCTGCAAATAGGGCAAACCTCCGTAAAGTGAGTAAAATATCTCTGGCTTAAATCAGCGAGATCTCCAGGTTTAGGTGTGGGTTCAGGTTCTGGCGTGGAGGCTCGAGGATGTGGAACTGTTTCTTCAGACTTTTTAGGCTGCATAATGCTGGCACCATACTCAACGATGCCATGAGTGTTATGTTTGTGAACACGAAGGAAATATTTGCTGCAAAGTTCTTTATTACAAATATCACAAACGACCCCACCAATTTGAGCTCCACTTTCTATCTCTATGCCGTGCATCCTTTGCATATGCGTTTTCATGAAGTACTTGTTGCAGAGCTCTTTGTTACATATTTCACAATAGCTGCTGGTGGGGGTGACATTGACAGACAACCGTCTTTCTGGTGCACTGCTATTGGGCATAAATAGTTTACTAGCGACTTTATCTGCCAACATACTTTCCTCTTCTTTAGCACTCTCAGAGTTTGTAGGCACACTCGAATGTATTTCCAAAATGTGCTTTTTCATTTCATCACCATTCTGAAAGTCCTTCCCGCACAAGTCGCATAGTGTGTTATTGTTACTGTTTTCAGAATCTGCACCTTTTTCAAAATCCGCAATATCTTCCAAGAGCAAGCCATGTTCGGATACCATATGGGCGTGAAGAAAAAAACGATTATCAAACCTTTTATTGCAAAGATTGCAGTTCGTTGAAACTCTTGAAACATCGATGTCGTTCAGTTGCAGGATCATCGTCTGCAATTTCTGTAAATCTTCACTTATAGTTTCAGAATTCAAAGACTTTTCTGGAGTTGTTGTTAAGCCTCTGTCATCACTCTTAACTTGGTCTTCGCCTGATAGTCTAGCACTTGTTTCTAAACTATTTTCGAATTCTTTTGGAGACATTCTTCTGTGCACTGTGCTGTTGTGCAACTGGGCCAAGCTACTGTTCTGAAATTTAATTCCGCACAAGTCACAGCTAATGTCACTTGGAGAATTAGTTTTACGGTCATTTGCTTGCTGTTCCGTCATAATTAGATTTAAAGGACTGGTTTGGGTGGTGAAGGGCCACGACTGGATATTTGGACCTTCCACTTTTTGATCTTTGTCATCGGCAATGTAAATTCCATGGCGTTTCATCTTGTGCGTACGTAAAAAATATTTGTTGCAATATTCTTTGTTGCACATTTCACAAAAAGCTTTCGGGTTCATGACACCTATTTTTCTAAGGCGATTGGTTAAGTCAAGTTCTCGGCTGGATTGACTTGGTGACATTTTCACCGAATCATAAAATAAAAGATTTTCATCGGATTCATTTTTAATTGAGGTAGTTTCGGTTTGAACAGTACTTTGGCTGCCACATACTTCGGCCATTTGGTCTTCGGTAACCACTTTATCGCTTTCACTTGACGACGACGGACCATTGGACGTTGACGCTGAAATCCGATTCTGGTTGTCATTATATTCGCTGTCTTGATAAGCTTGCACGGACTGTTTCGGTTTGTTTGTGTATCCACAAGGAAAGGCGGCACTATACGGATTCAGCAAATTTATAGAAGACTTTTCATTTTTTGAAGGTACATCGGGACTTTGTACGGAGTTCTGTGGTTTTAAATTCATGTTGCTTACATATGATGGAATATGTCCACTAGATGGAAGTTGCTCACTACTTGATACATCACTGTAAATGCCATGTTTATTGGCTTTGTGTGTTTTAAGGAAGTACTTATTACAAAACTCCTTATTGCACAATCCACAATAGGCATCAAGGTTGAAGATTCGGATGGGCTTTATCTGAATATTGTCCGATTGACTGTACTGAGACATAGCTAAAAATACCGGGTTTGTGGCGTTCAGCGACATGGTCTGGAGATTATTCTGCAACCAGTCTTTGTTCCGTAGCTCATCTGTCCATTGCATATCGGATTTCTGTAGTGACAAGCATAGGGGTGAATCTTCAAATGATGTGGAAGGAGTACTAGTTCCGAGGTCATCATCAGGCTCCTTTTTTGGCTTAACTTGTCGATGTTCACAAATATTATGTTTATCCAGCTGTTCTTCAGAATCAAACGTTAGATTACAGGAGTGGCATCTTATCTCAGGATTATCGAAAGAATCTACCATTTTTCCATCTGTATATGACGAGCTGGAATTGAAATCATTTGCCTCCATTGACCCTGCTTCAGAATTAAAGATTCTAATTGGAGTAGATTGTTTTCTTCGTTTCTTTGAAGAATCTGAAGCCGATGGTAAATTCCGACATCGCTTGGAGTTTCTAGATGGTTGGAAATTTGAAGTACTGTTTGATATTTGCTCCCGCGTCGATGGGTAACCTCCATGCTGGAGTAGACCAGTGCTTGAAGGTATTGTGACGGATGTCATAGTTTTCCCTTGTAGGCGACATGCAATTTTCGTATAGGTCCCTGAAACAAATACATTAATAATTAGAATCAGATTTTTGAAAATAAATACTAACTGAATACTATAAATTAATGGATTGGTTAGAACCGTAGTTCCCACATGAAAGAGGCTATGGTTTGAAGAGGTAATGATACTTCAAATTGGGAAACTTTCGTCGCAGAGGAACTTGAAAGCTGTGTTTCTTCACTTCAACTCTAATGGTAGGTCCCCATGTGCGGATATTGCGTATATTGCGGATCCACAGTGTTGCCGCAGTGCACACTGCATTCCATCTTTTTTGATATATGCATCGTTCTACGCGCACTCTAAAATCACATGGCAAATGACAAAGGTTTCGATATAGAAACTGTCGTTTTTCCACTATTTATCCAACAACAAATACAGCTATAATAAACAACTATTAAAACAATTTGGCAACACTTAGACTTGGAGCACGAAACTTCAACTTCAACCCATCACACCACAGCGCCAAATCCGCAATATACGCCATATGCGCACATGGGGACGTACCATAATAATATCTACCGCATTTCTGAACATAGTGTGAGGCAGAAAAACTCTATTTAGAAAGAAAAATTGTAAAATATAGAAGGTTCAAATAGCCCAGACACAGTCGTCGTTTTTTGGCAAAATGTTCTGGTTTTGTCTATATTGCTGTATCCATAGATAAAAATCCTGGTTAAAAAGTTTTCTGTGGCATAGTTTAGGATCGTATTTTGAAAATATTTTAGACTCTAAATCATCTAGATAGATGATGTAATCGACCTGTAATGAGACACTCTTGTTCATAGCCCCCGTTGAAATAAGTATAAAAAATATGTGCAGGTACGGAACAGGCACGTTAAATTAAAATGTTTTAAAATGTTAGCCAAAAGGCAATTTTCACAGACTTAAAACAGGTTCAAATTTTGAATTTAGTGAAATTGTTGAATGTGAATTTTTAATTGCGTTCAGGATAACATTTTAATGTATTTTAATTTGTCATGCCTGTCCAGTGCCCGTATATATGCGCTTTGAGGTTTTTAATAAATTTTGATAACGATTTTGATGTAAGCCAGGTCGCGCTGGGCTCTTATCCAGAGAGCTAATTTTTTGAGGAATTTTAGGCGTTGATGATCGCACCGTCAAAGCGATAATAAAAATACGAAATTTGCACGAAGTATATCCTTTTCTTCCCTACCTACTTAGATAAAATAAAATATCTAAGAATAAATTTTACAGTAGTTTCTAGAAGAAGAATTTTATCAAAATTGGATTTTTAGATAAAAAAACAATGATACTGAAGCAATCAAGTTTTGTGAATCTAAGGCTTCCTCATCAAGTTGATGTATATTTCATCTTGCATGAAGCAAATTAAAATTCTGAAGTGTAACCAGAATGAATTGTACAAGAACCAGTTTAAAGGGTTAAGGTGTGAGGTGTGACTCCTTTCAAACTGTATGTTCAGAAAAAAAAGAGATTACGGCTATTCTATGAAACTAAATAAGTTTAAAATTTAAATCAGGAAACATAGGTTGAAGTAATTTGTACATGCATCTTGCACTCTGCAAACACAATTTTGCACCTTCTCGCGCTGTTAATGGAGAAACAAGTTCTTTAACACGTATATCAGGAATAAGTAACACAAAAAAATAATTTTAAAAGTCAATTAGTTGAACTCTGACGGCTGGATAGATAACAACCAATTAAATTTAATTAGAAGCAAAGATGATGATAACCAATTAAATTTAATTAGAGGCAAATATAAATTTAAAAAATATCATTAGAAAGAAAACTGATCATATTGATTTTGAAGGAAACAAATCATTAGAAAATGCAACCAGGAAACACAAAGTGAAATTATTGCTATGAGTATCCAGTAATTTGTTAGTCCAGTGTCTAGAAATTCTAAAGTAATTTAACAATAAATTCAAAATAAATCAGTTGAATCTAATTAAATTACCGACAAAGAAACGATTGATATGTGAGGCAAAAACTACGGTGACTAGAGAAATTGAATATTTAGAGCAAAATTGAAGAGAGTGTCTCCTAAGGATGTAAATCAGTACAAAAATAAATCATGAGATAAAGTTCTAGTCAGTTAGAGTCAAGAATAAATTCTAGGTGAATTAGTTGAAATTCGACAACTGAACGACAAGCAACTAAACATGATTGTAGGCAAAGAAAAGATAGGAGAAAATGACAAGAAGAAGAATATTCCAGATTGATTGAAGAGTGAAGTTATTTGTGAGTTGAATTCCTCGAAGTTCTGAAGTAATTCAAAAATAAATTCTAGGTAAATCAGTTGAAACTTTAGTTCTGGATGACTATCAAGTGAATTTGATTCAAATCTTCATAAAGAAGTGATAGGGAAGTCAGTTGAACGGTAAACCAGTAAACATTCTATAGTATCAAGTAGTTTATGAAATTTATCTATCTTGGCAAGTATGATTTTGTTACTTGGAACTTCGAGTGTTAATCAAAAATAGCTTTTTAGCAAGTCAGTTAAAATTCAACTTGTGAACAATGATAGCGAATTGAATTTGATTGACAATAAACTCGATGTGAATCTTTTGAAATCCGGCGTTCAGATAAAAACCACCTGATGGCAAAAAGAAAGGTATCACACTAAAATTGAATCTTCCGAAGAAAATTGATGAGAGTACTCCTGAAGGGTCCGAGTTGGTATGGATTAAAATGAGGAAATGTGAAGTGAGGTTATTTTCATGTATATTCTTAATTTGTGAGTTCAATCCCTGATAATATTTTTAAGAATACATGTGAGGCGAATGAATTGGAATTCGGGTTTTGGCAGCCATTTGAATCTGATACGAGGCAAAGGAACGATAGTAGATGAAGGTGGCAAAGAGAACTCTTACAGATAAATTGAATCTTCAGAGAGATATTAATGTAAGTAATTCTGAAGGCAGAAGTATCCAGTATGTTGCTAGTTAAATCCATGAAAACTTTTTAATGAATCAAGAATAAATTCAAGGTGAATTAGTCTAAATCCAACTTTTGGATGACAACTGAAATAGACTTGAGGAAAAAAACGATAAATGAATGCAGCAAAAAGAAGTGAGTATTTCAGATGAAATAAATCTTCAGAGAAGAATGAATGGTGTGTGATTTATCACTTTCTATGGGCGCGTATCACGTAATTTATAATTCCTGAAAATTCTGGAGTTATCAAGACTACATTCTAGGTGTATTACTTGAAATCTGACTCCTGAATGACAGGCAATTAAGTTTGGTTGAAGACAAAGAAGCTAAAGGGTAATCATTATGTGTGGTTAACGTCCTTGTTGCCAATGAATAGGAACAGGTTTACGGGTATAGGACTGAAAAAATTGCCGACGTTTCGATTGTATATTACAATCTTCTTCAGGGCTACAAATATAAAAAAGAAATTGCACAGCAGGCCTACAGAATAAATGTAAAATTTGTTCTTAATAAATATAAATATAAACATATAAACATTTAAAAACTTATTAACATAACGAAAACATAACGTAACAATAGACGATCACTCGTATATGATTTTACTAACCTTTTTTTTTATGTTGAGAACATAGTTGTGTCAATAGAGTTTAGTGCACCAGTACACATAATGGAGGAATTGGAATGGACCAAAATAGGCACTGCCGTCCCGAAATAATTGTAAGCGGCGTCTTTCTTGAAAGAATGCTCGACCAGAAATGTCGGTCGGCCTGAGCATTTTACATTTTTTTAGTCTATGTAGATTTTAGGAATCTAAATACTTGTTTTTTTTTGTACCATTTTAATGCTAGAGGTAATTGGGTGCCAGCTAAGAATGCATTTGAAATCCAAGTACTGGTTGACAATCAGTGAATTCGATTGGAGGCAAAGAAACTATAGAGAATAGAAAAAAGAAACGTATCAAAATAAATTAGATTTTCATTATTAATGACATTTTTTATTGACAGAAAAATTGAAACCTCAGAACGATTTTAAATCAAGAACAAATGGGAGGTGAATCGGTTGAAATCCGGCTTCTGGATGACAGCCCGTCAAATTTGATTCGAGGCAAAGAAACTGATGATGAAGATATGAAGATAGCCAAAGGAAAGGTCTTAGAGGTAAATTGAATCGTCATAAAGAAATTGATGAGAGTGATTCTAAAGGGTCAAAATCAGTCGAAAATGACACCACAAAATAAGTGAAAAGTATTGTGTGAAAAGTAATTTTTTTTCAAGCGGACTAAAAGTACGTCATTTGTTTTCTCCATACGCACACCTAAAGTGGGCTCTCTAATCCTGAGACCAAAAAAGTAGCAAAAAAGTCCTAGGCAGTAAAAGTAAAGTCAAAAGTCACCGCTACTGTCATGGTGGCGCATATATAAACGATTTTCATTCACCAAAATTATTTGAACACTAGATGACACCATATAGACCGATCTTAAATGTCATGCGCGTCATCATATGATGACGTTTATTAATTTAGTATTGATAATAATGCTACAAATTTTTAGTTTACCATAATTTACCTAAACCACCTAAACCATTGGTTATGATTTAATACGAGTAAAACCATTGAACATTGAAAACCACCGTTCTAACACATTCTATTTATTTTACAAATAATATACACTACTAATTGGGTAAGTACCTGGACCCGCTTAAAGAGGATGAGAGAAAATTGCAAAACTTCCTCCTGCATCTCTTACATCCTGCATGCTTGAAAAAAAAAGTATGTGTTACTCAGAGTAAAAGGTCTTTTTGTGCTTCGCCCATTTGCAGGCCTCAGCTTCGCTTTTGCCGTCAATCTTTGGGCTCAGCGCGAAAAGACCCACTTTTACTCCTAGCGACATAATCTACTATTGTAAGTATCCAATATACTCCAAAATCAATCCCTGAAAACCTCTGACACACAAATAATTTCTAGATGGATCAGTAAAACTCTGGTTTCTGATGAGAGGTAGTTGAATCTGATTCGAAGTAAAGAAACGATACATGAAGGCGGCAGATGATGATTTTGATCTTCTGAAGAAAGAAACTATTGAGAGTTATTCTAAAAGGTTTAAGGTCAATTAAAATTAACACCCAAAATACGAGAAATTTTTAATTTTATAAGTATCTAGTACATAGTGAATTTAATTTCTGAAAGCTCCTGATTGAATCAGGAATAAATATAAGATGAATCAGTTAATAACCAACTTTTGGATGACAGCTAATTGAACTGGAGTTGGGGCGAAAAAACGATAAATAAATGCAGCAAAAAAGTTTCCAATTCTATATAAATTAATAAATCTTCAGGAATAAATGTATTAAGTGTGATTCCGAAGTTGATCCCTCCCATCACACATTGCGAGCATCCAGTAATCAGTACATTGCGAGCAGCCAGTATCCAGTACATTGCGAATTTAGTCCCTGAAAACTCCTGATTGAAAAAAATGGCTTGATCTTGAATTTGACACCTGATTAAATCTGATTTAAAGCATAGAAGCAATAGATGAAGGTGGCAAAAGAAAAAGTTTTACCGATAAATTGAATCTTTAGAAAGAATTTAATGAGGGTTTTGAAGAAAGATCAAAATCAGTTGAAAATGATACAATACGAGGAATTAAGAATTCAATCTCTGAATATTCTTGATTTAATCAAGAGTAAATTCGATGTGAATCAGTTGAAATCCGACTTTTTGATGACCCCCAATTGAACTGAATTTTGAGTCAAAGAACGATAATGAATACGGCAGAACTAAATAAATGCAGCAAAAAAAAGATGGTATTCCAGAATAACTAAATCCACAGAAAAGTTGTATGAAGGACGATTCTGAAGGGATCAAATCAGGGAACCAAGAAACGCAGAGTGTTATTAGGTTATTAGGTTTATTATAGGTAGGTAGGTTTATTATAGGCTATTCTAGGTTTATTATGTGAAATTTCCCTCCTTGACAAAAACCAATTAAATTTGGTTGGACGCAAAGATACTGGAGGTGAAAAGGGAAAAAAAAGGTATACCAGATAAATACTTTAGAAAAAAATGATAACTGTGATTCTGGAGGAATCATATCCGCTAAAGAAGAAATCATGAAATGCTAGGTCAAGTTGTTTATATATGCAGGGTTCTGATTTATTATCGTACATATCAAACATTTCGGAATAAATCGATTTTAGCAAAAATTTTGTTTTCGGCTTGCGCTCATTTTAAAAATGTTGGGAATTATACTGGGTGAGTCAAAAGTATTATACAACTGTTAGCTTCGTCTTCAAAATTCTAAAATGTTTTCCGGGCTTTGAAGTCGTGGTTTAATGGAATTTCTTCCTGACGTTTCGTCTACAGCTGCGGCAGACATTATCAAAGGTGATGAGGCAATAGGCGAACTAATCTCCCGTGCTTCCTAACGTTGAGCTCCGTAGCACTAGCAGTATTTATTCCGTCGCCGTCGCGCTGCAGTGGAGGGACTGGGGTGATTGAAGACTGACGGCGTATTTGAAGTATATCGTTAGAACTCGCTTCCAGTCTGAATTTAGAAACGTAATTTCCCCCTTCCTGTTGAAATTGTTGCCGTGTTTAAAGATCTCAATGGCCCCTCTCGTTAGCCTCAAAAAGAAACGCTGCAATTGATCCACATCGTTGAAAAGGATGTCGTGATGACATGTTGTCGATGAACTTCGGAGATAGCGTGCTCTGCTACTGTTGACTTTTGTGTTTGTCCCAGCTTTTCCTCTTGTGTTCTGTAATCCTCGTGTGGACACTGCGTTTTGTGGTGCCAATGTATACCGAACCACAGCTGCATGGAATTCGGTAAACTCCGGGTGCCGATAGGGAATCTCTGCAGTCTTTGGCCGACTTCAAGCTCTGTTGTATTGTACGAGGGATTTTAACACTGCACTTTTCCAGTAACCTGCCTATCCTGTCCGTTACTTGTTGATGTATGGCAGATTAGTCCATCCGCGCTTTTCTTCATCTTCTCCCGTTGTTCCTTCCTGGCGCTCTGCATTCCTTAGACATATCCATTCCAACCAAAGGCTCTTTCCAGATGCTTCATTTCCCGTTCCAAATCAACCGGCTCATAAATTCTCTTCGCTCTCTCACAGACGGAGTCTTTCTGACTCCCCTTTTCCGTCTGGGATGATGATTTGATCCGCTATTGATGGTGTGTGTTGGTTTTCTATAAATGGTTTGCGCAAGCTTCCCATTCGGTCTCCTGGATACTAAGATATTCAAAAACGGTAGGCGTCGTTCCTTTTCTACCTCCATAGGGAATTGAATTTTTGGGTTGATAGAGTTGAGGTGTAAGAGGAAGTTCGCCCTCGCCATGGCTCCAATTAACAAGTCTACGTATCGGAACCAGCACTTTGGCCTCTTATTTGCTGTTGCCAACGCCTTGGCCTCAAACATTTCCATAAAATAGTTGGCTATTACTGGACTAAGGGGGCTCCCCATAGCTACACCATCAGTTTGTTAGTAGATCTGCCTTCCATTGAAAATATGTAGTAGTTAGGCAGTGTTGGAACAACTTGGCAATATCTTGTGGAGTAGAAATTCCCGGTTAATATGCTCCATGGCTTCCTTAAGGGGTACCATCGTGAAGAGCGAAACAACATATCGAAGCCAATGAGAATTTCTCCTGCAAAAAGGGTCAAAGAATGCGTTTCGCAATTTCGTAGTTCGGGCTTGCTATGGTGTTTATGATAGGTCTCAGTGGCACATCCGGTCTGTGGATCTTTGGCAAACCCTACAGCCTTGGTTGCAAGGCTTTTGATTTTTTAAGCGTAGTCATTTCATCCGATGCCACGTCCTTGTTTAAATTGTTGGTGGGCCTCAGAATCCTGGCGGTTTAGTTAGGCGGACGAGTTAACTTCTTGTAGGTGGTGGGATCTAACAATCATCATGGTTTTTCCTTCGTCATCCGTCGTTGACATTACCACTGTTGCGTTTCCTTTATTTGCTGGTAAAACGAGAATATCTTTGTCTTCGTTCAAGGCTTTCAGAGCTTTCCTTTCTGCAAAGGTGATATTGTTTTTTGGTGGTTTTGCGCGTTGTAGAATTCGTGACGTGTCTCCATCCTTGCTATGATGTCTTCCACAGGTATCCTGGATGGTGTTATGGCAACATTTCCTCCCTTGCTCAGTACGCCCAGCTCGTTTGCTCTTTTTTTTTATCTTAATTAAGTGTACTATTCTAAACATATTAAAATAAAAAAAAATCGTCTTAAATTAAATTGCACTTGGCAAAAAGAAAAAATCACTTTAACAGTTATTCAAAATGACCGTTTATAGCTCTGCAATGTCCTAGGCGATCAAAGAGCTGGAAATTGGACACTACTTCAGGCCGAATGATTCTGATGGCAGTACTTATTCTGTCTTTAAGATCAACAGATACCGGTTTATCCAAGCACATCTCAATATTAGCCGCATACTGAGGAGGTGCTCCAGCCTGTTGGATTCGGAAGCCAGCTAAGAGGATTAAGGCGCCTTCTAAAAACTCTAGAGACCGTGGTTCTGTGAGTGTTTGGTCCAAATAATACGATCCTAGAACTTTATCATCGAGCATCCTAGCCCATACATTAACACACTACATCTTCAACCAGTTGTAGAATTTTCTTTATTTATTTCACCGTTGAAGCAAAATGTTGCTTCATCTGAGCAACAGATCCACTTGACAAATAATGGATTGTTATTACACAACCCTGTCATAATTTCACAAAATCTGCTTCTACTTTTTTTTAATTGCTACGTTTATACGTTGCTTCGTTCTTGGACCTATGTTACATTGGGGTGGGACATTCGTGGGGTATGATCCTATGAAGATGAGGAAAGATGGAAAAACAAAAACGACCTCTGTTGATCCTCTCAGTTATAATTTTTTTTTTTTCGTCAATAAACTTTTTGATGCGGATTGACATCTTCCTCAGTAGTGACTACAAAACATACATTACACGAATTAGTACAATTTCCGTAACTCTAAACACACTAAGCACAAACAATGTAAAAGGTGTATTATTGAGTATAATGAGATACAACACATAGAGACTGATGAAACAGATTCTAAACGATTAAATTCGCGTAATATATGTTTTTTAGTCACTCCTGAAGATGCCAATCCGCTTCGAAGCGTTTATTGACGACGAAAAAAATTATAACTAAGAGGATCAACAGAGGTCGTTTTTGTTTGTTCATCTCTCCTCATCTTCATAGGACCGTAGCCCAAGAATTTCCCACCCCATCTACTAATTCTGTTCAAAGTTCAGAGTTCAAAATCGAGTTCAGAGTTCAAAATCGTCATCCACTAATTCTTGAACAAATTGTACCTTATACAGCGTGCTTACAATTTTAAAAAAATTATTAATTATGTGGAACTATAATTATCGAACTGACAACCTTGTTTTACCTAACTACCACTAAGGTCCGGTATTTTGAATCCCGATCACAAACTTGATCAAGTAATCATCGGTCAAATGTTACCGTCCGAATAAGTATTTTGATACGTTTTTGGGTGTTCGATTAGCTAATCAGATAACTTCACCACTAATTTGATGTTGCCATTCGTGATTTTAGAAATTAGTTGTTGGTTGTTTATTGCCGAATGCAAGTCCCTGAGTCCCGTTGTTTGTATCGCCCACATAAAAATTCTGTTCCTGGAGCCAACGAAAACAATAATATCAAATAACAAAATGTCAAAAAATGACATTAGCAACCAACGGTTAAATATTTAGCGGGTGCCAATTAAAATTAATCAACGTATGATGGTATTTGATACCTGTTTCAAGTTAATCAGTGTTCAAATAATTTAATCAGAATTCAAAATACCGGCCCTCAGGCCGCGTTTACAGTAAGTCAAAGTAGTCAAAAATTGTTGTTGAGTTTAATAGATCAAACTTAAAAAACTAGAAAATTACACTATTTTCTAGTTTCTCCTTATCAAAAAAAAAATGTATTTAGTTCGATGTCTCTATCAACGGTCCTTTTTAAGGACAACGCACGAGTATTATAGGGGCAGCGAGAATTTGTGTGGGTTGCATAGGGGTGTCAATGGTAGTTTATAAAACGATCATAAAATTTAGTACATTATTATGCACCCTATCTACGATTTCAGGTTACGCAAAAAAAATAAATTTTAAATTATGCATTTTATCAGCCATTTCAACTCGAAGAATATTCTAATCATACCTATAAACATAATATAACTAAGTAAAACAATATTCGTAATCGTTAATATACGTTATCTTTTGGGTACGGTAACTTTGATAGTTTTTGAGATGAGGGGTGCAAAGGGAATTCTGAAGCCTATATTGGAATACACCCCCAATAAGCACCTAAAAGAAGTCCGTCTTGGCCATTCATTAAACATTTGTGACGGCGGTCCGTTGCAAGGAAGTATGAATCATTCGATGGACCCTCATTTAGGCACAATTTTGCAGCGTCGGCTTCTGCGTCGGGTAAGAGAAGGAATAACACGGGGAATAATGAACAAAACAAGTAAATATAGGAAGGGGAATAGGGCCATGAGTGCGTTAATTTCCTTCTGTTTTATAATCTATTACAGTTGAAGTGGTGATTCCTTTCCTTAAAAAGTCATAGTTGCAAAATAACAGTCGCTTTTTCTGCTTGTCTCCCATTGACTTGCAGTAGCTACCTAATTATGAAGGAAATTGGAAAACAAAATTTTGTAAATTTATGAAAATCGACAATATAATGATATTTCCCGGATTTTACGTGATTTGTATGCATGTCCTCTAAAAGAATTTTGAAGGGGAGGAATATATTTGCTTATAGATTCAAGTTTTTTGGGTCAAAGGCGTAATTTTATTTTTAATAATCGATATATACATCGTGACATCAGGAATCACCGTAAGACTGACTCTTTTGTTTTAGATGTTGCTATTTGAAAAATAAATATTAATTGTTAAAACCTTAATTAAAACGTAAACGTATCAGCCTGTAATTTCTGATAGCCGCCCCTATATTTTTGTAAGACTGAGCAAAATGCATCTGCAAGGGCGGCAAAAACAGAATTTTTTTATTAACTCTAGAAGGTATTTGCCATTAGACCCATTTATATGACTTCGTAGAGGAAATCAATAAGTACGCCGTTTTTAATTATTAGCGGGAATGGGCAGACATTATAGCGAAACACACACGAAGGATATGCGCGTTTGTAGCTAAACTTGAATTTTCAATACTTCATCTCCGATCGTTGGGAATATAAAAGTTGGTCTAGTTGCTTTAGGTATCTCCTAGGGTTGGTTAAAAACCAAAATATTATTAATTCTGCTAACAATGTGAAATTGAATATGACATTAATGTGTATTCTATTTTAAAAACGCCAAGAACTTTAGCCAGTAGGTAAACCTGCCAGATATAAAATAATTTGGTTCTATGTTAGAGAAAAGTGTCGAAACTGAACTTTCTACCACAGTATGGTACTTAGTTCAGGTTCAGAGGCGCGAGCAGTGGCGTACCAATGAAAAAATAGCGTTTTTTTTCGATAAATTTGTCGCGTCGTTACCGTAATTCCGGGGCTATGAGGGGCATAGGGCTTCCAATGGGTAGATTTCCTCATATGTGTAGATGATAAATTTTGAAGTGTAATGCCGATAAATTAAATAGGAAATCTAGAAAAAATCGCAAAGTTGGGACGGTTTTTTTTGTAATGGTCAACTTCTTGGCCTTTTAGACCCCCTTAGACGACTGGCCCAATGAGCGTGGTAACAGGGAAAAGAGAATATCCTTGAGCACTTTTAATCTTATCTCCCCAAAGATGTCACTTGAATACAGTCTGAGTAAAAAATTTCCAAAAACAGTTAAGAAAAAGCGTCCAAAATAGTATAGTAGTTTTTTACGATTTTTACTAAAATTATAGCACGGCCCAGCCTCGGTTGTACATGGATAACTAGAAGACGTGGAAAAACAAAGTTGTTATTAGTTTTGGTCTAGCTCTTATATCGGGCGAGCTACGAAAGTTTTTATGTGCCACATTTTTTGCCAATTTGGGTGTACTTTTCTTACACCAGTGGACCCTGTGGATTCCATATTTTTTTAGCAAAAAAATTATGAGAAATAATTCAGAGAGGTAGTATACATATGGGTCCCCGAAGTGACCAAAAATCAAGGGCTTTGAATTTGAAATTTTGATGAATTTTTAACCTTTAAATTTCAAACTGCCACTTTGAGGTATATTTGCGTCGAGACCGTGCATCTAATCCAATGGTTTATTATCTCAGGAGATACCTTGGAATGTTTTCTTTTTGGGACTTAGAAACCACTTTTCGTTGGGACGTCGCGAAATGGTCTTAATTGAATTTCGAAGCCAAAGCTGCAGATTTTGTCAATTTTGACCGAAAATCCCGAATGGTTCCGGATCGCCCTTTAACTCGAGTATCGGAAGCATTCGGGAGCTTGGTTTCTGCCACTAACAGCTGAGATTTTTCGAAATGTAAGCATTGACTTTAAAGGATTAGACCAAGGAAAATCGACCGAAAAACGTGGTAAACTGTATGGCAGGAGAAAATTGGACAATAAAAAATGATGCGTCTCAGTTACACAGCACACCATAAACAAACCAACTCAAGATTTCTGCTGACCAACTTGTTCATGTCCTACGCCCGCTCTTCATCTTTTTTAACCACAAAGGAATCCTTACACAATTGGTCCCAAAAGTCGCTATTCACAAGTTCTTTGCAAATCTCCAAAACAACCTTAAGTTGGTCACAACCGTGCATATTTCTTTTTGAGAACGTTTATCTTGTTTTCTAACTGCACATAACACATACAGGGTGTTCTGAAAAATCATGTCAATGTCATGTCAATCAGAAAAAGAAATTCCTGTTTCGCTCGATTACCGATATACAGGGCATTAAAGTTGCAGATTCAAAAATACAATTCACTGTACCGCAAATTGACAATTATTTTGACAAACTTGTTTAGCTATTATAACCAGTAGACAGTATAACCAAGTCCACACATTAACTTGACCAGTTTTGTGCATCCTGTTATTTATGGCATGACTTTTTAGGACACTCTGTGAATTATGGTATTACCTGTATTGTATTCCTTGAATAATGATTTATTCGAATTATATCGATTAGAGAAAGGTATACCTTATTTGTAGCAAAATGACACAGGAATAAGACTTGGCAATCATAGCGTAAAAGTCTTCATTCGTGTTACAGTTTCTCATTCAAAGTAGTCAAAATTACTTTGACTACTTTGAATTAACAGCTGTCTTATCATTGGTTACTTCCATAACTACAATATCATTGTGTCATAGCAACAGTTTAGTTTTTATGACTAAATTTCTTTTTTGAACCTGATGTAACTTTAATGCCCTGTAAATCAAGCGAGATAGGAACTTTTTATATGAAAACTGCACACTCTGTGCGTCCTATTATTTATGACATAACCTTTTAAGACATCTTGTAGATTGGAAGAAAGTAGAAGAATGAAGGAATATTTGACGGTACCATCCAAGTTTCTATCTGCTCCGTAGCCAAAACCAATGGCTCAAAGTACGGAATGCCCATTTTTGAAATAACCAAGGAAAACTAAAATGTTAAAAATATTTTAAAGAAAGTCGTTTAAGTTGAACTTTTAAGTAACAGACGCCTTATTACAAAGGTGACAAAAATGTCGCAATTGGAATTCTTAAATTTAGATAATGTTTTGCTTTATCTCGTACTTTTTAATAATTTTTTTTTCTCTTTGTTAGCTATATTTTTTGCACGATTTAATTATTTTTTCTACACATTCAGTACTGGTCAACTTCACTGTGCTTAAAGGGTTCTTAAATTATTTATTTATTATCATAATTTCTCAAATCTCTCCTCGCAAATTCTTGGTCAACCTAAGAAAAGGTTTGTCGTTTTGCAGGCCTCTTTTTAGAGATTTCGGGTTTCGGGAAAAAGGTTAGCTATTTGTCACATTATAAAATACTAAAACATCATTGTGAGATTTATACAGGGTGATTCTAAAGTTGAAGTTATTCTTTGGCTAACAAATAAGGTTTCAAAAAATAAGGTTCTTTTTCCTTTGGCCCTTCAACACCAACAGAGATACAGGGTGTCAAAGTTTTATTTAAAAAATTAAAGTTTGTTGATAACTGCCAAACCACTTTTGATAATTAAACAAAATTTGGTAGGCGTTAATAGACATGGAGGGAAATTTTTCAATAAATAAAATATATTTGGGTTAACTAGTGGTACCTAATATAAAAAGTTGTTAATATACTTTGTTAAACAAATCAGGATACACTGTACGCAATTGATTTTTCGAAAAAACAAATAATTATTACTGACTTTCTTGTTCAATTCTAAAAAAAGCAAGTTCTAATATTGTTTCATGGTACGACGCATCGACTTTGAGCAAAAAAAAATAATTTTAATGTTTTCTTTTTAATTTATTTAAATCAATTTTTATTTAGATTCTAAATTTAGTACAACGATTTTTATGACAATTGATAGTCAAATTGCATTATTGAAACCTACATGATTTTGTAAACGTATCTCAAGTGGTTTGGCATGGCAGTTAGAAATATATTTTAATTTTTTAACTATAACTTTGACACCTTGTGGCTCCATTGATGGTTCAAAATTTGCTTTTGCTATGTTCCTTAAAAACGTACTTTGCGGAAAAAATATGTTACCCGAAAAATTCTATTTAGATCCGCGATTGCATGAAGAAGACACTAGACTAGAGACATTATAGACAGATTAATTCACTGACTGATCCACTTACTAAAAAAAAAGACTTTAGGCAAAATATACTAAATTTTGTTTAAATATGACGTGCCATCTAGTTATTTTCTATATAGGGTGTCCACTTCAAATAATATCACCCTAATTTTCTTTAAGTTAAGTTGTGCACAGTTACAGCTACTTCTGTTCACAGTTGCAGTGCCAAATTTTAAAAATAACGAATGGAGGCCAACTTATCAATTTTCTCCATTATTGTGTTATTATGTCATTATCAAGAAATTAAAAAGAACATGCATTCAGCAAAAACCGTATAGTAAACGCGGAAAACTATATCGTGACAATATTATTTATTATGTGGTTACAACCGCGTGCACGGTGAATGCAGACGGTTGCAGAAGGCAAGTCATATCTTTCATAAAGAAAATTTTAATTATACTCCTAGAGCAAACCTGTTTCGGCTATTAGGCCATCCCCAGCGTCAAATCCGTGAAGCCGGGAACTCAAGAAAGAGAAGGCAAAAGGGTTTGAATACCTTGCTCTGCCTCAATGATTGTTTCTCACAAACTTATCAAAAAACTTAAAACTACACGGAATATGCATATTTAAACGATTCAAATTTGTGACAAAGGCAACTAAAATTAAAATTTGTTACCGACCTGTTGATTTTTTTTTTTTAATTAAAAATTGTGTGTTTGCTTCTAATTAGTCGGTGAGAGCACAAGCTGGTTCATTAAGATATTTATCCTGGAGTTCAAGACGCTTGTTGCGCCCCTCTTGTGAGTTATTGACGTGCTAAATTTCATGCTGAAGATGACTCTATGAGATAACCATGTCACTCAGGTCAAAGTATCACACACCATGAGATATTGTGGCCAGAAGACTACTTGAGCTGAAAAGAACAACATTGGAAAGACAAATTAACGTTAAAAGAAAAGGCCTTAACAATTCATGCCTTTTAAGCGAACCGGTAAGTTCAATTCGGATATTTTTTCGGTCAATCCGACCTAATACGTCGGATCGGTGCTGGGCGACTTTCTTTTGAGCAACTCTCACTTGGAAGGAAGGAAACTCTCACTAGGATTTTTTTTTTATTATACTCTCAGAAATTACCCCCCCCCCCCCCCAAGCAACCACTTGCTTGTGACTAAAGATGTCAAGTGTATATCTCTTAGACTCTGTAACAACTGCTTGATGAAGAGTGTAAACACTACATTACAATAGTTTACAACAAATGTAGATCTTACACTCAAGCATGTACATTACAGAATAAATGCATTTTTGAAAGATTTTTACATTAAGTCAGAGAGACATGTTTTTGGCTGATTTCGATAATATATGCTTTTCTGTTTTTAATTTCATAGCTTTTTTTAATTACATATTCCACAGATAGAATTGCCCATATGGGTAGTCTATTTCATATCTCACCCTATACAAAAAAAAGGTCAGAAGCATCAAAAACAAAACAAATATGGAAGACCACAGAAATGAAAATACTTTAACGCATATCACAAAAAACTTTGATAGATATATAGAAAAGCATCAGTAGATCATGAATCATTTTGAATTCTACCACGTAAATTCCTGGTTATACTTATTAATTTTGTTTTTCTTGTTATTACAAGCTAATTATTGTTAACGGTCTAACTTTACCAAGACCGTGATTTCCATGAAAACAAATCCACATTTCAATAGCCTCAACTTTATATATTTAGGTGTAATTGGCAGTATTAACATTGCTATGCTGCTGCATAACAGTATTAATATTGCTGTTGCATAACAACAGTATTAAATTTGCTATTTTTCATCATAATTAGAGAAATTTCAAGAGAAAATTATTTGTGATCAGGTCTTCTTCATTAGTCCGTATTTTGTGTTGTGCACAAAAGACACAAAATAAACGTCATCTCAAATAACTCCCTGAATTTTTGCCACCGAATGGGTCGTTCATTTCAGTCCAGAAATGGTAAATGATTAAAGAAAAAGAAATAGTAAAATGAAGATCTGTTTTGAAGCCCTGTTTTCCTTGAAAGTACATAGAAATCAAAGAAATATCCTCAGTAATCTACATTCTTCCTCTCTCGAAAAAAAAAGAAAAATAGTGTAACAAGGGAAGGACAGAAAATAATTCTAATATTACTCATAAATTATGTCGATATTTCAACGTTGGTTTTACGTTTTTGTCGAAGCTACAATTATGAGTGATAAATAAAAAAAAATAAAAGACAATAAAAATGTTTGGAAATACCGAGCAACAAAATTATTGCTTTACACAAAAAGAAGCAAATGACAACATTTGCTTTACACAAAAAACAAAAAACAACATGTAGGAAAAAAAACTAAAATACAAAAAAGGTAATACAAATTTAAGACATTTTATAAAGAAAGAAATTCTTCATTATGAAAAATAAAAATTGATATTAATGTGTAATTATAATGATATGATAGAAAAAATAAACAGGATTTTGCAAATAGTTTAGTTAACAAAAAAATGCAGTAAGCCACTGAAATAAAAGCAAACTTAAATATTATTATAACCAAACATTACAAAAAATCACTAAAAGTGTTACACACACAGGGTGTCTTGTAAGTATATTATGAAATGGGTACTGCTGCGTTCTTTGTTAAAAAAAACTATTTGATTAAACAATCATTAAGAAAAAGTTTCTTTTTTCGTTTTTATTGATGGTAGAAGTTCTTGGAAAAAATTGCGTATTTTTTTGTAATATCTGAAGAACGTTTTGAGTCATTTTTTACGTATTTTGGCCTTAATCCTAGTCTAATTTTTTCAAAAAATGTCAAAGTTGTCATTTTCTTGATGAAATGATTCACCTTTAGACAATGGTAGGCCCACTTCTATTGTAAGTTTTTTGGAAAACACCAAATTTGCATTTTTGCACTCTCTTTGTAATTTCTTAATCAGTTTTGATCCTAATCCTTACGTGAATTTGGCTAGAAACCTTTAATCGGATTTTTTCAGACAGTTTGATTCATTTTTAACTGATGTTAAGCGTAATCTTAATTTGAATTTTTTTTCAAACTCTCCAAATTTGTATATCTATGTTGACCCTCTTTGAGTCAATTTTCGCGTATTTTGGCCATAATCCTAGCCTGACTTTTTCAAAGAACATAAAAATTGTTATTTTTAGGTAAAATGTCAAACAACTTGAGTTCTAATTTTAATGTGAAATTCTCCAAAGATGTAAAATTTGCATTTTTAATCTCTCTGTGTAATTTTTAATTCCCAATTCTAACCTGAATTCGCTTAGAAACTTTTATTCCGCAATTTTGACGCTTTTAGTAATTTTTAATTGATTTTTGGCCATAATCTTAATTTGAGTGTTTCCAAAGCTTCCAAGTTTTTATATTTGCCCTTTTTGAATAAGTTCTCTGTCCTGGTCTGCCTTTTTCAAAAACATTAAAATTGTTATTTTTAGGTAAAATGAGGTCTTGTTAAATAATTTGAGTTCTAATTTTAATGTGAAATTCTCCAAAGATGTCAAATATGCATTTTTAGTCTCTCTGTGTAATTTTTAATTCCTAATGCTAACCTGAATTTGCTTCGAAACTTTTATTCTGCATTTTTGACGCTTTTAGGAATTTTTAATTGATTTTTGGCCATAATCTTAATTTGAGATTTTCCAAAGCTTCCAAGTTTTTATATTTGCTCTTTTTGAATTATTTTTCACGTATTTTGGCCTTAATCCCGGCCTGCCTTTTTCAAAAACATTAAAATTGTTATTTTTAGGTAAAATGAGGTCTTGTCAAACAATTTGAGTTCTAATTTTAATGTAAAATTCTCCAAAGATGTCAAATTTGCATTTTTAGCCTCTCTGTGTAATTTGTAATTCTCAATTCTAGCCTGAATTTGCTTAGAAATTTTATTCCGCATTTTTGACGCTTTTAGTAATTTTTAATTGATTTTTGGCCATAATCTTAATTTGAGATTTTCCAAAGCTTCCAAGTTTTTTATATTTGCCCTCTTTGAATCATTTCTCTGTCCTGGCCTGCCTTTTTCAAAAACATTAAAATTGTTATGTTTAGGTGAAATGAGGTCTTGTCAAACAATTTTAGTTCTAATTCTAATGTGACATTCCCCAAAGATGTCAAATTTGCATTTTTAGACTCTCTGTGTAATTTTTAAATCCTAATGCTAACCTGAATTTGCTTAGAAACTTTTATTCCGCATTTTTGACGCTTTTAGTAATTGTTAATTGATTTTGGCCATAGTCTTTATTTGAATTTTTTGCAAATTTTCAAATTTGTATTTTTACACACTTTGAGTAATTTTTTACGTATTTTGGCCTTAATCCTAACCTATTTTTTATTAAATATCAAAGTTGTCATTTTCTTGATGAAATGAGTCACTTTTAAATAATTTTAGTCCTAATTCTATTGTAAGTTTTTTTTGAATGACACCAAATTTGCATTTTTAAACGCTTTTTGTGATTTCTTAACCAGTTTTGATCTTAGAATCTTTGGTGAATTTGGCTAGAAACTTTTAATAGGAGTTTTTCTTACATTTTGATTAATTTTGAACTGATTGTAGCCGTAATCTTAATTTGAAATTTTTCGAAGTTTCCAAATTTGTATACAGTGTATCCCAAATTCGTCTTTCATGTATTGGGATCAAGGAAACTATAGGAGCTACAAAGTCGGTTAAATAAGGAGAGTCTTAGATAATTATATTAGTAATATAACGACCAAAACGGGGTGGCTGTAATCAATCCGGTTTTTGAGAATATTTGGGAAAACCAAAATGGTGCATTATTAAAAACCTGTTATAAGTCCTATATTTTAAAAAATAATCGAAATATGTGAAAACATTTCTGAAGCAACTTTTTGAGGGAAATATATCTGTAAAAGTAAAATTTTGATACAACGTTTCGATTTTCTGGAACCATCATCAACTTCTGTTTTTCTTATGACAGCCATATTGGATTTTTACAGTTGTTTACAGGGGACAAGAAATTCGTTTCAATAATGTATAACAACCCTGGTAAGATTTTATAGTATTTTAAAAAATCAAGAAAAATATAGTTTTTACTAGTAGGCCATGGATCGAACTTGACAGTAATATGTGGTTATTATCGCGAATGCTTAAAAACCAAATCATAATGGCTGTAGAGATCAAAGAGGAGTAGTTGTTGAATGCAGAGTTTCTTGAATGCAGAGTGCTTAAAAATTAAATCGAATTTTAGAAATTTGAACATTTCTGGTTTCTTGGAAATGAAGTTCCAGCATGTCAAAATATTCCTCACTTTAAGTAATTTCTAGCGGTTTCAATTTAATTTCTAAGAACTCTGCATTCAACAAATATTGCTCTGTGACCGCGATATGTATTCGCGATAATAACCACATATTACTGTCAAGTTCAATCCATGGCCTACTATTAAAAACTATATTTTTCTTGATTTTTTTTTTAAAATACTCTAAAATCTTACTAGGGTTGTTATACATTATTGAAACGCATTTGTTGTCCCCTGTAAACAAGTGTAAAAATCCAATATGGCTGTCATAAGAAAAACAGAAGTTGATGATGGTTCCAGAAAACCGAAACGTTGGGCCAAAATTTTACCTTTACAGGTATATTCCTCTCAAAAAGTGGATTCAAAAATGTTTTCACAAATTTTGATTATCTTTTAAAATAAAGGATTTATAACAGTTTTTTAAAAATGCCCCATTTTGGTTTTCCCAAAATTTCTCAAAAACCCGATTGGTTACAGCCACCCCGTTCTTGTCATTACATTACTAACATAATTGTCTAGAACTTTCCCCATTTAATCGACTTCTTATCTCCTACAGTTTCCGAGATCCCAATACATGGAACTCCAATTTGGGACACACTGTATGTTGACCCTCTTTGAGACAATTTTAGCGTATTTTGGCCTTAATCCTAGCCTGACTTTTCAAGAAACAAAAATTGTTATTTTTATGTAAAATAAGTTTTTTCGAAAAATTTGAACGAACGAATGAATGACTGATAAAATTTGTCGTAAACTTGCTTCAAGAAATTAAAAGATTTATGTTTTGATGACAAAGGCGTCCATCCGCCTTGCAAGTGGTAAGTTCTTTAGTGTCTTGTTACAAAAATTTCCAGAACTTTTTATTTGTTGGTCGAAATCGATTAATTTTTATCATAGACACTTTGATATTTTTTTCGAAATTTTATTGCTCTCGCTATCTTGTAGCATTCATAGTTTTTTCACAAAAAATGCTTTCTGTACCTGTACTTCTAAAATCATAGTAGTTTACAGAATTTACAATTTCATGTTTTTATGTCAAATTAAGTAAAATTCTATCGGTCACAGATTTTTATTGACATTAAACTTAATATGAAATTAAAATAAAAAGTTGTAAGTTATGTACGATTACTATAACCTTTGTATTGAATGTGCAACATTGCTAAATATCAAAGGTAGAGCAATAAAATTTTGAAAAAAAACATCAAGGTATCAGAATTTTTAAAAAATTAATCGATTCTGATTACTAAGTAAAACGTGCTGGTAGTTTTTGCTACAAGACACTGAAGAACTTACCACTTTACCAAGGCAGATGGACGCCGTTGCTCCATTAAGACATGAGTCTTACAAGCAAGTGTTCAGTAAATTTTATCCATCGTAAAGTTCTCTACAAAAAAACACATTTTTCTTAAGAACTTTAACCATCAATGGCAACGGAATCAGAAACTATTTCTTAGTAAAAGTTTCGTCAAAACGTTTTCTTTTGAACCAGGGACGCAGTACCCATTTGGTCATTGGCTTACGGGATACTCTGTATAGTGTGAGAAACGACTCATAACCCTATGTTAAAACATAATTAATGATTTGATTTGCGGTGTCACTATATTTAAACATCAAAAAATGTATGTAGGAAAAAATGAAAACAGAGAAACAACATATAAACTATGTGCCTTATTTTTATGCTTGTTTATCTATGATAAATAAATACGTACAGAGTGTCCCATTTTCGATGTTTTTTTCTGGTCACCTCATTTAATGTCGAAGGCAGAAAGTTGCGGTCCCAGAAAGTTTTTTGTGAATTTTTCGAAGGTACAAAACGGTTTTTCAAAGCACTCTTAGTTTTCATGATATAGCGCAATTTTGGTGTCCCAAAAATGTAATTTTTTAAAAATCGCTGAATGTTCCTTAATCATCGCCGATTCAATATTTAATTGTTTAATTTACTATGTCTATGTATTCTGTTACTTAATCTAGGCATTAGTTGAAATTTAATTCCTTAAAAATATTTCAGGGGCAAAAGATTGAATATACATATTAAATTTTTATAATAAGAAATTGTTTTCCATTTATTGGTCAAAAGTTTCGTCGAAACTTATCTAAAAATAATCTTGTTAGTTCGATATTGAAGGTGCATTTGTGAATAAATTTTATACATAAAAACTGGGGTAGGATTGACTACTCAATTACGTTTCACATTTTCAAAGCCCAAAACCTAGTTCCAATTTTTATTCGTAACAGAAAATGTAAAATACTTCTTATTTTACATTTTTTTTTAATTACATTTAATTACAAATAACAATTAAATAAAAACAAAATATTGAGAAACGGAGTTCTTTTTTTCCACTGTTTCGGTTTTTTTTTTACTACAGCTTTACGTCATTATTTTTTAGAGTAAATTGTTTGTTGATATAAACATACTTCAATAATAAAAGTCTACGCAAAACTCTCCAAAAAAAAATTATAAAAAAACTTGAACTCGAAATTTAAAAATGAAACAAATTTTGATTTTACCGTTTTGTTATAAAAAAATAAATACTAACATCTACACTAGATAATTTCCCACACACAATAAGTTCTTTCCGTAGACTTTTATGGTTTTGATAAATTTTTAACTATAAAATAGTGCATAATATATGTGGTTGTAATATTTGATTAAAACACTTGAACTTGAACAAAACTAACCTTTAAATAAAGGAACGTAAATAAGGAAAAAATGTGCAACATTTTCTACTAACCTGCAGTATCAGTCACAGTCTCAACATACAGTCCGAACTTATTTCACGACATTTTCGGAAATTCTCAGCGCACAGATATTTTGGTGTGTGTGTGAGATTCGGCGGTCAACACGCACAGTATCAATAAGAGGGTCGGCGAGCGAAATCCTATAGTCGTAAACTACCCTCCCTCCCCTTCTAATTCTAACCAGCGAAAGATGCCCCCACTACATCCCCCAACCCCGGTGCAATCTTCAAACTTAATTTTCAAAGAAAACGGCGAATTTGCGGGGCTTATCAGTTTAATTTGGGATAGAACACGTTTCGGCCACGGTCCTGATATTGAGTTTTGGCTAGGCACAAATTGAGTTTCTTCTGACTGATTTTTTTGTATATAAATATATGAAATTACATGTTTTATCGAATTTTTTATTAATAAGGATTTGATGTGGAAGATTTCATGCCTTTCAACTGTGTTTAATAACTGGACGTTAAAAATATTTCAGGACACCAATTAAATCGTTGAAAAACATTACAATTTTGTATACGGAAAGTCCCTAAATCTTTGAAGCGGATTATTAATTTTTTTACTTTTTATACGTGGGTATATTATTACGCCTTAACAATTTTTTGATGAAGTAGCTAGTTAACCATTCGACAACTTATGCCTGTTGTCATCTTAAGAAATAATACCTTAAAAGATTTGAAAAGGAATTGGAAATTCTATATATGGCCCGAATTTGTATTTCCATCCATGTCGGTGTCATTTGGTAAAAAAAAATAAAAATAAGAATTTAAGCATGAATACCTGTCCAATCAGAGTTGCGTAGTCTCCTTCTTAGTACTAAATTGTATGATAAAAATGCTTTGCTGAAAGGGTATTGCAATAAATTCTCCTTCTCATTACCACCCAAACCAACCATTCTTCTCCACAAAAAAAAATATCTCCTGTTAATAAAAATACTAAAGTTAGATGGAAAAGAAATGGTCATTTATGGATATTGCGGCTAAAATGTAAGTTATGGGTTAGTAAATATTTTGTAACAATACTAGATAAATAATAGCCACTGAAAATACGTTCACGGCTTAGTAACTATGTTGCATCTATGCACTGGTTAGGAAAAAAAACTGATTTTTAAGCCTTCATTTTATCTTTTAAGAAAATGGCCGACTTGGACGATTATTTAATTCATCACTTACAGCATAGTTTAGAGTAATGGTAACTTTTTTAGCACTATAATCTGAAAGATGCCTGTCGTGCACGACTTTCTTAAAGTTCCTCCACTTTAAATATTTTCTACGGGATATTAGAACGTGGCGGAAACTCTTCAGAATAATTCCCTCTTCAAAGTAAAATATAACTGGTTCGGATGGTGGAGGTAGCTCTTAGTTTTACTTTAATTTTTTACACTTAACTTTTTTTTATTCATTTCCATTCTATGCATTCTTTCATTTACTTTAAATCTTCACTTTTACCTTAATATGTCTCCGAGGTGGTGTTCATTACATACTGTAACGTTCCATTCACTTTTTGATTCACTTTCAAGGTTTTTATTTTTGCGTAGGTAATTAGATAAGAAACACACGTGATTGCCACCATGGAAATATAATACAAATGGTTTTCTACTCTATAGAGTTAGATATGGTGGTAAATACGTGAAAGCCCTTGCGTCAACGTGGCCATGTAAATTTTTGTAATTATAATGCTGCTTAGGCATACTCAGAAACCAACTTCCACACTCTATATAAGGAAGATAAAGCGTTAAAGTCGTTGTTAAAGAAACATTTCATGATCTCCTGTGCTTCCCGACGTTGACTGATTCGACTGTGGTGAGCTCCGTAGTATATATTCCTCGCCGTCGCGCTGCAGTGAAGGGGGGGGGGGGGGAGGTGGCGCGGGGTTTGGGCGCACTTGAAGTATGTCGTAGAACTCGCTTCCAATCTGCATTTAGAAACGTAATTTTCTCCTTCCCGTTGAAATTGTTGTCGTGTCTAAATATCTCAATGGCCTCTCTCGTTAGTCTCGATAGAAACCCTGCGATTGATATAAGAAATCCACCTGTTTGAAAATGATGTCGTGACCTTGGGAGCGTGCTCTGTTACTGCTGACTGTGTGTTTGTCCCAGTCTGCAACTCCTCTTATGTTCCGTAATCCTCGTGTTGACACTGCGTTTTGTGGTGCCAATGTATACCGAGCCACAGCTGTATAGAACTCGGTAAACTTCGGTTGCCGATAGGGGATCTCTGCGGTCTTTGGCCGATCTCAAGCTCAGTTATATTGTACGAGTGGGTTTAAAGGCAGTTTTAACATTGTGCTTTTCCAGTAGCCTGCCGATCCTGTCCGTTACTTTGTGGATGTATGGTAGACTATTTCATCCGCGCTTTTCTTCATCTTCTCCCGTTGTTCCTTCCGGGCGCTCTACATTCCTTGGACGGACGGCCCTATTAAACCCGTGCTTGCGGTATCCATTCCAACCAAAGGCTCTTTCCAGATGCTTCATTGCCCGTTCTAATTCAACCGGCTCACAAATTGCTCTCACAGACAGAGTCTTTATGACTCCCCTTTTCTGTCTGGGATGATGATTTGATCCGTTTTTGAGGTATCGGAAAATGTGGATCGTTTGACACATAAACGGAAGATTGCAGTCCAAGTCATCGTAACGAATCGACAAAGGAAGAAATTTGACGCACTAAGTGCTACCAACAATTCGCCTGACACATTAAACCACTGAACCGTCCGAAGAGAGTCAACGCAAGGTTGTAGTCAATTTGACCGACAAAAAACTATCAACAGACGGGTTGAGCGTTCTGAACAAGGGAGGAAATTTTGCCATAACACCATCCAGGATGGATTCTGAAGGCCACCAACATTTTAATCAAGGACGTGGCATCGGATGAAATGACTAAAAATCAGAAGCCTTGCCACCAAGGCTGTCCGGTTTGCCAAGATCCACAATCCTGATGTGCCACTGAGACCCCTCGTGAGCATCATTGGAAGCCCGACCTACGAAATCGCGAAGCACCTCACAAAATTGCTACAACCTAAAATAGGAAATACTGGCAGCGTTATAAAACTCTCCACTCAATTCGTCGAAAAACTGCATTCTTTGACAGTTTCACTCTTCTCCTCGTTAGCTTCCATGTTGTTTCGCTTTTCACGATGGTATCCATTAAGGAAGCCATGAAACATATTAACCAGGAATTTCACAAGATATTGCCAAGTTGTTCCGACACTGCCTAATCACTACATATTTTCAATTGAAGGAAGATTTCTACTTGCGACAAACCTAACGCTGGTTGTTTTGCTAGAAACAATCTCTCAATACTCAAAATATAAAAATCTTGTAATACCTATTAAATAACTTTTAAGTTTTAAAAAGTCTATTAATAGACTTGGAATAACTTTTAAGCTTTAAACTTTTAATCTTGCCTGTCTCGTGATGCCTGTTGTGAGTCTATTGTATGGAGATTTAAAAGCTTTAAACATATTAGGATTATAATGTGAATGTGACCCGAGCCCATTGGAATGGTGGTTTATCTGCCTTCAGAATTTCAATTTGTCGAATCTGGAGCGCTGAAGATGGCCTGAGAGCCAAAACCGGTTCGCTAAAGAGATTATAATAAGACATTTTTCAGGAAGTGAACGCTATCTGACCTACACTGCAGGAAGTGTATAATCTCCGACTTTTAGACGCACTTTTAAAAAAATAAATTGCATTTCTTGAATTTTTAGTGATAATTAAATACGTTTCACGGTTTTAAAGATTTCGATACTCACTTTCTCAAATGAAGGCTCCACTATCAATGAATTTTGTGCTCTATGACTCTTATGTCTAGAGGCGAATATTAAATCTTGTGATTAAAAACAGTTGATAAATGAGTATTTTTGGTTTATTCTAAAATTCAACCTGAAATATAAGAATACTTCACTTGAAAATTGCAAATATTTACAAATAATTACTGATTCAATATAAGCGGCATGCTATAAAAAAAGGCAGAAGTGCAAGATAAAGTGAGGCCTCAATATGGTATTGAATAAACTCGGCCTGAACCTGAACTACTTGAGTATGCAGTATAACAAATTCAATAAGAGTCTAAAGAAAAAAACTAATGGATCCAAATAAAGAGGTTAATATTCCACTTATTTTGCCGAAAAACTGTATTCTCTAGCTCTCTCCTCGGCGAACGTAGTAGTAGTAGTACTTTTCACAATCCCCCGATCCACCGATCCCTACTCCCCCTGGACCCTCATTCCCTCCACGAGTCGACCCGTCCCTCTAATGAAGGAGTGTATCCCGTCCCATCTCAGAGTCGGAAGCTCCTTTCGATGGAGGAACGCGGCTCCCAGCGTTCTGTGGCGCAGTTATGACGACTCTTCCCCTGCTCCACAGTGGGTGCCGGGTGGACTGTCCACCATTCCTAGGAGGTGCATGTCTGTTTAGTTCGCAGTGGCCAGTGAGGATTCCTATAAGGTCTCCAAGGCACTGCCGGCTTCTCCCAAGTAACCACGATACCTTGGATCTATTCGGGATAGGGTACATTTCCTTGGTCTGTCTACATATTCCTGAGTGCGTCCAGTTTGTCCTTGTACTCTCCCATGCTCACTCATTTAGAGTCTGAGAGACGTACCTATTTCTGACTCCTAGACATAGCTCCGGTCCAGTAAAGCAAGTCTGGGAACCACGCTTGGCCGATTCATCGACGCGCTCGTTTCCCTCAATGCCCCTCTGTCCAGGAACCCATCCCAGAGTTATTCTTTTTGTTTCTGCCAGCGATTCTAGAGCATCCCTGCAGTCCTAAACGAGCTTTGAACTCGTCCTGTTCCTGCAGATGGCTCGCAAGGCCACCTGACTGTCGGAGTAGATGAAGATGACGTGGTTCTGTTCTGCTCCTTGTTTGACTTCTCGTCGTGTGGCCACTTCGAGTATTGCAAACACCTCCGCCTGGAAAACCGTCGTGCGGCTTCTCAAGGGAAAGCTCTCGCCCTCTTTATGACCTGCTTTGTATATTCCGGCTCCTGACGACTGATTCTCGTTCCGTCTGTATACCATACCTGATTATTCTCAGAAGATTACTGAACCAGCTCTTCTTTGGATTTTTCTCTTGTTGGGATGTTTATCCCAAATAGCTGTTTTAGTCTCAGCCGATCGCAAGGGTGCTGGGATAGGACAATCGAGATGTCTCGCTGAATGAGGCTGCGTGTGACCGCTTACCAGGCGGACGATGGTACATTAAGGAAGTGGAACGTATTAAACAAGAATGTCCACAAGATACTGCCAAGTTGTTCCGACACTGCCTAACCGCTACATACGTTCAGTCGAAGGAAGAACACTAAGAAGAAACTGATGGTGTATGCAACCCACTTTGTCCAACATTAGCCAATTATTTTATGGAAATTTTTGAGGCCAAGGCGTTGACCATCGCGAAAAAGGGGTCATGATGCTGGATACGATATGTGGACGACAACTTTGTTATTTGGAACCACGCCGAGGTTGAAATACAATACTCCTCTTACACTTCAACTCCATAAACATCAAAATTTAAGTCACTCTAGAGATAGAAAAGGAAGAACGCCTACCGTTTTCGGATGTTTTGGTATCAAGGAAGCCAAACGGAAAGTTGGCTTGTGCCATTTAGAAAACCAACCCACACTAAACGAAATCTCAACAATGCATCAAACCATCATCCGAGACAAGAAAGGGGCATGAAAACTCCGCATTTGAGAGCCAAGAGAATGTGTGAGCTGACTGAATTAGAAATGGAAATGAAATATCGGAAAAAGCCTTTAGTTGGAATGGATACAGCATGGTGTGCGCAGTCCACTTTGTCCAGCATTAGCCAACTATTTTATGGAAATTTATGAGGCCAAGGCGTTGAGCATGGCGAAAAAGACGCCATGGTGATGGTTTCGATAATGTGGACGACATCTTTGCTATTTGGAACCACGCCGGGGTTGAAATACAATTCTTCCTCTTACACCTCACCTCCATAAACCCAAAAAATTAAGTTACTCTAGAGATAGAAAAAGAAGAACGCCTACCGTTTTTGGTTGTTTTGGTATAAGGAAGCCAAACGGAAAGTTGGCTTATGCCATGTAGAGCTAGCCAAGAGACAAGAAAGGGTCAAACTCCGTCTTTGAGAGCCAAGAGAATGTGTGAGCTGACTGAATTAGAAAAGGAAATGAAATATCGGAAAAAGCCTTTGGTTGTAATTGATACAGCAAGCATGGGTTTCATACAGCAGTTTGTCCAAGAAATGTAAATCGCCAGGAAATAACAACGAAACATGAAGAAAAACGTGGTAAAGTAATCCAACATACACCTACAAAGTTAAAAAACAAAGTGCTTCGAACAAACCGACCGAACAATTCAACAGAGCCTGAGATCGGTCAAGGACCAGCAGGATCCCTTATTAACACCCGGATTATACAGGGTTCCATGCAGCTGTGGATCGGTAAACATTGGCACCACAACACGCAGTGTCAATATGAGGGTTGCGGAACACAAGTTGCAGGCTGCGACAATCACAAAAGTCAGTACCGAGCATGCTTTTTCTGAAAGATGATGTCTCACATGAATCGCAACGATACTATCCGAGACTGACCAGGGAAGGCATTGAGATCTTTAAGCACAAAGACAACAGAAAATAAGAAATTACGGTCCTGAGAGCAGATTAAAAGCGAGTTCTGTGACATAAATCATGTGTTTCAAAACCCAACGCCACTCTTACCGCAACCCGTCCACTCCAGCGAGACGGCAAAGGTATGCCGTGTCGGCATACCTTTGCTATCTAATAAATACCACAGAGTGTTCAATAGTCGAATTAGTCATCGTCGGGGCGCAAGGGAGATTACTTCGCCCTTAATAAAGTCCGTCACAGTTGTGGACAAAACGTCAGTAAGAAATTTTACTGAACCAGGACTTTAGAACCCGGAAAACATTTTAGAATGTATTTTGACCGGCCGTGAGAGACTTCACATTGGGGGTGAATGTCAAGAAAAATGGTTTTATTATTAGAAAGTATGTCTCGCCAAACATCTTAATCGCCTTAAAGAAAAAGTCTCCTACTCATCTGAACTAATTTAAACTAATTTGACCAAAAGAAATCATAACTGAACTAACCTAAGAAAAAGAAAAATATAACTGAACTAACCTAATCAAAGATACAATATTCCTGACCTAGCCAACGGAAAAGCATAAGTAAGCAACCTGACTAAAGGAAAGATATAACTGAACTACCCAAATCTTTTTTTTTTATGTGCAGAATCTGCTCTGACACCCGTTTTTGTTTCTACCAATCCAAGTAGCACTCTGAGCCATAATTTGGCGATTGTTTTCGTAATCCTTGCTAAAATCGGTGACCATTTGGTTAAAAAAGTTGCCAAAAAAGCCAATCTATTACGAAATTATTACGGCTCCTTGGCGAAAATTGGGAACTTTTATTTCATCAGTACTCGGCTTTTCTGACCAATATTTAGACCAATATTTTGGTCATATTTTAGCAATGAATGCTAGATTTTATAGATATAATCGCTAAAATTTGGGTGCTCAAAAATAGCTTTTATCACCAAAAATGATTTCGGATGAAGTGATTTTCATTATTTTGCAAACTATACTTTACATTAATAATAAAAAATAATTGACCTTGAACTAAATTTTTCTGATTTTGTTAATACTTTCCCGAAAACATTTATTTGACGACTCAAAATATCAGAATGCTTTTATATTAACGATAAAAGTATCAAATATTCAATAGTGCATATGTATGTATGTATGTATATTTCCTTACTTTACAAATAGCTGCTAAAATGTAAGTCTAAAGCTGGATTTATAGTTACGTATCAGTAAGACGTAAGACATAAGAAGTAAGGTCGTAAGATTTAAATGGCGATTATTTTATAGATTCCGTAAGAAGTAACGTTGTGGCTATTGTACGCAAGCGCAGTTCAATTTTATAATTTTTCTATGTTGCAAGATTGAGCAGCGTTTGTTTGATGGTTATTTAATCATTTGATTTGTCATGTCAAATTTCCGCCTTTTTTCAAGATATTTTCGCACAGCTTTTTTTATACCTAAAATATAAACGATCGTTGTGCATCGATCGATACATTCGTTTGAAGGTTACATCATTTGATTCGAGTTTGGCTGTTTGGCCACAGTGTAATCAGCTGTTCACCAAAACAAATGACAATGACAGCCGGAGGCAACTGATCGCTCTCGATTGCACCCGAGGCCGTAAGAAGTAACGTAAGAAATGTAATTATCCATTTCTTACGTCTTACTTCTTACTGCTAAAGTCTTACGGACAAACTTTAAACGAAATTATTGAATTCCAATGTTTAATTTTTCTTACTGCTTACTCTTTCAGGCGGGAAGGTGACGTCATTTTGACGTAACTATTTTGGTAAGCATTTGATTTGTCATGTCAAATTTCCGCCTTTTTTCAAGATATTTTCAAGAAAAAATTAACGTGATCGCACAGCTTTTTTTATACCTGAAATATAAACATGTGCATCGATCGATACATTCGTTTGAAGGTTACATCATTTGATTCGAGTTTGGCTGTTTGGCAGCAGTGTAATCAGCTGTTCACCAAAACAAATGACAATGACAGCCGGAGGCAACTGATCGCTCTCGATTGCACCCGAGGCCGTAAGAAGTAACGTAAGAAATGTAATTATCCATTTCTTACGTCTTACTCCTTATGCTAAAGTCTTACGGACAAACTTTAAACGAAATTATTGAATTCCAATGTTTAATTTTTCTTACTGCTTACTCTTTCAGGCGGGAAGGTGACGTCATTTTGACGTAACTATTTTGGTAAGCATTGGTCACCAAAGACGTCATGGGATGACGTTGAAACAACGTCATAATGACGGGCGTAAGTCACAGACCAATAACGTCATTCGTTTGTTGTCATAAAGTAACGTCAAAATAACGTTACTTTATGACGACATAATCACGTTATTTGAACCAACCGAAGCTAAATTTAATCTATAAATTATAAAAAAAGCGCGTTTTATTCTAAAATCTCTAGGGTTTTAATTTCGACTTCTAATTTAAAGCCAAAACAGTTTAAAAGTTTGCAAAAATTTGCTAAAAAAACCCTTTTCAGACCATTATTTTTGAAATATAAATTGAACTTTTAAATTGTTGTAGATATTTCCGGTCAATACCGAGTAAAAAAAATGAAAATCTTGAAATGAAAATTTTTCATCGTAAAAATAACTCAGTTATGAGCCAAAATTGAACTATGGAAAAGTTAAATTTTTGGTCAACATTGTCTTGGAAGAATGAAACCCAATAAAAAGTCGAATGAAAACAAATATATGAGAAAAAAACAAAAAAATGTAGAAAACGTCACAAAGAATAATAATAGAAAATCACGAAAATCAGGAGAAAAAAAAATATATAATATCAACAAAAAAAAATATGATAAATAACAAAAAGCACTATTCTACTCTTCAAATCTCGAGAATATGGTCCCAAAACTTGGCCGAAAAAGTTCCTAGGCTTATCCAAAAATCACCAGCGCAGGTCATTTAAATCTAAGTACACCTTAAAAAAATAATATAAACATTTTTGTCATTTTAATTACTTTGATACTTTCAAAGCGTAAAACATGAGAATAATAACAAATAATTTAAATAAAAAATGGAGTTCCGAGAGAAAGGTTTGCCGACGTTTCGACGTTTGTTTTACGTCTTTTTCAAGGCTAAAAAAATTAAACAACACAATAGCGAAGACGCCATAAAAATACTCAAACACATCTACTTAACAAATAAAAAATTAGTAGTTATAATAATTGGAAATTAAAATCTTGAGGACGCAGCACCTAAAAAATCGACGTAATGATCCAAACATTAAAAAATATTGCAAATAGTTAAAAACACGGATTTAAATTATTTCTAATTTAGGCCAAAATCATCTAAAAACTTGCTAAAAAATAGAAAAGTTAACTTTTGTTAAGTTACTTTAAGATTCCACTTTAAGGTTGTCACATTTTCGGTAGATTCAGAGTTATTTGGAAAAATGTGAAAATTTTTCAAAACTTCAAACACAATAATCTCTTGTATTTTGTGAATTATTCTTGATACGAAAACTTAAAATTATAAAATGTAATAACTTTTTAAAATTTACAAAATGGCATAACGCATAGTCATTATGTATTTTTTAATAACGGATTTAGTTAGTTTTGTGTCAAAATTACCTCGAAAAAATAAAAATTCAATAAAAACTCCAATTTAGATCAATGCAAAAAAAAAATATATCGAAGAATAAATAATTAAACAAATCATGTTATAGAATGAGATTAGAAAAATATGAACAAAAGAAGAACACTAAGAAATAAAAAAACTTAAATTAAAAACTACGAAAAGCATCGAAAGTAAAAAATTTAGAGCAATTCGGAAATTACTGAAAAAAATATGGATGCAGATAGGGGCATAAATAGGGTCTCTTTCGGATCACAATTTATATTTACAAAAAAAAAGATTTAGAACTCGTTTTTAGTTCTTCTGTTTCCGGCCTATACCGTATAAAAAAAAATTAAAATCGGGACTCATTAATGGTAAAAAACACAGTTTTGGGCCAAAATGGTCTCAATAGAAATAATTTTATTACCTCAAAAGGATGAAAACAAGGCAAATTGTAATTTAGATCCATTAAAAAAATATATAAAAAAATAATGTAACGAATCGTGACAAGTAATCACAATAGGAATTAGATTTGAGTACATACTAAAAGAACAATAAGAAAAGAAAAGAAGAACAGTTAAAAACTTGTATTTAAAAATTTATAATTGCAAAAAAGTTAAGAAAAGTGGAAAATTATAAAAAAATAAGTCTAAAACAGGAGTGGAAACTTTTGTAATGAAATTCTTCTCAAACTCGTATAAAAAACTTGAGAAATCAGGAATCATTTTGTTTTTTTATTTTCATATTTTTATTTACTGCATAAAAGTCAATCAAAAATGTTAAGTGTATTTATATATATATATTTACATTTTTTTAAGACCTTTTTTTACATTTTTTCGTTACATCTTTTTTCACTTTTTTTGCACTTTTTTTACACTTTTTTTCCTCTTATTTTAAACTTTTTTTTACAATAAAAAATATGACGTCACTATGAGTCGTCATTATCCCGTCAAAAAATCGATGTTATTTATTTGTCATTTTTTCGTCAGGTGGCGTCGAATAACGAATAGTCACCAAAAGTTGACGTTATAATGACGTCACGATCCCGCCTGGGTTACTTCTTGCGTCTTACTCTTACGGAACTATAAATAGGCCTTAATAAAAATCGTGGCCGCTGGGTTGTTGCAGATATTCATCGAGACTACAACAAGAGGCTCACGCAACCGTTCCGCCAGAAAAACAAATTAGTGGCGAAAAAATAACAATTTCGGCCGTCGTTTATTTTACGCCCCCTGGCGGTACTCAACGAAGTAAAATGTAAAGCCATGTTGTTATAGTTCCAGGAAGAAACATAAAATATACCTACTGGTTTCTGGAATTACTGGAGTAGAACTCGATTTTTAAGGTTAAAGTTTTTAAATAAGTATAGCTTTGGCTAAAGTTAAATGGGTTACTTTATGGCTGTCTTATGTCAATATTCTGTGTCCTTTATAAATTAGCTATTATTTGCTAATTTTGTAGCCATTTTGGCTAATACAAGTTTTGGCTATATTTCTGGTCAGAAAAGCCACAAATCGACTGCGATAAAATAGATATTTTATCTAGTAAATATTCTGAAGTTTTAACCAGGCAAGAAAATGTAATGTTTACCAAAATTTTGGCTAAGTTATTGCCATCACGAAAAATGCTACTTTATGATCAAATCTTGGCCGTAGATGCGCTCTTATGGCAAATTTTTTTGGTCAAAATTTACCTTACATTGATGGCCAAATAGCAACCAAATCCTGGTTATTTTTACTACTTTATGACTAACTTTTGGCCATTAATGCTATTTGGTCATACAGTGCTACTTGGGAAGTGCTACCGCCTAACATCTCTTCTGGTGGTCTTCCATGTTTTAGAGAGTAGAACATTTCAACAATTTCTTTCTCTTTAATAATGTGTGTCAGCATATTCGAAATGATTTTCTTCGACCGATAACAGTAAGTGGCTAATTGTTTCAGGATTAATTTTCCTTCTCAGTTCTTCAAATTTCAAGCACTCGAAAACTTAAACTTTGTTCATTGTTCTGACCGAACGATCTTATCTTGTAAATTTGCTCCATCACTTCAGAGTCTTCATTCATTCGTTACTTACGACTATCTTTCGAGGGATAATTTTTGAATCCCTTTCCCAAACAGCATTACGGTTACCACCACGACGGCTCAGGGGCTCTAGCGTTTTTACCACCATGTCTAACATTATAAAGTAGAAAACACTTTGTATTATATTTCCAGGTGGTAATCACGTGTTTTTCTTATCTAGACGGCCTACACAAAAATAAGAAACTGGAGAGTGGATCAAAAAGTGAATGGAACTTATAGTATACAGGGTGATTCAAAATTCAGTACAAAGATTTTAAGGGCATATTGGTGGGGTCAAAATAAGACGTTTTTTTTTCCTATAAACATGGGTCCTAAAATAAACCCCCTCCCCCCAACGGGCGCTGAAAGTTGGGAAAGGATAAAAAGTTTTTTTTTTATTGTGGCCATATTTATTCACGAAAATTCTTGAAAATTTGTACATCCCCGTTTGTCAACGAGCTTTTTTCATTCCATTTCTCAGAAATGGCGAAATTTTAATTATTCGCAGTTTTTAAGGACTTAATGTCATTATTATGACAAATATTTTATGTTTCCCGCGAGTTTTGTTGAATTCATCATCACTATCCAGTAGCCCAAACAAATATCTTTAGTTTTGATTTCTTGAAGTTTTTTGATTAAGCTAACCGTTTTCGAGAAAAACTCCTTTGACTGAACGGCTGCAGTATCATCATCATAATAAGGAAAACATAGGAGGCTGGGACTTTGTAATTTAACAACTACGTATTACCAATCACAGACGTTTATAAACTTTAAAAATTTATTTTAAACCTTTTTCACATGTCATAACTGCTAGGAACGGAGAAAATAGCAAAAATGGTACTTGCACAAACAAAACACAATAAGATTTTTGAGACCGCTTTCATAATAAATGCTGGAAATGTCCCCCACCTGCAACGCCACATGCCTCCATTCTTCTCCTCATGTTACCATGTACTCTTTCAAATATTTCGGGACTATTTCTGATAATTTGAAAGGCATCAATAATACGTTGGCGAAGCACCTCGATGGTGGCAATTGGTCCTGCATCATACACCAATGACTTTACATATCCCCATAAAAAGAAATCGAGTGGTGTACAGTCTGGGGAATGTGGAGGCCAAAGTATAGGACCTGCCCTACCGATCCATCGATCTGGAAACCTTGCGTTTAAATGTTCCCGAACTGTAACCTGATAATGGGGGTGGGGGGGGGGGGGGGGCACCATCGTGCATGAAAAACATGTTCCTGTGGATGTTCAATGGAACATTCTCCAACAATGCAGGCAATTCATTAATAAGAAAGTCTAAAAAAGTGTCGCCTATTAATGTTCGCGGTAAAAAAAATGGGCCAATCACCCACTATTCCTCCCCATACATTTAGGCAAAATTGTTCTTGGTAACGACATTGTCTAATTTGATGTGGATTTTCATAGGCCCATATATGTATGTTATGAAAATTTACAACACCGTCACGTGAAAACTTAGCCTCGTCCGTGAAAAGAATGCAGGACAAGAAATTTTCGCCTCTAGCCAAGTTATGAAGTAGCCACCTTGAAAACTCCAAAAGTCGCCACAGAGGGGTAATTCGGGCTATCTGAGCGGCCAAAATGTTTTTCTCGCATAAAAAGATTCCAAATGTGTTCAATCAGGCCAATCTTGGGTATTATAAAAGATACAGGATGTTCATTATAAAATTTCACCTAAGGGGCTATGAAATTTTGATATAATCAAAGTAAATGGACTTTTGTAAGTTATTTCATCATTTTTCTTTTGACATTTTACAGCCAACTATCATTACGCTTTGCTGTACTCGTACAATAATATCATAGTTTGTATGGGACAAATTAAAGTATTATTTATTGTTTAGAAGAGTTCCAGAGTTCCTCATCTGATAAACTTTCAACTTCCTCTTCTGAGAACTCCTCATTATCGGATAACTTGGCCAGAGCAGGATCAGCTGGAAGCATCATGACTATCGTCTCATTTAAAAACGGTTTACTTTTCTTTTTAGGCACGGGTCTCAATCCTGTTATAAAAGGATCAGAACTCAATAATAGCCGGTTAAGCACATCCATGTTACAGGTTACTCTTGACAATTTTCGTGCAAAATTTTGGCGATATAAACGGATATGTTTGTTGCGTGCCTCAGCAGCCTCTTCTGATAATTGACCAATAGGAAGCAATGCTTTTTCGATAATCACAGGCCCGTGTATTAAAATCTCATGAATTGTAGGAGTGTTTGGGTGCCACGGATAGAGCTTGACATAGAGCTCTGCAGTTTCTTTTGCATATGCAGAGAAAATATGTGAGTTTATTTTGTGGCCACTTGATAACGTTTCCAGAATGACTTTTAGACGATAAATGAAATTGACGTCAATTCCTGTAATTTCTGTGGCTAGCTCATGATCCGCAAAAAATCTTCTACTTGTGTTGCCATCATTTGTATTACCGTAACCCGGTTTTGGAACATCCACTATCCAGCCCAGCTTTTCACGAAATTTGTTTTGTATTTCCAACTTCTTTTGCTTTACTGCGGTTTTTTCAATGTCTGTTGCTTATATGAAAGATGCAGTATAGATTCAAACAAACGGATTCTGGCGTGTAAAATAGAAAGACCGAAATTAAGTGCCTGTGGATTTACATTTTTTTCTAAATCTAAATTATTAAAATCTTTGGAGGTTAAACCGCAGATATAACATCTCATTGTAGAAGTAGTGTTAGGTAGTGGCTGCATTACAAACTTTTCCATCAATCATAGTGAACATTATTATGTGCTTCACAGAATATGTAATTTCGGCCATAGTAACTGTAGTTCGCTTGTAGTTAAAGCGATTGAAGCATTTTCAACATAACTTATTTCTTCGTTTGTTATATCTTTGCTTTCTTGGACATATCTAAGTCTTATGGGATGACAATAGCGCGGAGATGATGGTGTTGGGTTCTGCCAAATCACGGTATTGTTCACAGAGCATATAAGTTGCTCTGGGTACAAAAGAACTCTGGAATAAATTTGCATCGTAATGTAAATTATTTTCAAACTGTTGTTTGTACTGAACTTGTTGTGCTCCATCACAACCCCATTTGCAATTTAAAATTAATGAATTTCGCTCTTCGGCATTTAGTCGCAGTAACACTTCTTTCAAACGCCTCAACAATCGTGTCGCTGCATGATCCATTAGACTTTGCAGCTCTACTCCGGCACAAGTTTCGGTTACCCGATATGCTTCTTTATCAGGGTTACACTCTAGTTTCGCTTTTTGTAGGATGCTGTAACAGGGATATATATCTTTACGGCTGCTTCTTATTATTTCATACTGTCTCCTAGATAGCCCCGCTTCAACAAACATTCACAGAGCCTCTGTTGGAGTCATGTGAGATATAGTTGTGCTTTTTTGTTCCAAAAGAACATATGCTTTCTTATATTTAGTAGCTCGTTTCGGCGAATTCATAAGATTTTTCAGAACGAAAGAAGCATCTTTCTTTCCGCTTTCTCCCAACTTTGCCTGCGTAGCAAAAGTTAATACTTCCAATTCTATGTTTCTACGTAATTCTTCAGTTTTTCTCCTCTTACTCGTCTCACTTGATTCACTAAACCTTTTCGATGGCCTGCCTTGTTGATTTACCACTTTTGGAAAGTTAAACGTATCCGCAAGCCATTCTTTGTTTTGTAGCACATAAACCTCTTCTTTTCTCCGTGCTTTACTCCAACGTTGTTTCATTTCTGATTTGATATGGGAAAAATTATGCTTGATTTCTTTCACCAACTCATCAGAGAAGTCATCCAAGTGTAATAAATAGTTTTCTAGGAAATTCACTTCGTTACTAAAATTAAGGATATTCTGTTGCTGCATGACAGAAAATAACTGTCGCCGAATTATAACTGTAACATTTGAAGATCCCAAATAACAAAAGAAAAACCAGTTGTAACCAAAATGTAGCATTTAACAATCTTAACCTCTTTGCACCAAGCAAATTTAGGTAAACCTAAAGTTAAGGACCCTTAAACCATAGCTATTAGCATGAGTAACTATAGTAATAATGGAAACTTTACTAGGTGTACTTGCAAATTGCTTGGTGCAAATGGCTCTTACCTCGTAAAACGGCACCTATCTGCAGCCAATTTTACCGGTACGTTAAACCATAGACTATGAATTTTTACGAAATAAAAAACAAGTGTCCGGAAGTTCCCGGAAGTACAACTATTAATCGATTTAAATTAAACAAAAATATAGAAAAATTGACCGTATTTGAATCGCCAGAAATATATTAAGTATGACACTTTTGGTAACCAAAAACTGAGAGCAGTGTACGTGTACACTTACCTGCTTGGTCACAATCCATAACTAGATTAAAATGTTTCAAACAAAAGTAGGAAAAAACTGTGAAATATGTTTAGATATAAAACGTCGCGAAACTCTACTTACAAACATCACGTTTTGACTTGTCGTATAAGGGTTACGATAGCGCATGAACTGAATGGAGCATTGTTTGAGATTTGTGGGTCCTTTGACAGATCATAGACACCTTTTGTTTTTGTGCACTTTAAAGTTTTTATAATACACTTTTGGCCGCTCAGATTTCCCAAATACCCCTCTGTGCGTCGCGGGAAGTCCCCAGGAAGTAATCCTTGAACTCTTTGATATGGAAGGGGTACAAGCTGTTCTCATGCAAAATCCGCCAGACCGTTGCTTGAGATACGCCGTAATCTTCTTTTATTTGTCGAGTGCTCATGTCGGATTTTCGTCTACTGCATTTAAAACTTGAATTTCAATGTCTGGATTTCGGGTTTCTCGCGGCCTACCAGCATCATTCCGGGGAGTTTTGAACTTACCAAATTCGCAAAGGTGACGATGAGAGTTTGAAAATGTTCTAACGTTGGGGAGCCGGCGATTAGGGACTCGTATTGCGTATAGTCGCTGAGCCTCGAGCGCATTACCGTCAGCCACGCCATAGACGAAATGAATGTCGGCCAGTTGTTCAAATGGATAAGGTCCGTTTTCCATTTTAGACAGATAAATCCACAAACAAGATCTAACTAGACCAAACAAACTAAAAAACCGTTAACATTTCTAGCTTTCGTTTCTACAAAATTGACATTAACAATTTGACAGCATAAGTAAAAAACAACAGTTGCCACAACTACCCTAGTCTCAGCCATAAAGTCCCAGCCTCCTATGTTTTTACTTATTATGATGTTGATACTGCAGCCGTTCAGTCAGAGAGTTTTTCTCGAAAACGGTTAGCTTAATCAAAAATCTTCAAGAAATCAAAACTACAGATATTTGTTTGGCCTACTGGATAGTGACGATGAATTTAACAAAACTCCCGGGAAACATATATTGGTCATCATAATGACAGTAAGTCCTAAAAAACTGCGAATAATTAAAATCTCGCCATTTCTGAGAAGTGGAATGAAAAAAGCTCATTGAGAAACGGGGATGTACAAATTTGCAAGAATTTTTAGGAATAAATATGGCCACAATTAAAAAAAAATTCCTTTCCCAACTTTCAGCGCCCGTAGGGGGGACGGGGTTCATTTTAGGACCCGTGTTTATAGGAAAAAAACGTCATATTTTGACCCCACAAATATGCCCTTAAAATCTTTGTACTGAATTTTCAATCACCCAGTATAATGAATGCCACCTCGGAGATACATCAACGTAAAAGTGGAAACTAAGGAAACTAAGTGCTACCGCCATCATACCGGACCACGTATATTTTATTATGAAGAGGGAATTAATTTGAAGTGATAATATAGGTTTCCGCCACGTTCCCGTTGGAAATATTTAAGTGGAGGCTCTGGATCGTGTGAAGAAAGAGATGCTCGGCAGTGACCATCACAAGCATTTTGCACATTATAGTGATAAAAAAGTTACCATTACTCAAAACTATGCGCGTAAGTGATGAATTGAATCACCGTTCAGGTCGGCCATTTCCTTAAAGGATAAAATTAGGGCTTAAAAAAAATTGCGGTTTTCCTAAACAATATGTAGATGCAACATAGTTACTAAGCTGTGGAAGTATTTTGAGTAGCTAGTATTCATCTAGTATTGTTATATAGTATATTGTGCAACTAGTGCCGAAAATTGCACTTTTCACAGGAGTGTGACGGTTTGGACACGAGCCTTAGGCGAGTGATACAACGTCACAAGAGTGTGAAGAGTGATTTTCGTAGGTGTTGCACACTATACTTTTTCTACGACTGCGATTTTACTTCATAATTGACCATTCGTATTATAAAATATATGGAAGGCGTTTGCAAAGCCACCAGTAGCGTGTGCAAAGTACGTTCTGTATGAGCGCGTTCGAAATGCGCAATTTGCGCACGCTGTTTGCAATATGCGATTTTAAACGGTAGTTAGCAGTGCGAAAGTGCGCGCGAGGTGTGGTTAGTGCACACTGTAATGGTCAGCAGGTTAATTCAGGCTAGAATTTTGTGCGCCAATGAGAGACTGAGAGTCAAAACCGGAACGATAAAATGGTTTTCATGAGCATTTTCACCAAGTACACATTTTTTCTTCTTCAATAATTTTGATATTATTCAATAATTGTTATGGCACATATATAAAGTTTTTATTTTCCAAATTTGAATGATGCGCTATGGTTTAAAATGTGGTGTTAGAACATTTACATTTTATTCGTAAACAGAGTTTGGACGTCGCTTCGGTCTGACAAGCGCTGACTCGTTGAACCGCTGCTCGTCGTCTGCGCACAGCTCGGCTCACAGCCAGTGAGGGGGTGGCTAGTCAGTATAAAACCGAATAGCCTCAAGCTACTATAAACGTTCGTCCAAGACACAGAAATTAATGCAATTTTCGTCGTCGTGGGCACCAGCTATGGACAGATGAACGTCAACGTCGGCATACAAGCTTCCAGGAACGAACTGCAGCAGGAAGATTACGACATTCTCCTGGGTGGTCAACAAGCACTAGTACTGGTTAGCGACCTCAATTGCAAACACCGCTCATGGAACTCTGCAATTGATAACAGGCAAGGTGTGGAGGCAAGGATATGACGATCGCTGCTGGCGCAGTGGTAATGGGGCCCGAGGAACCGACATGCCTATACAACGGGGGCGGGAGACCTGACTCTTGCCAGAGTTTGTGACGGTGAATAAAGGTACCTCGGTTCACAATGCGTTCAGACTGACCCTTGGAGCGAATGCCGAAATCAAAACAACTCGCTCAGGCATATTAACTGGAAATGGTTTCAAGAGCATTTTAACGCACTTGCGACAGCCGCAGTTATTGCTGATGTGGCCAGTGGAGGGTGCCGTGCAGGTGTTCGAGGAGGACGTGCTACAGGCTCTAAGTTTATCCACAATTGAGCGCGAGGTTCAAAAACCACGAGGTCAATATGAAGAGACTTCCGGACATATTCGGGAGCTCGGTCAGGAACAGAGGCGACTGCGTAGATTGTACCGCAGAGGCCCCTCAGACGACAATGGCGGCTGCTTAACGAAAGCAGTCAGCGATTGAAAACAGCCCTGCGAGAACACCGCAGTCGATGTTGGGACGATAAGCTGAGCGAGCTAGAGCCGGGCTCGTCTGGCTTCTGGCGGCTGCAAAGAAGCCTCAGTCGCGAGACAAACACAGTACCACCGCTGCACAGCGTAAACGGTATGGTGTACAGCGACGAGGATAACGCGGAAGCAATTGGCCAAACACTCGAAAGAGAGTGTAGGCTAAATGATCACTCTCGCACATCCTGGCGGTTGAGAGAGCCGTTCAGCACCTGAGGAGCGAAGACCCCAGGGGTCAGCAGGACCCGATGGACCCGGTTGCCCCCGGTGAAGTCAGGGGCATCGTAAAGACCCTTGTGGAACGAAAGGCTCCTGGGCAGGACGCCATCTCCAACTGGGTGCTGTAGGAAAGGTGCAGCTTATCTCTGCGCTGTGGAGAACGCAACCCTGAGGCTACTTTCCATCGAGGCGAAAACAGGGAGTGGTGATAATGCTGAACAATGAATACTGGCCCATTACATTACTGTGTGGGGCTGGGAAGGTCGTGGAGCGTATTATTCTGAGGAGACTCCAAGACGAGTGTACACGCCTAAACGTCGTGCCCGTCGAACATTAAGTTCGGACCTGCAATTCTGCCGAATACAGCCCCCGAAAACCATGGAGAACGTCGGGGAAGGCAGGAACTCCAGACTGACCTGATGGACGTAGAGCGTGCGTTCGATAGATTCTGGCAAGAAGGCCTGATCTACAAGCTGAGTGACTTAGGTTGGTCGGGAAACATTTGGCAACTTATCGACTTAGCCACAGATCGGATAGTCGTTGTAAGGGTCGGATCCTCCCTGTCGGCGCCCAGAGCGCTAGAGGCAGGTGTCACCCAAGGGTCGGTATTGTCAACGCATCTGTACACGCCCCCCCAAAAAAAATGGTATAAACGTCGTGTGTAAAATTCAATAAGGACAGTGGAAGTATAACGATTTTTATTGAGTATGCACTGTCTCTCGTTTTTAAAGGGTTAAATTTTTGGCCGATTTGAAACAAATACTCTATAAAGGAATGAGTAGTATAAAGGAATGAGTAAAGTGAAGAATCAATTTTTTTTTGTAAATTTCAAGGATTAAGTTCTACATTACTGTAGAAAATGCATCTCCATTTGCTCTCATCTCAAGTACTTTTGGATTTTTCGCATATTTATATTTCAAAAAACATTAAATTTTGGGTGCCATTTTTTAAGGAAATACCAAGATACAGAATAGAAATACTTGTTGGTTGTTTATTGTCGAATGCAAGTCCTTGAGACCCGTTTTTTGCATCGCCCACATAAAATTTCTGTTCCTGGAACCAACGAAAACAATAATATCAAGTAACAAAATGTCAAAAAATGACATTAGCAACCGACGCACAGTGGTCTAAATGTAATAATTAGGGGGACATTAAGTGACAAACTTGTCTTCAAATAATTTGAATATTATGTATGGTTTTATAAACAGAATAGAGTCCACCCTAAGTGCATATAAAAGTTTTTTGTTGGATGGATCAGAATGCGAGAAAATCGAGGACAAAGTAAACAAAAATTAAAATGTTTATTTATATAGGAATTGTTCTCGATACTTTTGGAGTTCGTTTCGGTAGTTGTGTTGAGTTTATAATGTCGCGTTTTTTTATAGGATTCAAACGTGTCTGCTCATTAGTTACTTCCTTCGTACCACTAATTTTGATATAATTAATAGTCAAAATAGTATTAGCACTTTTATTAAAGTTTCAAAAATGGAAGACCCAGAATAAAAAACGACACGTTTCTTCACCGTGAAACTCAATCTATTTTAAAGGTGGTACTTTTGCCTAACTTGAGGCAGCATATTGAGCTGCAGATAAGTGCAGTCTTGTGAGATTTTTCTTATTTGTTTCTTTAAGTACTATTTCGTGCGCGACTCTAAAATAATTATTTGGGCTTCTAAATGAAAATGGCTGGATGGGAAGTGTCAATTCTTTAATAGACTATTTAAGAAGTGCCAGTTCTTTAGTCAACTGCCTAAAAGAAAAGAAAAAAAAAAACATACACAGGGTATCCAAGATAAAGATGTCAAACATAGGGGTTTCGTAAACGATGAGACATGATTTCGGTCAAATGAAAGAAAAATTTGGCATTTGGAGCTTAGTAAGATGATGTTTTAAAACTTGCGATATTTTGAGTCGTTCCGAAGTTATGCGAAAAAAAAAGCAAATTTTAACGATTTTATATATATATATATAACATCTTTATTTCCAGGGAAATAGGCTATCGACCATTTGGTCTTTCTGCCCATAACGATTTTATTTTTAACAAATAGTAGCTTTATAGTTAATGTTGCATAAAAAGTAAGAACACCTCATAGAGGCACTTTTTAACAGTTTTTCACATGGAATGGAAAACATTTAAATACGACGTTTCGTTTTTAAGTAACCATCATAAAATTTGTTTTTTTTTAAATACGAGCTTATTATTCTAAATTCAACCATGTATCACATTTTATGGTTTAATTGATTAATCTAATTACCCAAAAAATGTGTATTTACAAATTATTTTTTTTTATATACAGAGTTAGCAAACAAAAGCCAACTCATGAATAAAATTCGGTTTTAAAATTATTGGGAGGCATATAGGCCCGTAGTTTTATGTTTTGTTGATGGTATAATGGTACACATTTTATAGCTAAAAATTGTAAAAATTGAAAAAATTAATAGTAGATTATGTCACTAGGAGTAAAAGTGGGTCTTTTCGTGCTGAGCCCAGAGATTGACGGCCGAAGCGAAGCTGAGGCCTGCAACTGGGCGAAGCACAAAAAGACCTTTTACTCCGAGTAACATATACTATTTTTTTTTTCAAGCATGCAAGAAATAAGAAATCTATTTAAAAGTGGTTCAGTTTTGCAATTTTCTCTCATCCTCTTTAAGCGGGTCTAGGTACTTACCCAATTAGGGGTGTATATTATTTGTAAAATACATAGAATATGTTAGAATGGTGGTTTTCAATGTTCAATGGTTTTAATGTATTAAATAATAACCAATGATTATGGTAAACTAAGAATTTGTAGCATTATTTTCAATACTAAATTAATAAATGTCACATTGACAGATAAATATGAAGACGCGCATGACATTTACCAGACGAATTCAGAATTCGAGAACCTATGCGATTTCGACTAATAACGGTTTCGGATGGTGCTCTTGAGTGCTCTGAGAGTATTTCTGTCCTTTGTTTTTTCAACAAGAATGTAAAGATGGCAATACACTCAGATCGGTTTATCTGGTGTCATCTATTATTAAAATAATTTTGGTGAATGAAAATCGTTTATATATGCGCCACCATGACACTAGCGGTGACTTTTGACTTTACTTTTACTGCCTAGGACTTTTTTGCTACTTTTTTAGTCTCAGGATTTGAAAGCCCACTTTAGGTGTGCGTATGGAGAAAACAAATGACGTACTTTTAGTCCGCTTGAAAAAAAACATTTTTTTTATATAGTCTACTAAAGAACCAGCACTACTTTAGTATTCTACTAAAGAAATGGCATTTCCCGTCAAATATACTGCCGCATAACAAAATTATTACTTGATTAATTATATAATTATTAATATCTCCTTAACTGCTGTGTTGCCCATTTTGGTAGGTACCTATATTACGCTTTTAGTTAAGACACCCAAGTAACACAATATCATTGTCAACGTTTTAGCACATTCCTATCCCCATTTATGTCTAAAGTAGGAAGGTAAAAATGTAAATAATCGTTATTTCATACTGCCCCGTTAAACACACCTTTACGAACCTGATTTTAGTAGGGTAATAGTTATTTATGTTATTAGTCCGGTAAATCTAGTTTTACAGTAGGAGTAAGATGTTTCCGATAGCCAGGCGATAGCCATACCGTAAAATTTCTTTACGATATCCACTCCTGTAAAAAGCTATTTACCGGACTAAAATCAAGTACGTAAAAGTGTCCTAAATGATACAGTAAGAAGTAAATAGATTTTTACGGTATTGAGTACCGTAATGAAATTTTACAGTGTTGAGTTGAGTACCGTAATGAATTTTCATTACTATACTGAGTACCGTAGCAAAGTTTCATTACGGTACTCAGGACCGTAATGAAATTATACCGATCTTTTCAAAAATATTCGCCGTGCATACCTATTCTCATTTTTCATTAATTTTTCTTGGTAAAACGTATGAAATAAAATGTTGTACGTCATATATCCGGTGACGTTTTTTACAATAGTTGGCTATCGCTTCGTCCGGCAACATCTTACTGCTACTGTAAAAATGTATTTACGAGAATTATAACGTAAATAACTATTGCGTTCAGAATAATTTTACGTAAAAATAATATAAAAAAGAAACAATTACTTTATTAAAAAAGTCCCCGGAGTGTCCCCGTAATTTTTACATTTAGACCATTGTGCGACGGTTAAATATTAAGCGGGTGCCAATTAAAATTAATCAACGTATGACGGTATTTGATACCTGTTTCGGGTTAATCAGTGTTCAAATAAACTAAGCAACAATTGAAACGTAACACACGATTTTGTGGGTCAACTTTGAAGTAAAATTTCTTTAAAAGGGCTAGTCCTATTTTTAAGGGTAATACTAATTCAGATATGGCCATCTTTAGGCTTTCGTACAGGAATAGCCGAAAACCCATACATTTCCTAGAATAGTTACTACGGGGTGGAGAAAAAAGTAATGTAATTTTGGAAAAAGTTTTTCTACGTGTAACTCTGTAGAAAAAATGTGCAGCAACTTTTTTTCTACTGTTACATAAAGAGGGTTGTAACATCTCGGGACGTGTTTGGCTGATTTTCGATTTTCTACCAGAGAGCTTCCAGAAACCAGAGAGTTACCAGAGAGTTTACCAGAAATATCGCTTTTTCGAAAATACCCACTGTCCTCAATATTTGGTGCTGCTATGTCACATGCTAAATCAACACAAAATCATTGACTTTGACGCCAGGATAGACGGTCTTTTCGGGAATGCCATGCAAGACATCGAAGAACACATTCTTGCCTCGGGACCTTTTTCGACTTTTGATGATATCTTCACTAGTTTAGTAATAATCTCACTTAAATAATATAGTTGGTGAAGTTAGCGGGATTAGGACAAATAATGCACCTCTTCTTTATTCGAAAATGGCGGACGTTTCGACTGTTTATTTAGTCTTCATCATGGCTATTCTCACTTAGATTACCCTCTCTAAGTGAGAATAGCCATGATGAAGACTAAATAAACAGTCGAAACGTCGGCCATTTTCGAATAAGGAAGAGGTGCATTATTTGTCCTAATCCCGCTAACTTCACCAACTACTTACAACTTAAGGACGCTAATTACAACAATTAAATAACATAATGCACTTTTTTCATTAACGGAGTTTTGTATGATAATTGACATATATTTTCTTGCAGTCAGTGTCTCTGGTTAACTGTTCAACCCGGATGGACCAAATTCGGACTTAATCAGATATACAGGGATGGATCAAAAATTTTTTCAATTATGCAATATTCAATATTTATTGCACATAATTAGTTTTTTATTGCATTATTAATACAAATTAATGAATTCGCTAATAATCGATTCAGGAATAATATACAGTATAGATAATTAATGATAACTACATCCCTACAGGTTTAAACAACTTGGCCACCTGTTCTGTCAAGCTTTATTGATTAGTTATGCAAAAATTATTTGACACAGTTTCGTTCAACTGAATAATTGAGCACACAATATTTCTCGTGGCTCTGGCACATTTGAGGAAAGTCGTTACTCATTCTTTTCGAAGTTTTTTTTTAAGAATTAATAAAATGGACAAAATAGAAAATTATAGGTGGTGGTAAAACTTAAAAACATTTATAATATCAATTTTTAGAATAAATATAATAATAAATTTCACTTACCCGAAACAAACTATACAATGGAAGTTGGCTTGACAACAATGGAAGGTGGACGTAATGTGAGCTGTGAGGTTATGTTAAAACGTTAAAACACTGTCATGGCGCTCGGGATGCAATTACCGAACTCAACTTTTATGTGAGGTGTGAGGTTATGTTACAACACTGTCATGGGGATATAAATTGAAACGACATTTGTCACCAATGTCAACAAGTGACATTAGTGAGAAACTTTGGGTAACCTTGCAAATTATATCAACAATATCTTGAGAAATATGGTAAAAGTTATATTTTTCCTTTGATCAGATTAGTTAAAGAAAAAGCGGCCGCTTTGGCCATACAGGCCTACGTTGCTATAAGGGGCCAAGCGCTTTGTTTTTCTATGAGAAATCTTTTAATTAGGTTAGTTCAGGTTAGGTTAGGTTAGTTTAGGTTGGTTCAGGTTAGTTCAGTTCTAGTTTTCTTTTGGTTAGTTTACTTTAGTTATGATTTTTCTTTGATCAGGTTAGTTTAGGTTAGACCAGGTTAGTTCAGTTCTAGTTTTCTTTTGGTCAGGTTAGTTCGGATTAGAAACGACTATAAACTCCAAAGTAGTGCGTTTTACCCTATTTTTCAAGATAATCTACATAATTTACAAGGTTACCTACCCAGAGTTTCTCAAAAATGTCACTTGTTAACATTTGTGAGAAATGCCATTTCAATTTATTGACAGTGTTTTAACATAACCTCACACCTCACATAAAAGTTGAGTTCGGTAATTACATCCCGAGCGCTCGTTACATCAGTCTATCTCACTCTAACTTGTTAAGATTTTTAGAGATGGTCTGTGTCCGCAGCACTCGGATGGAATTACCGAACTCGGCTTACGTTAGTCAAGTTAGCTTCCATTGTATAGTTTGTTTCAGGTAAGCGAAATTTATTATTATATTTATTCTAAAAACTGATATTTACATAAATGTTTTTAAGTTCTACCGCCACCTATAATTTTCTATTTTGTCCATTTTATTAATTCCTAAAAAAAAAAATTTCGAAGAAAATGAGTAATAACGACTTCCCTCAACTGTACCAACCCCACTTCTCGTTTACGATAATGCCACGTTTAACGTTTTTGGAAATGGAAAATATAGTAAGGTAATTTTTGTTCTTTAATTTCCTTTAATTATTATCATTAGCAGGCAGTACGAATTTATTACACTAGGAGCGATGGGTCACACCCTTGAAAGTGTAGCGCTACTCTACAACTGTTCGAAAACGACGGTTTATCGAGTTTTATGTAGACAGCAGCAATATGGAGACGTAACATACCGACATGGAGACGGTCGCAACCGAATTACAAGTAGGAGAGATGACAGGAGAATTATGCTGGCCGTAAACAGAAGAAGAACATTACACCACCACTCAAATGAGAGCCATAACTGGTATCCCTGTTTCATCTCAAACAATTCTCAAAGACGCCCCCTGCATGAGAGGGTCCTTCAAGCTAGGAGACGTGCTGCTTGTCCTTTGCTACAACTGCACAATAGAGCTGCCAGAAGAGCTTGGGCAGCTGAGCACACTAATTGGGGAATGGTAGAAAGGGGTAGATGCTTATTTGTGAATGAATCAAGATTTTGTCTTTATCGGTTAGACGGGCGAATTTTAGTATGGAGCGGGAGAAAGGTATAGAGAAGAGCATATGGAGCCGAGAGTAGCATTTGGAGGGGGTAGCGTGACTCTGTGGAGTGGAATAAATTAGAGTGGAAGAACTGAATTGGTTAGCTTAGTGGGTGAAACCATAAATGCAAGGAGATATAGAGACTTGTGCGTGAAAAATATTATTGTGCCCTACGCCAGAGAATTTGGGGATGATTTTATTTTAGTCGTTGACAATGCTAGACCACATCGAGCTAGAATTGTCACTGGAAGAAAGGAGTGGCCTGCGCGGTCACCTGAAATAAATCCCATAGATCACGTGTGGAGTAAGCTAAAATTAGGAGTAACTCAAGAGCAGATCGATTTTCAAAAATTGGATGAATTGGTGAATGCAATTCAGAATGCGTGGGAAGCCATTCCCCAAAATTTTATAACATATATCATCGATAGTATGCTTAGGCGGGTGAAACGAGTGTTAATGGCTCGAGGAGGTTCAACAAAATATTTAATTTTGCTGCCCACTTTTTTTGTTGAAAAAAACGCTTGCATTACAATAATTTTCTATACATCTAACAATACTGTTGTGAATAAATATTTTAGAAATGTGGAGAAGCGCATGATAACAAAAATTTCTGAGAAAACTCTGAGTGATAAATTATGAGAGATGAGAGGTGACTGAATATAAAACAACCTGCTTAATTCCAGAACCACTGTTTTTGGAGGGGCAAGTTCTTTAAACTTCCTAAATATACCCGATAGTTGAATTAGTATAAATGGTCTTTAAAAGTAGGTACACATACCAAATCTGGTTGTTGACAGACGTGCAAAAAACATGTTATTATTCAACCATCAATATCAGGAACAATAAAAAAATGTTTCGACACAAAAAGCAAAGGGACGTTTTCAAGGCATGTGTGCGCAAAATGGAATGTAGGTATCATTAATTACCTACCTATACTGTATGTTATTTCTGAATCGATTAATAGTGAATAGATTAATTTATATTAATATTGAATTAAGAAACTAATTATGTGTGATAGATATTGAATATTGCATAATTTCAAAAAAAAAGATACATCCCTGTATATCTCATCAAGTCCTAATTTGGTTCATCTGGGTGGAACAGTTAACCGGAGATACTGACTGCAAGAAAATATATGTTAATTATCATACAAAACCCCATTAATGAAAAAAGTGCATTATGTCATTTAAGTGAAATTATTATTAATCTATTGAATTTATCATCAAAAATCGAAAAACGTCCCGAGGCAAAAATGTGCTCTTTGATGTCTTGCATGTCATTGCCGAAAAGACCGTCTATACTGGCATCAAAGTCACAAATTTTGTGTTGATTTAGCAAGTTAGCCAATTTTTGCTAAGTTTTAACTTTTTAGACCCCACTATATACGAGGTCTGTTCAAAAAGTATCGCGAATTTTGAATTTCCGCGGGGTACGTATATTTGATTTTTGATTTTTTTGTACCGTTATGTTGGTACTCGTTTCCTTATGTTACTTATGCTGACAAGGTCGACAATTTTGAATGTTTAGTTAATTTTTGACAGCTGTTTTGCTGGGATGTGTTTTGGCTCGTCTTCGATTTTTGCCTATTCCAAAAAAAAAAAAAATTGATCAAAGAACCTGTATCAAATTTTGTGTGAAAAACAAAATAAAGTGCGCGGACGAATTCCGAATGTTGACTATGGCATATGGCAAAGCTATCTTGGACCAAAGCGACGTTTATTGGTGGTAGGTACAAAATGTTCTCAGAGGGCCGAGAAGATGTGAATGACGAAGAGGGAGCCGGACGCTGGAGCACGTCAACAACAGACGAAAACATTGATTAAGTGAAGAAAAAATTATTAGTCAATCGTCGAATCACCGTTAGAAAAGTTGGTGAGGACCTAAACATATCTATTGGCTCATGCCATTCGATTCTAACCATTGATTTGGGCATGAGTAGGGTCGCCGCAAAATTCGTGCCAAAATTGCTCAATTTCGACCAAAAACAGCATCGCGTTAACATTGCTCAGGAGATGTTGGACTCGGTCCGTGACGACCCAAATGTGCTTCAGAGGGTCATAACTGGTGACGAATTATGGGTTTATTTCCAAAACTGAAGAGGACCATGAAAGGACGACGCTACGCCACGATTGAGGAGATAAAGACGGCATCGAAGGCGAAGCTGAACAAGATCACAGAAAATTATTTTTTTAAGTGCTTCGAGGATTGGAAAAAACGTTGGCATAAATATATCCAAGAGGAATTACTTTGAAGGGGACAAAATAGATATTCATAAATAAATAAATACTTTTTGAAAAAATATAAAATTCGCGATACTTTTTGAACAGACCTCGTATCTAAATTAATATATAATTATTGTATAGTGAAAACACAGTTCGCCAAGAACCTGCTGCATACGCCCAGAATGAAAACGGGTGTAAATTTCTGGCTCAGGATACATAGCAGCGCCAAATACTGAGGAAAGTCGGTATTTTCCAAAAAGCGATATTTCTGGTGAACCCGAAAATAAATCGAAAATTGGCCAAACATGTCCCGAGATGTTAAAACCCTCTTTATGTAAAAGTTGCTGACATTTTTTTTCTATGGAGTTACACGTCAAAGAACTTTTTCCAAAATTAGAACTTTTTTCTCCACCCCGTAATAATTATTGTATGAAACGTATATACCTGGATGATAGCCTAAAGATGACCCTATCTGAATTAGTACTACTCTTAAAAATCGGTCTAGCCATTTTAAAGGAATTTAACTTAAAAATTGACCGACGAAATCGTATGTTACGTTTCAATTGTAGCTAAGGTGTAATTTTATCAGAATTCAAAATACCGGCCCTTAGACTCTTAGTTTTGCATCTCCTCTTATTCTCCTTTGGTTTGTACAATAGCTTCCATTTCAATCACTTCCGCTTCCTCAGGTTTGAGTACTTTCTTGAATAAAACTGTTTCCGCCTCTACTAGTTCAGGCTCCGTGGTTGTTTTTTCTTTAAAACAACTTTTAAAGTCTCGGGAGATCTTTTTTTTTCTTAGGTTTAGGTTTAGAAACTGCCGCTGTAGGTTCTTCTTCTTTTGTAGTTCTCTTTGTCTTTTTTTTATTATATTTTTTAATTAATCAATTTTTGTCTTTGGGTAAAAGCAGCTCCTCTAGAGCTTCCTTCTTTGGGTTTGCTTGTTTTTTCTCTTTTTTCAAGTCTTTATAAATATTAAAAAAAAACCTATTGCTTTGTTTGATTTGAGCAACTTTTCTTTGTTTGTTTTAGATTTTGCGCTGTCTGGACGATCTTAACCACATTCTCTTCTTTTCAATTCCCCTTTTTCAGGTTTGGGTAATTTCTTCAATAAAACTGTTTCGGCCGCTATTTCTTTAGGCTCCGCTGGTTGTTCTTTCTTTAATACAACATTAACAGTTTTCAAAATTTCTTCTTCTGTCTTCTTCTTAGGTTTAGGTTTATAAACTGCCTGTCTATATTTTTTTTTTGGAGTTCAATTTTTATCTTTTGGTAATGTAAGAGCCAGCCTCCTCTGAAGCTTCGTTCTTTGGTCTTCCACAACAAAAGTAAAATAATTTAAATTCATAAATGCATTGTGACCAAAATTTTTAATTGTCGTGCTTATTTCCTGTAGTTTTATTTAGTTTTACTGTCTGCATGGGATTTTATATTAGTCTATAACTTTGAACTTTTTCTAAAAACTGCACGGTATAAATGGCCGGTAACTATTGTTGGTTGTTGTTATTATGTTGCACACACCCTGTACCTTCTGTTAAAGAACGCCAACGTTTCGACTATGTTGTAGTTTTGCGAGTTTTTCCAACCCCTTTCGTTTAATATAAAACTATTTAATTATGACGTACTTAATGACTATTATTCTTCATAAAAGATAACCTTGAAAAAACCAAATATTTTTCTTATTTTTTTTTTCAATTTTTTATTTGCATTTGCTTAATAACTTTTGTATTTATAATAAAATATAGTACGTTATTACCAAAGATAGTTATGTTTGTTAATTACAGTATTTAACTACATAACCAAACAACATTAATTAATTGTGTGCACTTCCCGGAACTAAGGCTTTAAGTAATACCTTAAAATATTCAGAGAAATTATTTCCCCGTATTTCAACAGTTGGGTAGGTTTCTATAAATTAAAAATTCATCCAAAAATAATTTTCCTGAACGTAATATAACTTCTAAATTTTTAATGACAAATAGGCAATAAACCATAAATGACTTGTGTAAAACCTGAGCTTATAAATAATTGTATTAATGACTATTCCAAAGTAATCCATCGTTTTGATGTCATTAGGGTTAGGGTCAGAAATGGGTAATTCAGCTAATTTGAATCGAATTTGAAAATTTCAGGGAATTAATAATTTAATGTCTTGTAAACATAATGATCTGATATTGAAGCATAACTTTTACATCTATGACATACTAACTTTTGTAATAAAATGTTCAAATAAAATACGCTTACTATACTCGTATAAGCAAAACATAAATTTAAAAGAATTATTGATTTACTGTAGTAGTGGATATTTAAATCAACAATGAGCCAGATGTATTCACATAAATTCTTATGTTAGCATTTGTTATCAAAGCTTGATACTGGTTGGTGATTGCCATATTTTCAAACACATCGAACAAAGACTGTGTTTAATTTGTGCTGTTGTGAAATATGTTCACTTCCACATGCGCAATTTCCCAAGGGCAACAGCTTTTTCATTGGTTTAAATTTATATAAACACTAAACTCTTATCTTATATCAATTTTCCGTATTATCGATTTTAGTTCTCCGTTATCTCGATTTAATCATGCAGTTACTCCTATGGTGAAATTTAATAATTAGATATTATATTTCTGGTGTGCATGTCAGCATAACATACATAAAAAATGTGCTCCAATCAAAGGGGCTTTTTGGTCTCTGGACAACATTTTAGTGACTAATATAGTTAGTATATTGTTACCTTCAATACTTCAAAACTACGTAAGGCAGCACAGATTGTTATCAATTATGGAAAATGGGAGAATATAGTAGTGTTCGACTATGAAAAGGTTAAATAAACAAAATCCTTACTCATATCTTCATAATGTTCATATTCTTTTGCTAAAGTTTACTTTCTGATAGAAAAAGAACACATCCTGAATTATTACTTTCTTTGAGTGTTGATATATTTCACACAAAAATAATGCTTGTTGAAGTATTCTGAGAAACCCCTTTATTCGGCATGTGTGCTAACAACTAACAGAAATGTTCTACTCATGATGAGTTAGTGGTTTTTCCATTATAGTTGGTGGGAATTGAAGAAACTTAGTTGAGCGTATTGTCAAATACATTTCCCAACAAGTACAACATTGGAGTGATTGCTGGTAGAATTATGAGTTTGTCATTAAGTTTCCAAGCAAGAAATGCCTTATTTAGACAATACGCTTTTTATTGCTTCAGCCTTCCTTTCGAATGCCTTAATTGCATAGGCAGAATATCAAAAAAAGTTACAGTTTGAGTTGGTGTTTTGTTTAAGGAATACATATAACCTTAAATAAAATTCCTAAAACAAAGCTGTCATTTTTAGTATTTACATTAAAGAAGTCTGAGCAACTTACTTTTCATTTGTTTGTAATCACAAACGAAATATAGGAGAAGATTTAAAAAATGATATGGTTTATATGTACGAAATTTAAATCTTTCATGGCGTGACAAAACACATTCACTTTCCACGTAGTATGTGATCCCTTCATCAAATTGAAAACCAATTTGTGAAAACAGAATCTATAGGGTTTTTGAAATCGATTTATATCGATAAATGGTAACTTAGGTTGATATACAAGGTATTAAGAATTCTTTCGGCAAATCAAAAAATTGATCCCAGTTTCCAAAAAGAATATTCATATATTTCCTCTTTTTGTCGAAAAATATTTTTTTTTATTTTCATTTGAACCCTGCTATACAATAATCACAACATTAAGCAAACAGGAACTTTATGACATGATAGCGCTCGCTTTTAGTCTGTAGATCTTTCGCCTACAGCTGCGGCAGACATTATCAAAAGTGAAGTGATCTCCCATGCTTTCCGACGTTGACTGATTCAACTGTGATGAGCTGCGTGGTATTTATTCCCCCGCCGTCGCGCTGCAGTGGTGGGACTGGAGTGGGGGTAGTGGTGGCGCAGGGTTTCGGCGCACTTGATGTATGTCGTAGAACTCGCTTACAGTCTACATTTAGAAACGTAATTTTCTCCTTCCTGTTGAAATTGTTGTCGTGTTTAAAGATCTCAATGGCCTCCTCATTAGTCTCGGATAGAAGCGCTGAGACTGATATATGATATCCACCTCGGTGAAAAGGATGTCGTGACCTTCGCAGAGAGCGTGCTCTGCTACTGCTGACTTTTGTGTTTGTCCCATCCTGCAACTCCTCTTATGTTCCGTAACCCTCGTGTTGACACTAGTGCCAATGTATACCGAGCCACAGCTGCATGGAACTCGGTAAACTCCGGGTGCCGATAGGGAATTTCTGCGGTCTTTGGCCGATCTCAAGCTCTGTTGTATTGTACGAGTGGGTTTAGTGATAGTTTTAACATTGTGCCTTTCCAGTAGCCTGCCGATCCTGCCCGTTACTTTGTGGATGTATGGTAAATTGGAAATTGACTCCGGCTTCGAAAAGCGGAAAACACTTTAGATTGTATTTTGACCGGCCGTGAAAACCTTCACAGTCTTATAATTATAATACGGTCCAGATTCGTACAATGAGAGCCTGTGTTTTGGGATTAAATAGTTTAATGTTCTGCTTCATCAACCCTTTGGTTCAGATCTTTTAGAAAATAGTCTCTATTCTTAAAGAAAAATATTATTTCATTATTGATCATAGATCGCATAAACTGTAACTTCATTCCTGAATATTTACCCCTACATGAGTCCGTGATACGCATACTTAAAATTGTTCGTAACGCTCGCTTCTGACAAACGAATAATTTATTAAAGCCCTCGCATTTATCATAAAGAACTATACCGTATCTAGATGACCCTCGAAATTGGCATAATATCATCTTTTTGTTCTCAGCTTCTCCTTCTTAGAGGTTGCTGATCATCATGGATATTTTAACTTTAGAGGCAGCTGTCCGAAATAGTTCAACAGATGTGAGGACAAAACCAGTCTCGCAGGTTACGTAGCCAGGAAATTCTACGTCGACCGACGCTTCTGCGTCCCACGATCTTCCCCTGCATGATGAGCTGCAGATTTTAATATTTTGAATTACGCGTAACATGCCCAAGAAACTCTAGTTTTCTAATCTTAATTGTGAAAAGAATTTCCATTTCCTTATCCATTCTTTCCAGAACTTGTTCGTTCGTAATGCGGTCCATCTATGAGATCTTTTAACATTCGGCGCTACACACCACTCAAACGAGTCCAGTCTCTTCGATGTTTCCTTGTTGAATGTCCATCCTTCAAGACCATAGTAACACTGTAACGACGTAACACCGCACCATTCTCACTCTCAAAGTCAAAGGTAAATCTCGGGCTGTCAGCACTTTTCTCAGTTTCATAAATGTTGTCCCCGCTTGCTCAATTCTTGACAAGATTTCTTGTTTGTGTGCAACATTTTCATTTATGATAGTTCCTAGGTATTTGAAGTGATGGACTTGCTTACCATCTTATTGCGTATAGTCAGCTGACCACTAATGTTCCTTTTGGATATTATTAGCATTTTTGTTTTATTGATATTAATATTTAGCCCATAATCTTCGCTAACTGCTGTTACTTTGTCTACCAGTGTCTGCAGATCTTTGAGGCAGCTTGCTATTACAGCGATATCGTCAGCGTTCCTGATGTTGTTGACAGTTCTGCCATTGATTGCTATACCCACCAACTCCTCTTCCAATGCCTCCCGAAAAACCAACTCAGAGTAAATATTAAATAGCATAGGAGAGAGAACACAACCTTGTCTGACTCCCTTCCGAATACTAATTTGTTCTGTCAAAGCATTGTCATATTTCACTCTAGAAGTTTGCCCCCAGTAGAGATTTGATATTATTCGGACATCGTGGTAATCAATACCAAGTCCTTGGAGTATATCCAGAAGCTTTTCATGCTTGACATTGTCGAACGCCTTACTATAATCTATGAAGCATACGCAAAGGTCTTGGTTTACATCTAGGCATCTCTGAGACAAGACATTCAAAGCAAAGATGGCCTCTCTCGTGCCCATTCCGTTGCGGAATCCAAATTGTGTGTCTGATGTTTCAGCCTCACATTTTTTGCATATTCTAGTATGTATATTTTTTATAAAGATCTTCAGGACCTGACTCATCAAACTTATTAGTCTGTGATTATCACACTTTGACGCTCGAGATTTTTTCGCGATAGGAACAAAGGTGGAAAGCAGCCATTATCTGGGAATTACTCCTGATGTATAAATGTTATTGACTAGATCCACTATGACACTGATTGAACGCTCATTCAGCAGTTTCAAGACCTCTCAATGCACCTCATCTGGCCCTACTGCTTTACCGGATTTTGAGGTTTTGATGGCATACTTTACTTCTTCCTTCGTTATTTCTGGAGCGTTCTCTGATATAGTTATGTCATATGTCTCCGTTCTTTGGTCATCAAACAGTTGAGTTATATATTGCTGCCACAGTCTCAGTCTGGCATCGGAGTCAGCAACCAGTGCCCTTTTCATCTTTTAGTGTACCCGTTTTCTTCTCTCTCACCCCACCGATGACTTCTTTTATTTTTTTATGTACGCCGAAACTGTCGTACTTCTGTTCTAATTCTTCAATTTCCTTGCACCTTTCAGTCATCCAGATCACTTCTAATTGTGTTCTGTATCTCCTTGTACTTGGTGTTATCTCTGCCCTTGTACTACTTCTTTCTTCCATCAGTGCAAAAATTTCCTCATCCATTTCTGCCTAGTTCTGTTCTTGCCCTTAACAATGGTTTCTTGTTGTGTTGTTATTATTGCTTCATTAATTTTGGTCCACTTTGCTTCTTCACCCAGATCACCAACACTTTCTTCCTGGAGTTTATGGAGTCTATTATTTACGTTATTAGTTACAGCAGTTCGGACTTCTGGTTGTCATATACTTCGGATATTTAAACTGATGTTTTCTGCTTGGGACTGTCTCCTCTTTAACCTCCCATACATATTCATTACTATGGGGTTGTGGTCATTTCCGACGTCCGCTCCAGGGTATGTTTTCACTGATTTTATGCTATTTCGGAATCTCTTGTTAACAAGGATGTAATCAATCAATACTGACTACTAATTCCTCTTCGATACAGAACTGCAGCATTCGATCTCCTTGTTCGTTCCTCTCGCCCAATCCAAATTGGCCAGCATACCCTCCACAGCTGCCCCCTCCAATCTTGGCATTGAAGTCTCCAATTACAATAGTTACCTCTCGTTTTTTTGTAAGCTTAAGGATGTTCTGAAGCCCTTCATAAAATACCTCTGCGTCTTGAAGATGCAGAACTATTCGTTTTGGCAAAATTCTATAACGAGCGACGAAGCAAATGTTTGTGCTAGAAAAAGAAAAATACGATAAAACTCCTTCCCTCTCAGAAATTTATAACCAATTTGATTCTTTTATTATAGAATATTTGCTATAATTTGTCCCTAAATCCATCCCAAATATATGTTTCTTGATTTAAGAAAATCGCAAATTTCTTGATATTTGTCATCATATAGTGCTGGCTTTCGTTTGTTGGTCAGTACCTTCATTAATTTAAACATTTATTAGCCTGCACGTTCATTAATAAAATGACACGCACACATTTTTATGCATAGTCAATTAAAATACTTGGGTATTTAGTTTCTTCATTACTCACCAACTCAACCAATGCTCACATCCGGATTAAGAAAGGGTGGGAGGGAGAGAGGAGCTTCCGTTGTGTCTAGACTATTCTAGATCAGAAGAGATGAAACTAGATCAGTATAGATGAAAAGATATGAGACTAAATCCGAAGACACAATCCCAGATCAGAAGTAGAAAGTAGAACAGAAGGATTCAGGCTTGAGCTCAAAGAAATCAGAAAGGATCAGAGCTGATGATACGAGATTAGACTAGTGAATTTCCAATAACGAAGAAGATTCCAACGCTTACGAGGAATCAGACGAGGTTGGACACACCACATAAGTGGTCCTATTACTCGAGCTATAAAAGAGTCCTAGTGTGTTTTTTGGCATCCAAGTGTAGGTACTATCACAATAGATTAGTCATATGACGGACAGAAAGAGACTTGGAGAATTGTCACCGAAGTGGGGGCTAGCGTCATTAGCCATGGTGCTGTGGACCTCAACGTGTCTGCTTCAAACAGCGCGATTCTGATGATTATTTGGACAGTGTTGAAGTGAACAGAACGTTTTTTATGATGACTTTAACTGATCTGGGGGAGCTGAACGAGACTATGGCGAGTATAAGAAATTAACAAACGAGAAGTAATGATGACATTACTGTGGATTTGGATTTTAGAGTGGCAAAGCCGTCTTCTCCTTTCTCGACAGTCTCTTCTTGAGGTTGAATCGGGGGTATCGGCATGTTGTGATTCGACTAGGGCCCTCCATTGTGTGAATCATGAAACTGCTGATATAGAGGGTGTGACGGTGGTGTGATGTCAAGTCCTGAAGCGATCGACTGTGGAGTACTACAGTTTTGGAACCAATCCTCTCTGTACTGTACATCAATTGCAAGTTCTCAATAGACATAAGGAGAAAATTTACTTTTTCTAATTCGGTTTGTTTAGCTCGATATTAAAACACTGAAAACATTACTGTTCCAGCCTCATAAACGCATCGCTATAGTTATGTTTGCTCTGTTGCGGTGGTATTGGTAAAATATGACGTTAAGTTGCGGCGGCAAAAGAAATGTCAAACAATATTCAACCATATTCAATGTCAACGTCTCTCTGATAATTTATTTTGGAGGAGCAAAAATTACTAAACCGTTTAAAAAATGAATTATTTTTATTTTTTGTTCGTTTTTATCCATCTCAATAGAAAAAATAGTATAAGATACCCGTGTTCCACAAAGCCACTGTCGCACTCATCCCTTTCAAATCGAGGAGCAAAGCGACGAGGAACACTGAGATCTGTGCGCCAATGGGCTTTGTTATGAAACTTGTATCTAGAGCTTCACGAGACCACGAGATAAGTCTCGGTCTCGGTCTCGTACGAGACCGAGACCGAGATCGAGACCGAGAATTTAATATCGACTTCGAGACCGAGACCGAGGCTGTCTAGGTCTCGATCTCGTTCTCGGTCTGCGAAACCGAGACCGATACTGCCAATCGAGACTCTCGAGAGCCTCGGTCTTGAAAAATATCATTCGTTTGCAAGACTTTAGGTATTATATAATCAGCAGGCGGGGTCCTTATAATAGTGCGTTGCATATAGCTATTCTTAGTACGAAAAGCATATTTTTTATAAAAAATATGTTTAGTAAGCATCAGTGGCAACCTACGGGCAGGTCTAATGCAGTTTTACATTAAACTGAACTGAACTAACCTGATTCTACATTGGAAATTGGAACCCTCAATAATTTCAAATTTTATTTTTAAGTAAACATTTATACACAAAAAAGACCATTTCTCTGAAAACTGTGCGTTATAACTCAATAATTCAGAAGAAAATTGAATATGCAATTCAAACGTATAAAGATTTTTTGACATACAAGTTTTTTTGAGATCGATACTCGAGTTGCTACAACAAGACCGAGACCGAGACTCAATTATAAATTTGAGACCGACACAGAGAGTATGTAAGTCTCGGTCTCCGTCTCGGTCTCGTAAAACCCTATAAGAATTAGTCCGATACTAAAAATCAGGAAATAATATAACAACTTGTAAAATAACAAAATAGAAAAATAAAATAATATACAAAGAATACTAACTAGAACATTTAAAAGCAGTAACAAGCAAAGAAGAGAATAAAACTTTACAAAATCAGAAAAAACAGAACATAAACTGATATATATGGAAAAACTGTTAAATAAAATAAAGCAGTCTAGAAATTTCACAATTAGTATGAAATAAATTAGAAGTCTATCTGGTAAATATTGTCAAGTAAGACAGGTAGCAAACCAATTCACACTGAAGAGAAAACATAAAGGGAAATTAAGAAAAAATATTAAATTTGGGAAAAGGAGAAAAAGTAGGTCAAAGAGAGTATGGAAAGAAGTAGAGAATATAAAAGTAAAGAAAAAATTATGGATATTACAAATACTGAATAGGTTCTTGAAAAACCGAAAGAGAGCCAATTAAATTCAACATAAAAAAACGGCAATTGAGAGAAAAAGCAGATGAGCTAAAATTAGAAAAATTAAAGAAGAGCAGAAATTTTTTCAAAGAAAAAACAGTATAAAACGCTCAAAAACAAAGTAAGAAGTAATAGAAAAAATAGTAAATGATCTAAAATAGAAAGGAGTAAACATTTTGCGAATGGAAGAATAGACGTAAACCAACTAGAGAGAAGAAAGGGAATGTAATTGGCAAAAGAAAATGCGTTGAAATAATAAAAAAATATCAAAAGGAAAGTGGCTGAAAAATAATTCAATAAGTTTTCTGCAAATTAGAAAAAACGTAAAATGACTATTTAAAAAAATAGTAAATGAAGCAAATGTCTTATAAATATGGAAAATATCATGGAGTAGAAACAATACAAATTAATCATACAAAGAACAAAGCAGGTCAAAAGCAGTGCGAGAATTAAAAGAAGTGGAGCTTGATGAATAAATATAAAACAACCGATATGTAAACGGTGAAAAGATGTATGAAGAACCAAAAAAAGAAAAATAATAAGAACTTGGAAAAGAACAATATAATGCGTTAAACATGCAGAAGAAGGCTAAAAAGGAGTGTGAGGCAAAAACGGATTTAAAACTAAATAAAAACGAAAAATTAGGCAAAATTAAAAAAGTTACAATTCGTCAAAAGGTTCTTAATAGATGGTCCGATATTAAATCTTAAAAATCAGACCCCTTCGGTGGACGATTTTTAAGCACTTATAACATCGAGTTTTTGACCAATTTTTTGAAAAATTCCTTTAAGGGTTAATTTCATTAAAATTGAGTTTGTTACGTTCTTAGTGAATTGCAGACGTGCCATTCTCATCAAAAATAGCCAAAAAAATCTGAAATTTATTTAAACTTGACCAAAGAAGGGGGGGGGGGGGGCTAGAATGACGTTTTCCTCAATTTTCAAGTTTGACCGACTATAACATTAAAACGAGTAGACCGATGGGAGTGAATCTAACTGTTTTTTGTTCTTCTTGATGACTTCTTTTAAAATCGACTTTTTGGCCAATGTTCAAAAAATTTACTTTCAGGGTTAATATAATTAGGATTGAATATGTTACGTTCTTAGTGAATTGCAGACGTGCCATTCCTATCAACAACACCAAAAAAAATGTCTGAATTTTTTTGAACTTGACTTAAGGGGACGAACTTTAGAACGAAGCCACCGATGGGAGTGAAGCCACCTGTTTTTTGCTTTTAAAACTTTTAAACTTTTAACTTTAACACTTTTAAAATCGAGCTTTTGGTTAATTAAAAAAAACTACCTTAAGGGTAAAGTTCATTCGAATTGAGTTCTTTACGTTCTTCGGGAATTGCAGACGTGCCTGTCCGATCAAAAATACCAAAAAAATGTCCCAATTGTTTTTTAATTTGACCAAAGGAGGGGGGGATGTTACGACTTTTTTCTCAATTTCCAACTTGGACTCCCTGTAACTTTAGGACGTGTTGAAAAGTAGAAAAAGGCGATGTTTGTGGGACTCGCGAAAGGAGTCGTTTTGTAATACTCACGAGGAGAATTCTTCCTTTGGGGACCCATGAAGAGAGTGCGTTTTTGGGGGGACTCACGAGGAGTAGTGCGGGGGCAGCGCTCGGGCTGCATGGAGGTCGACACTATGCCGGAACGATGAACGACCACCATTAGGTACCAGCCCACTGTTTAAAAGTAGAAAATGGAGTTTGAGCGACTCACGAGAAGGGTCAGTTTGTGGCTTCGGTGAAAAGAGCCGAGAAGGAGTGTCGTTACGCCGTAAGGACGAACGATCACCAGCCGAAATCACCAGTAGAAGCCCCAGCCAAGTTCAATTTTTAAAGTAAGGCAAGATTCCATAAGTCTTTTGGCCCCCATAAGGCCGACCGGAGTTACGAGGCCCGTTTAATTGAGTGGTGAGGTATAGTGCTGGTCTATCTTAAATTTAGGAAACATCCATTGTGTATTTTTTGGCGTTGTTTTCTGTATTCATATTTTCGTTGTCCCAAATTTGCTAGAGTTGGTAACTTTTATATTTCAGACGCTAGCCCCTCCTAGCTTAAAACGCCCCGTTTTCTTTTTTAAAAAATCAGCATAGGACCCTTCGGTGGAGGTAAGGTAAGCCCCGGTACCCAAACCGTAAAAGTTCAGTAAAGTTAATACAGTACGATTTTAATTCAGAGACAATACTATTGTTCGATGATGCAGCTATACTTTTTGGCATTTTGTTTTAGGAAATGGCGATTAGTGACAGATCTTTATGGAGGACTTTTCTAAGGTGAAGAAATGGAATGATGCTAATTCACTTTCACTAAACTTAAACAAGGCCGCGGCCATGACCTTTGGTTGCCGCCCGGGAGAGATCTGTGAATCTCTGGTTGGTCTGAAAATAGATTTTTAGGAGTCGGTACATCAAAAGCATGTTAGCTTGTTTGCTATATGGCAATCGATCAGTTGTTTGGCTGTGCAAACGATTTAAAAATATTTAGATAATAATATTGCCAAAAACGAGTATTTCGCCCTATGTTAGTATCATTTGGGACAATAATTTTTTTCTGGGAAAAATGGGTCGTTACTCTATGTTGATGGTTTGTTTGTGCTAAAGAAACGAACGGTTAGATATATTTGGGCGGCAAGAGGTAAGACATTCTGTCAGCCTTAATTCCTTAAGCATGAAAGTCTGACATAACTAGTTTTTTTAAATTGCTAACTTGATATTTAGAAAGCATGCTAATGACATTCATCTTGATTTAGTAGGTAGGATTCGTATGATACACATCATTCTCTTGCCAGTTCTTAGGAGGGCTAGAATGCTATGGCTCCATTATAGTTATGGGCAGAAGAGTTTTTAACTGGCTACAACTCCAAGATTTTTTTTTGGGAATAAACTGAAAATGCATGACCAAGCATGATACTAGTGTAATTAGAAACTCAATTAATGCTGTATTCTTGTTTCATTGGGTTTTTTTTTTCTGGCACTTGCGATCCATTTTCTGGTGGCACTGAAGCTGTCACTAATTGTACCCTCTCGCTCGTTTCAACTCATCAGTCCTGTGTTCTCAAAGAAATCAAGAGTCAACTAACCTGACGGTGATCCCTGTTATATTGATCCAGTATCCACATCTTGCATTCTGGATATTGTTCGCTTCTCATCTGGTGTATGTATTTTCTCAGTGAACCATGTTCTGTGATCAGATCAACGACTTTCCTCAATTGCTTCTTTGCCAGATTCAAGAGTTCATTTGCCCTCATTTGGGATCTATATCCCATGAACATTTGCCATCATACCAGTATGAGTTGTGTTGTTTTCTCAGTAGTTCCCTTACTGCTATCACAGCTGTTTGCTGTGCTACGCATCACGTCGGTTCTGGTCCTATTAGTTTCTACTTAGGTCCCTTTTTGGATACGTTGCACCATACATTTAAACAAGTTTTGCGCCAATCAAAAGCCACTTCTTTGATCAACAAATTTTTTGAAAAGGAAATCCTTCAGAAGAACGAAATACTTGTCACGTTCATTATCCGGTGGGATAAATTCAATAATTCGATTGTTAAAAACTGTGCTAAATACCTAAAAAATAATCTAAAAACTTTTTTTTTATTTTTCGATCTATATATGGCAAGTGACACCTCATTGTTGCTTCAACTCAGGAACTCGAACATAAACACTGAAATCGTGTCTCTCCATTCATAAAGGAGAACTCTCCAAAAAGATATAAAAATCAATCAAAAAATCACAAAAAACCGAAGAAAGAATTGAAACAATTTGTCTCAATTTTTAAGTTGAATTTGACAACTGATACTTCAGGGGCTAAGAACTTCGAAGAAGATGCTCGCTCATTAACACAGAGTTTATGTATCTCCCTTTATAAAAAGGGAGCAAAAAAACTGAAAAAGAGCGAATAAAAGGACTGTGCAAGTTTGCCAAAAAGCGACTCGGAAAAGTTTGTATTTACTTACAGGTTCATATTTTGGCTCCTGTCATGGAGTCTCTGAAAAATAAACCTTAAAAGAAACGACGCTAAACACATGTCACATTTATGTTACGTTATGTGACAGTGGGGTGAACATATTATTAACTTATCCTCTTTTAAACCAAATATTTACACTGAAGTTTCATTGAAAAAAATTACTTTTTCACGTCCAAATATCGAAAGAAAATTTTATAACAGTTAGGTACAGTGCGTTTCATTAACTTTGATAACATTTTGATCAGCTGTAACTTTTTTGTTCTTAAATATATCGGAATGAAATAAAAACCATATTGCATAGTTGACTAGCAAATTTTGTCCTATTGGAAGAAAAAAACAAAAGACCACTGATTTCGAGAGATCTTAACCTTACTCCTAATTTTTTTAATGGAACGCCTTGTATATTGTTGGATATTTGGATTCTACTCAAAATTCCAAGTATATTTTATAAAGCATACCCTAAACCGCTTCTGAGAAAATGGCGTCTGTATAAGTAGGTCATACGTATAAACATAAAACAATACAAAGCAAAGTAAATTTGAGTGGTGGTATTAAACAAATAGTCAATTAAACATGTCAAATTATCATAGCGTAAACGTAACGTGCCCACACATTTTCTGTACAGAATTAGGCAGTGTTCAGTTTTTGTGGTTTAATATAAGTCTGAAAATGTACGGGCACGTCGACGTGCCCCCTCATTTTTAAGCATTCCGAAAATGTGTGGGCACGTAAACGTAACATGTCCACATATTTTCTGTACAGAATTTAGCAGTGTTTAGTTTTCGTTGTCTAATATAAGTCTGAAAATGTACGGGCACGTCTACGTGCCCTCTCATTTTTAAGCATACCGAAAATGTGTGGGCACGTAAACGAAACGTGCCCACACATTTTCTGTACCGAATTTAGCAGTGTTTAGCTTTCGTTGTCTAGTATAAGACTGAAAATTTACGGGCACGTCTACGTGCCCTTATTTTTAGGCATAACGAAAATGTGTGGGTACGTAAAAATAACGTGAGATCGGTAGTTCCTGAGTACATTTAGTAATTGAAGCCGATGGATCTACTTCAAAAAATCCTAGTATGTTCACTTCCTTTTGTTCGTCTTCAACCCTACAACTTCTACGTATGCTTCTAACATCTACCACGGATTATATACTACAAATATTTGTTTGGAAGGAACTGGATGCTCTGGATAAAGTCTAGGATATTCTCTACGCACTGCGATTGGGCTTTTTTGTTTCAGCAAGTAAATCGCAAGCATATCATTTCTTTCTCGAATACTAAACAGTACCATTTTGAAAATGTTAAGTAATTATCAAATAGACATGTATTAAACTCAATCGCATACTTAATGTGATAAAATATTAGTATCAATATGTCAAAATGTAAACAAATTGTTTTGTTCATGGCACACTTTGCACTTAGCTAAAGCTGAAGTTTAGCATTGCTTGTGCCGTGCTGGTAACAATCGAGCCTTAGTATTTTGTTGTGTTCAGGAAAATGGCAGACAATTAGAACAATTTTTATGAAAATTTTACATGTTTGTAAAACTATTTGTTTAATACTACCGCTCAAATTTACTTTGCTTTTTATTTATTATTGAATGTTTATATGACCAACTTATACAGACTCCATTTTCTCAGAAACAGTTGAAGGGTATGCTTTATAAGATATACTTGGAATTTTGAGTAGAATCCAAATATACAATAATATACAGGGCGTTCCAATAAAAAAAATATAAGTTAGGTTAAGATCCATTCCATTTAAAAAAATCTTGCTAGTCAACTATGCAATATGGTTTTTGCTTCATTCCGATATATTTAAGATCAAAAAAGTTACAGCTGATCAAAATCTTATCAAAGTTAATGAAACGCACTGTTCATAATACCTGGAATTGGGCTTAAAATCTCTTTTTTTGGAGTTAGATATGTCAAGTAACGACAGTTCATATTCAGCTGCCTTTAATTCAAGAATTCGATCGTGAAGAGAAATCGTCAAAAAACAATGCAAAACGGACCACTACAAACATAGAGCAGCCAGAAACTCCCTAGAAAAAAAAAGAAGAAAACCAAAGTTGATATAAAAAAATTAGCCAATATACTTTTTTAATTTTAGAGTTAGATT
>OX638307.1:4832034-4920620 GCA_951812265.1 Taphrorychus bicolor | reverse complement strand
CCACCACCCTGAAGTGAACTGCATGCTGGTATTGGTTGTTTCAGGAAACAATGCAACAATGTTGTCTCGAATTTGAGCAAAGGAATTACCAGCCCAGTATTGTTTTAAAACAAGTTTCCTCTCCTCAAAATTCATAACTAATGAAACATTTAAATAGAAATATAATAAAATAAAATTTTACACTGTATCAACGAAATGGTTCCTAATTTCCTTACTTTTAATATCAATAAATACAATGTTTCTGTATACATTACATTTTTATTTCGGGAAATCGTGTGTGAAAAAGTGGATGCAACAAGTACCAAAATAAGATATATTTCCATAATCAATCTATACATAAATTTCTTACAGAAGAAATTAACAAGTGGACATGAAAAAGAAATGTAACATAAATTTAGGTAATAACACAGATAACAACAATTATTCCTATAAAAAACACTATCACCTTATTAAGATTCAATCAATTCAAATTCAAATTGTATTTCATGTTTACAATCACCAAAACAGCAATGTACAATACCTCAAAAATAGAATAGTCTACAAATTAAATTTAAATAAATTCAGTCCAGATGTCATTATTTACTTAATACTAAAAGCTTACAGTCCAACATTCTAAAATAGACTATACAGAGAGAAGAAACAAAAATTAATAATTTTGATTAAAATACTTAAAATACTCTTCATCACAATAAAAAACATTTACCATTAAAATTTGCTTAATTTCCTTTCGGAAACTATCCACTGTCAAGGCTTTAATTTTTATGGGCAGTTGAAATATTTTACCACCCAGTAGCCAGGACCATTCTGGCACCTTCTCAAACGACAATATGAGGTTATTAAACTTTTTCGGTCTCTAGTAAGGTAAGCATGCATGTCCTCATGAGCAGAAAACAGATACATGTTATTTTTCACAAACAGCAAATTCTCCAATATAAACATGGAGGGCAGGGTTAGTATGCCTAGCTCTCTGAAGTGCGCTCTGCAGTCATCCCTGTAGCCCAGGCCAGCCAACAATCTGACCGCTCTTCTCTGAAGCCCGAACAAACGCTTAGCCCTCGAGGCGTGGCCCCAAACAACTACAGCATAAGAGAGCCATGCATGAGAAGATGCAAAGTAAGCCGATCTAAGTACCGTACGAGATATCCTATCTGAAAGCTGACGTAGCAGGTACAAACTTGTATTGAGTCTTGAAGCCAAGTTATCAGTGTGTAAATCCCATTTGGCGCTCTCATCTACAAGAACCCCAAGAAATTTAACCTGGGATACGTGGTCATTTACGGTTCCAATCTCCCTCAATGCAAACACCATCCTCTGTGCCTTGCATTCAGCAGCAATCAATTGGAATAAAACCAATTTTTGGCCAGTTTTTCAAGTTGTTTGTGGCAAGTTTGGCAAGATTTGTTGTCACTGAAAAGAGTTTTTTTCACAGGCACTATAGTCTCCAGATACATAGATAAAACATGAAAGAAACTGGTCTTAGCAGATCAAACATCCATCGCTATCTGCTTACTGGTCTTGCTTGTTTCCTATAAACATTTGTTCCACCAATGAATGTTAAATTGGATTAATGGGTCCCTCAAATCAACAAAATGAATGAGTTTGGACTCTCTAAAATCCACATACAGTGCAGGACAACCGAGACCAACGTCGAGAAGTTGTCAATGTGTGGATTGGCATTTTGGGGCGCGCTGTATTTGGTTTTCCAATGAGATTTTGTCTGTCATAGAAGAGTCCAGCACTTAGCAAGGGTTTTTTACATGCAGGATGGGGCCTCGCGTCACACAGCACTGCAAAATAGACACTTTTGAAGTAAAACATTTGGAGATAGATGAATTCACCTCAATAACAACAACAACGAACCCCCTTAATTGGTGACAAGAGACAAATTGTCATGTCATCGTGGTTGTCGTATTGCTAAACTAAAATGAATTAGACAACCAGCCATACACAAATTGGAATGATTTTCCTTTTACTAATTATGATAATTATAAACGTAACTTTTACTTACCTATAATTTAAGAACATTATCGTCAGGTTTTCAGTTAATTTTCTCTGCATAATCACGTTAATTACTACATGATAGTCCCTCAAAATAAATAAGAAAGGAAAATCGGCTCCGAGTCTGACATAAGAAATTATTATGATGGCGACACTGCACATGCATGGTGGGGGTGACGCGCCAAATTCAAATTTTTGCACTTTTCGAGGCGTTTTTCCAAAAAATAGCCAAAACTGTGGTATTGAAAAAATTACAGGATGATAACTGACTGCAAACTCTACAACTTTACTCTTAAAAGTTTTTCAATCAAATCAACCGTACAGGCGCAAAAAAATAAAAACCGATTTCCCATGTTAATCTCCTATGTCCAGGGTTCTGCTGGACACCCGGTATATAAATAGACAAAACGTATCCCAAAACGGCCAAAAATTATGGAGGTTTGTCAAAAAAACGGAGGAAAAATTAAAAGTCGAAGAATCACTGGGTGTGTATGTAATAGAAATAAGTCAATCAAAAATGGAAATAAACTTTTCATGAAACTTGTAAATATTTTGTAATCCTTATTGAAAATTATAATTCCCCTCACCAGTAATAAAATCAAAACAAATACTTTTACCTTGATTATGACAAATCTGATCCACGATATCCAAGTATAGAAAGCGTTGTAACATGTTGTGCAAGAACTTACCAGAAACATAATTCAATGCAAAGATAAACGTTGCTAATTGATGCCATCATAAGTATGACTAGTAACGTGTCAGATTTGTTTGATAAAAGAAATTATGTGTATATCAGTTTCAGTTGCGTTTACTTACTAAATAGCATTTACATCACACCTGGTAATTCAAATAATTCTTTCGGTAACTGTTCGGTTGCAAAACGCATTTTTTTAATCGGTTCTTGAAGATAACTTGTCGAAATTACGCCTTTAAATTGTGTAAAGAGCATCCTTAACAAATTCGGCAATTAGTAATGGAATAAAGCGTCTTCAACACCGAAATGGCATCGAGCCCTCCATTTGGCCTATATGTCAAGGCCTTGTGTAAATTTAAATACCAATCGTCCTGAATAAAGTAATAAAATTGTTTTCGTGTTTTCGTGGGTTCAAATTTGGTTCAAGCACCGAAATGTGCGATGATAGTTTTAGGTATAGGTGAATAGACAAAGCAGCAGGGATCAGTAGTAAATGAGGAAATGTAAGATGTGAAAGTATGTTTTACGTGACATAACAAAGGTCATTTGTTTCCGCAGGGCCATAACTATATTTCTGTGCTACAATTAATTAGTATACACGAGCACAATGCCACGCATGTAAACTCAATCTAAGGTTATTAGACGTATGCTTCAGTACCTACTTCAAATTAACCAACCATAAGAGGCACTCCTATTCACGAATATTAATATGTCAACTAATACATTATAATAATATTAAATTCACGTTTCTCGCCCATGTTCAATCGCACCGAGAGCGGTACTGAATAGCTAATTGAATTTAAAATTCAGCCTGTTTGAATTTAGAATGAGGAATATTGAAAATCACAGCGACTTATTCGCTTGCTGCTATGAATATCTTACGGAGAATGCTTGGTGGTTATAAAGATTACTAGAATATGCCTTTGAAGAAACAGTAATTTGTGATATAAAATGTCAAAATATGCCTTAGGCTCCACTATTATTTATTCAGCTCTCCGTTAATTTCCTGCAGTACTAACTATACATTATAATGTTATTTTATTATGTAGGCTCGTTTCAACTTTAGAGAGAGATGCATTACAATAATATTGCAATGCATTGTAATGCTCCCTGAGAGCATGCAAAATATGTACTTGGCTGTAAACATTTTTCAAAACCCAAAAAGCTATCTTCGCAAGTCCCTCTCACTGCACTAGAGTAATCAACTTCCTTCACACTTATGCATTATTGAATTAATCATAATATTCCCTGGATGTCGAAGTCCTATAAGAGCACCTTCCAAGCTACTGAACTGTCATCGTAACTCGAAACCGCTTTAGATAATGATCCAAATCAAGTTGCAAAAATAAAAGCTTCTTCTGCCAGTCCAGTCACCGTCGTGCTGCGGTCATCGTCGTTTCAAGAGAATTTAACATATCATCGGATATGATGTCCACCAGATAAAATCCGAATATAAATAGGTTTTTGGACTATAACAGGATTAGACCACCTAATGGCACCTAAGTCTTAAAAAGTATGGTTGGATATACGATAAAATTCCCAATTCAGTTTCCGAGTATTGTGATTAAAAATGTTTGGTCTTCCTGCATGATGAGTCTTTTAACGAAAATCGTCCAGACAGATTCGTGTGCTGTGAAGTGTGTCCCCGTTTGAAGTTCGGCCAAGTCGAACATCGTCGACTTTTTTGCATTTAGGTAAAGGGTCTTTAAGGTTTTACTGCGTCTTCATGCCAACCAAATAATTGATTTCGAGATTCATTATTTTAAAGGCTTAGCCACAAGGTAAAAGAAATTTGACAAAACCGCTTTGAAACATATAAAAATACCTGATTTCGTTCTGTTCTTCGAAAAGCATCTTAAAACATCCTGCTGATGTTACGGTATCACGTCTTTAGATTTAAATTATTTTTATAGCGAAAACACAATATAAAGATTACTCGTGTTGTAGATAGATACATTTGTCTCTGTCAATTGTATTATAGATTTTCCATCAGCCGTTCAGGTGCACGAGAGGAGACTCATTACTTTCCTGATTTCCTGGCCATTGATCTTAGAAGTGGGAAGCATCTGCAGTTTCGTCTTCCTATCCTTAAGTCTGTCGGATTGTATCTGGATGGCTTTCGATTAATCTTCAAGAGAGAAATTATTATCTGCACGGTTTTCCTCGAGGTGTGACACAAGCAAGGCAACAGGGATACCTTAACTAAAATTATTTAAAATAATTTTCAGTAATTATAATAATTTTTGAGTAAAAATTGTAATTTAAAAATAATTATAATAATTTTTCAATTCACTTTTAAATTTTATGGTAATTTTTGTAAAAGTAGTATTGGTAATTTATTGTAATTCTGAAGTAATTTCAGTAATTTCTAATTAACACTGTCCATTTCACAGTAATTTTTTAAATCTCAACATATGGCAAGTTTGATGTAAAACTCTATTAAGCAGAGTTTAAAAGAAAAGGAGAACTTTTTTTTTATTTCTACACACTTCGAGTCACTTTTAACGATTCTTTGGACTGATTTCCTCAAAAAAACATAAAATTTTTATTTTGGGAAGTCTTTAGTAAATTTTCACTTATTTTGGTCCTAAAATTGAATTTACCAAAAACAACAAATTAGAGGATTTAAATAAATTTTGCCTGAATTTGTGCTAAAATAGATTTCCCCAAAAACATAAAAAAAATTCCATTCTTAGACAATGTTGGCAATTTTAATGAATTTTAGATCTAATTGTATACTGCATATTTAAAAAAATAAGTAAATTTTTATTTTTAGACACTTTAACTATTTTTTTTGCAATTTGGTTATATTAGTACGTATCCTGAGTTTTCCAAACTACTTAAAATTTTATTTTTACACGCTTTAAGTCAATTTCAATGAATTTTTTGGACTGACCTCCTCGAAAAACATAACATTTTTATTTTGAGACGCCTTTAGTAAAATTTCACTTATTTTCGTAGGTATAAAATTAATTCTACCACCAACAACAAATTTGAAGGTTTAAATTAATTTTACCTGATTGCGTTCTAAAATAGAATTTCCTTGAAAACATTGCACTTTTACCCGAAGTGGGTAACTTTTTAAAAAAATTTGGGTCTTATTCTCCCTAAATTTTTTCAAAACTTTTAAGTTTGCATTTTTAGACGCTTTAACTCACATTTTTGCTATTTAACTCTATTAGTACGTAACTCGAGCTTTTCAAATAACTTAAAACTTTTATTTTTACACACCTCGAGTCAATTTTAAATATTTTTCGGATTGACGTCCTCGAAAAGCAATAAATTTTCATACTGAGACGTCTATAGCAAAAATTCACTTATTTTGGTAAAAAAAATAATGTTACCAACAACAAATTTGATGATTTAAATTAATATTGCCTGCTTATGTCCTAAAATAGAATTTCTCCAAAAACATAAACATTTCCAGTTTTAGACGACGCTGGTGGTTCTAATTAATTTTAGATCTAATTATATCCAGCATTTTTCAAAAATGTTCAAATTTGCATTTTTAGACACCTTTGAACATGATTTAAGTCATTCTTTAGCGATTTAGCTCTATTAGTACGTAACTCGAGTTTTTCAATTAATTTAAAATTATAATTTTCATACACTTAGAGTGAAATTTGACGATTTTTTGGGCCAATTTCACAGTAATTTTTTAAATCTCAACATATGGAAAGTATGATGTAAAACTCTATTAAGCAGAATTTAAAAGAAAAGTGTAGGTATGCAAAAGAGATAGGGTACTGTCATGCATGTTTTTCAAATAACTTTTTTTTTATTTCTACACACTTCGGGTCACTTCTAACGATTCTTTGGCCTGATTTCCTCAAAAAATATTAAATTTTTATTTTGGGACCTCTTTAGTAAATTTTCACTTATTTTGGTGCCAAAATTAGATTTGCCAAAAACAACAACTTAGAGGAAACACATTTCGATCTTTATTAACGTGATAAAGACGTCCAATAATCGTCCAATCTCGTAGAAGTTCCTTTTCGTTTGAGTCCTGTCCCTGCTAGGTAACTTGGAAACTACAAATAAGACCAGGAAGTTTTTTGGTCTCGTCTCTCTTTTCTCTCGTCTTTCTTTTATGTTTTGTAGACTCCCATAGAAGGCGAACAAACGAGCATCTACTGCAGCGTAGAAAAAGGTATAGAAACTCTCTCAGGCCAGTATTTTGGAAACTGCAGCTTAAGCCATACATCAGTTAAGGATCCAGAGCTACCCAAAAGGCTTTGGGAGCAGACTGCGCAATTTGTTAAATTAGACAATATTTAGTTATTTTTTGTAGAGACTAGTAGAGCAAAGTAGTTCAGATGGTCGGAAGCTCCTGAGTTTACATTTAAAGTTGTCCAGCTTAATTGCAAATTTAACTATTCGCGTAATTTTATTCTTCTCAATTTTTCGAGAGACTGTATATTTCTGAAGAAACTGCGGTATTGGAATAGGGATTTAATGAAGAAAATAAAAAAAATCATATGGATAACCAGTCGGTTTTAATGTCCTTTACACGCATCTATTTTACACTCCGTTGTGTTGTGAGTCACCCTGTATATGGGTTCAGGTTAACTAATAGCGTGCAGATGGTTTTAGATAAATTTTGCCTGCATTTGTCCTAAAATAGAATTTCTCCAAAAACATACAAAAAATCCATTCTTAGACAATGTTGGCAATTATAATCAATTTTATATCTAATTGTATACTGCATATTTCAAAAAAATTTAAATTTGCATCTTTAGACGCTTTAACTCATTTTCTTTGCAATTTGGTTCTATTAGTAGGTATCCTGAGTTTCTCAAACTACTTAAAATTTTATTACGCTTTAAGTCAATTTCAATGATTTTTTTAGACTGACCTCCTCGAAAAACATACCATTTTTATTTTGAGACATCTTTAGTAAAATTTCACTTATTAAGTGATTTTCGTCATGTATAAACTTAATTCGACCACCAACAACAAACTTGAAGATTTAAATTAATTTTACCTGATTGCGTTCTAAAATAGAATTTCCTTAAAAACAAAAAAATTGCACTTTTACCCGAAGTGGGTAACTTTTAAAAAAATTTGGCCCTTACTCTACCCTACATTTTTTCAAAACTTTTAAGTTTAGACGCTTTAACTCACTTTTTTGCTATTTGACTCCATTAGTTGGTAACTCGAGCTTTTCAAATAACTTAAAATTTTTATTTTTACATACCTCGAGTAAGTTTTAACGATTTTTTGGATTGACGTCCTCGAAAAGCAATACATTTTCATACTGAGACGTCTATAGTAAAATTTCACTTATTTTGGTCCAAAAATTAATGTTACCAACAACAAATTTGAAGATATAAATTAATATTGCCTAATTATGTCCTAAAATTGAATTTTTGCAAAAACATAAACATTTCCAGTTTTAGACGACGCTGATGGTTTTAATTAATTTTAGATCTAATTATATCCAGCATTTTTCAAAAATGTTCAAATTTGCATTTTTAGACACCGTTGAACATGATTTAAGTCATTCTTTATAGACTTAGTTTTTGGTCCAACAATTAATTTTACCACCAACAAAAAATTTTAATATTTAAATTGATTTTGCCTAATTTCGTCCTAAAATGGAATTTCTCCAAAAACATAAAATAGAATTTCTCCAAAAACATAAAAATTTCCATTCTTAGACGATGTTGGTAATTTTAATTATATTTACTTCTAATTATATCCTGAATTTTTCAAAAAAAAATCAAATTTGCATGTTTAGAGCCTTTAAGTAATTCTTTAGCTACATGGCTCTATTAACACCTAACCCAAGGTTTTTTTGCTCGAAAAACCTTAAATTTTTTATTTTCGGACGTCGTCTTTTGGTGCAAAAATTAATTTTACCAACAACAAATTTGAAGATTTAAATTAATTTTGCCTAATTTGTTCTAAAAAAAAACTCTGCAAACTCTTTTGGTTTAGTTAGAATTATTGATTGACCAGGCAATACACAAAATATATTGCTATTGGAAAAAACCCCAAGTTCTTCGTTATTTGATGAATATAAAATAGGGATTATTTCGACTGTCAATTTTTTTAATTCTTCGTGTTTCTCCTCAGACCACATAGCTAATGTCAGGTAATTATCAAAGCCACAAAGTTTTTTTCAATAGTTTGGCAGAAGTAGACCATACTTGTTCTCGAAACTTACAAACATACTATTCCGAGTATTATTCACGTTTTCTGAATTGCACAAAATTTAAGTGAATCTCAGGTCGACAAAAAACTGAAATTTTTAGAATAAAATCGAAAGTTTCAAGGACGGAATCGTTAAAAAAAAAAGATAAAGCATTGTTTTAACAACGATCAAAATGGATTAGGTCGTTCTATGAAAAACATTCTCCTGATCCGGTGGCTCAAAGCTAAAAAGAAATAAAAGTGTTGTTTACTGCTTAGATAATTTTAGAAAATAGCGGTAAATAGAGCGGTAATTATATAATTTTAATGATACTTTCTGATATTCTTTTTCTTCAAAAGTACACCAGAAATTACCGGTATCACACCTCTCGGTTTTCATCGATAAGCTTTATATTATTATTTTTATAAATCGTTTTACTGGACGCTCTGTACTACAAAGGCATAAATATTTATTAGAATGAATTTAGTATAATTAATTAAATTATATATGGTTTAAATTTATATGATAAAATAGAAATTTTATACGTGTTTCAAAATAAAAACCTAAAAAGGACATAAACTTAACTACTTTTTAAGTGACTTTCCAAATTTGTAGCTGTAGCAGTAAGTGAGCACGGGTGAGTCATAACTAAGATACAAATTCTACATTCTTTTTCAAAACCTAAATTTAAAGGCCAACATCGTTACCAGTTTATATCTTGCTTCGATAAAGAGCTACATAAAAATTCGTGATAAGAGCTAATAAAGAAGATAAATGTAGCTACATTTTTAGTGACTTTCTAAATTTGTAACTGTAGCAGAAACTGAGCACGTGTGACTCACAATTGAGATACAAATTCTACATTTTTTTTCCAAACCTAAACTTGAAGACCAACGTCGTGCATCTTGATATTTGCCACTTTATATCTCGTTTCTATGAAGAGCTACATGAAAATTGATGCAGAGCTAATGAAGCAGATAAATAAAGGTACAATTTGAGTCATTTTTCCAAATTTGTAGCTGTTGCCACTCACTGAGCACGAGTTTCTCACAAAAAAGACATTAATTCTACATTCTTTTTAAAAACTTAAATTTAAAAAAACAACATCGTGCATTTACCAGTTTATATATCGCTTCGATGAAGAGCTACAAGAAAATTCACAATAAGAGCTAACAAAGGATATAAATACAATCTAAAGTGTTTTCTGCGCTTTGAAGCCGTGGTCCAATGGAATTTCTTTCTGACGTTTAGTCTACAGCTGCGGCAGACATTATCAAAAGCGATGAGGCAATGAGCGAAGTGATCTTCCGTGCTTCCCGACGTCGCGCTGCAGTGGGGGAACTGAGATGACGTTAGTGGTTGCGTGGGATTTCGGCGCACTTGAAGTATGTCGTAGAACTCGCTTCCAGTCTGCATTTAGAAATGTAATTTCCTCCTTCATGTTGAAATTGTTGTCGTATTTAAAGATCTCAAAGGCCTCTCTCGTTAGTCTCGGATAGAAACGCAGCGATTGATATAAGATATTCAGCTCGCTGAAAAGGATGTCGTGACCTTCGGGGAGAGCAACCTCTTGTGTTCCGTAATCCTCATGTTGACACTGCGTTTTGTGGTGCCACAAAACGTACAACGCGGTAAACTCCAGGTGCCGATAGGAGATCTCTGCGGTCTTTGGTCGATCTCAAGTTGTTGTATTGTACGAGTGGGTTTAAAGACAGTTTTAACATTGTCCTTTTCCAGTAGCCTGCCGATCCTGTTCGTTAATTTGTAAATATATGGTAGACTAGTCCATCCGCGCTTTTCTTCATCTTCTTCCGTTGTTTCTTCCTGGCGCTCTACATTCCTTGGACGGACGGCCCTATCGATCTCGAGGTTGCTGTATCCATTCCAACCAAAGGCTCTTTCCAGATACTTCATTTCCCGTTCCAAACCAACCGGCTCACAAATTCTTTTGGCTCTCAGAGACAGAGTCTTTATGACCTTTTCTGTCTGGCATGATTTAATCCGTTATTGAGGTATTGGCCAGTGTGAGTTGGTTTTCTATAAATACCGATACCTCAATAACGAATCTTCATAACAGGCATAAAATGGAGTCATAAAGGCTATGTTTGTGAGAGCCAAAATAATTTGTGAGCCGGCTGATTTGGAACGGGAAATGAAACATCTGGAATGCCTCATCGCCTGTAATAATGTCTGCCGCACCTGTAGACGAAACGTCAAGAAGAAATTCCATTGGACCACGGCTTCAAAGCCTGGAAAACACTTTAGATTGTATTTTGACCGGCCGTGAAAGCCTTCACAGTCTAATAAAGCAGATAAACGTAGCTACTTTTTGATTGACTTTCCAAATGTGTAGCTGTGGCAGTAACTGAGCCTGTTCGCCTCACAAATAAATTCCACATTCTTTTTCGAAACCTAAATTTGAAGATCAGCATTGTGCATCTCATTATTTGCCAGTCTATATCTCGGTTCGATGAAAACCTACATGAAAATTCGTAATAAGAGCTAACAAGGCAGATAAATGGAGCTGCAGTTTATGTGACTTTCCAAATTTATAGTTGTAGCAGTAACTGACCACGGGTGACTAACAAAAGAGATTCAAATTCTACATTTTCTTGAATTTTTCTCAAAAAATATAAAATTGCTTCATTCTATCTTTTAGTGATCAATGGTGTTCAATGGTTTATTCATATCACCTACTCATCTGCATAGAGTGACAACTTGACATCTTTTTAAAAAAATGACAAATCTTGAGTAATTTTTTCCTCTGATACACATAGAATGGAGCATTTTTTCATGTAGCATTTCATTCATACCATTTTATATTGGGCAAGGTGGAGTAAACCACCTGGACAAAGAATTAAAGAAAATTATTGTGAAACATTGAAAAAGGATCTAGAAATTGCGAATATTTTAGAAGTTTAGCAAAATGGTAAACGTATCTTTACATTTTATTGTTACCCTTAGAAAGTAGATTACATATTTTTGGGTTACCAAAGCCAATTTTTTCTTACAAAATGTCCCGCAGAAGGTTCTTCCTTAGTTGCTCAAAAACGATCCAATAAATTAGCAATTTTATTACACATAACGCTAATAACTTGCATACTTTCCTTATGACCTAAGGTTTAATTAAAGGTTATAATACAACAGATAAACCAAGTAAAAAAATGGGTTAATCATATCAAGATCGTTACATAAAGATCGGTCATTTGTTGTACTTGTTAAAGTGCTAATCTGCACTATTTGCATAAATAAAACGATGTTCCAGCTTAAATAAATTAAATGCCTATTGCGGTTGGTTTTATCAAACTAGAGGTCAGGCTTTTTTTAATCATTTTATGAATGAAAGGCTAATTTACTTATAGTATACAAACAAGAATGTGTAATAAAAATTATCAATGAGCCACATTGTTTCAAATTTTTAATTAATTCCTCTCTGGGACAATAAATCAATGAAAACTAATCTATTCATTCCTAAGAAAAATTAGTTTGCACAAGAGCAGAAAAGACAGTTATTAATAGATGTGCATAACTAAAATTATTATATAAGTAAACATGGAAAGGTCTGCAACTGCTAATTATTTAGCAATTTATTTACAAAGTGTTGTTTCAGCAGAAATCTAGGATTATTTAACCAAAGGATTAGTAGAAAAATTGAGGTCAACCTAATGTCTCTGATCACTTCCAGCTAGCTTTGTCTTTGTAAACTTTAGCTTGCATAAAAAATGTCAGTACTAACCCCACCTTTAAAAATTGGTTACTTAATTGATTAAGCACACCCCTGGTGATTTAGGCAATTAAATATATAATGGTGATTGCTAATGATTACCATTTCCTCTTGAGCAAACTAAATACTTTTAAGTCGCTTTCTTGACCTTATAAAAGAAACAACTTAAAAAAACACGGTCTCGCTGCCTGGCAAGTTATACATTCAAGACATCTCCTTCAGAGAAATCCTATTAAATTGCCATTTTGCTAATTATAGTACATCTCCAAATAAGACCTTCCTACATCAGTAATTATAAAAGACGTCCCCTTCATCATCTAACAAACGAAAGTAATGAGAATAATGATCGTGCTATTCAGGGAAAAAGACTACCAGCCCAAGATGAAAAAGTAGGTGGGATTGACAAAATGGCAACCAGTAATAAACCAGGAAACTCTTGACAATTAATAAAATAATTTGATCAATTGTGATCGTTTAGTCAAACAGGTGCTTCGGACCAGAGTACATAGTTACCTCATAGTTCTTCTTAAATCCCTTTATCTATTCAAAACCTTTTATTTTAGTACCTATGAGAGAGGACTACTCAATGAAAATTATCTGCTTTAATATAACAAAATAAGATATATCCAGAAGGGAGATAAACTAACAAGCTGCGCCCTCATCGATCCTGAAGTCGATCAGCATCGGTCTTGCTCATCAGCCGAAGGAAGTCCCATCTTAGCTTACTTAAGCCGTTTCAATTAAAAAGGGCACCTTTAATACCCAATTAATATTTTCACTTTAATTTTTTACTGATCTGGATATGTCTATGTGTTTTGACAGAATGGACTTATTGCTGTTGCCCTTTGACTCTGACAGGGTGGCAAATTTACTGGCTTTCCATGGTATGATCGAGACAGCCCACTCTCAGCTACTCTCATTGATTACTTTTGCCACAATGACATGATTTTTTTCTGCCTAGTGTTGTATGGTAGGCTCTGATCTGTCGGATCATCATGTGGTGGTTTCTAAGTTTCAGGTGGTCTCTGTTAGGTCCAGCAGATTTTGCCAAGGCAAATTATGACAGGATTATGGCTTGCTGTCCCCAGGTTCAATGGCATAATAATGAATAACGTCTTTCTGAAGCACTACAAGCGTTGATTTCCATAATTTGAAGTCAGGACTGACCAACACGACACGAGTATCGATCACACGAACAGAAAGAAAGTCCATCAGTCACATCTCCCATGTGAGAGTGTTTTGTGGTAAGCCGTCTCCTTCCCCCCCCCCTTTGTTGTTTGATAATGTAGATTAAATTCATTTTTAATTTTAATATTATTATAATATATTTCCAATGTATAATCTAAGTGTACACCTTCATCCAGTTTTTTATCTAGCGGACTGTTTTATTCATTATTAAAATGTTTACAGCTATTACTGATGAAGATGCCATAGGGCATCGAAACGTTTAATAGAAGTTTTGAGAAAAAACATTAACAACAAAAACCCAAGAACTACCCCCCCGTATAATATTGAATATATGTAGTACTCTTATCAAACTTCCTTGAAAAGTTTAACTTTGTAATGATTCATTCCCTTTGGGCGGAAGAGGGCGGCAAAACGGATAACTATAAGTGACGCCTGGTATAACTGTTGCCTTTAATTTCAATAAATTAGATCTTTTGGTGCTGGTCGATATTAAGCATTACGGAATTTCTTTATTACGGAGTTTTTTTGAAATTTACAATAAAGAGGGCATCAAATTAAGCAGTTTAAAGGAAAAAATTTGCGGAATATTCATATTTGTACTAAAAAAATAATAAAAAATACCAAAAAATTGAACGGTTTACATTTTAATGCCCCACGGCGCATACATTGACACGAGTCATAATTATGTTCAATTTATTTACTACGTGTTAGCTGTCGCTGACACGTATTACACCAGCAAAGTTGCCAATTCCTCCATCAATATCCAGAAACTAGACCTTTTATTAAAGTTTTCGGAAGCAGTTAGCTAAGTATGTATCGGATCCCGCAATTGCCTCTAAGTTCAGGCGGCGCGGTCGAAAGGCAAAGCAAAACTCTAATTTAATTTTACTTTGCTTTTGGTTAAGTCGGTTCAGGTTAGTTCAGTTATGTTCTCGGTTATGTTTTTCCTTTAGTTTAGTTAGTTCAGTTAAACCTGTTCTTTACGGTAGCCCGTGAGGGCTGCTTTTGGACATGTTGGTTAGGTTAGTTTAGTTTTACTTTGACTTTGGTTAGGTCAGATTAGTTCAGTTCTGTTTTTCCTTTGGTTTAGTTAGTTCAGTTAAACATGTTCTTTACGGCAGCGCGTGAGGGGTGCTTTTGGACCAGTTGGTTAGGTTAGTTTAGTTATGTTTTCCCTTTAATTTGGTCAGTCCAATTGTACTTGCCTTTTAAAGCGGCCCGTTAGGGCCGCACCTGCACCTTGCCTGAGCTTGTTGATTGCTGCTCATAAGTGTGGGCTCTGTTGGTTAGGTTAGTTCAGTTTATTTTGCCTTTGGTTTGGTTAGTTCAGGTTTACTTGTCCTTTACGGCCACCCATGGGCCGCATCTGGGCCTTGTCGCAGTTAGTTCAGTTTTGCTTTGGTTTTGGTTAGTTCAGTTCTGTTGTTCCTTTGGTTAGGTTAGTTTAGTTACGTCTTCTTTTGATTTGATAAGGTCAGTCCTACTTGTCATTCATGGCGACCCGTTCTTTGCTTCTTGCCCTCACTTTAAGTGTGGGCTCTGTTGGTTAGGTTAGTTCAATTTTATTTTGCGTTTGATTAGTTCAGGTTAGTTCAGTTCTGTTGTTCTTTTGGTTAGGTTAGGTTAGTTTAGTTATGTTTTCCTTTGACTTGGTTAGTCCCTCGGTTAGTCCAGTCAGAGGGGCAAACCGCTGCGGCATTAAGTGTACAACCCGTGGCATTAGTTTTGCATTAGTGGCATATGTTTGGCATTAATTTGGCATTAGTTCGAGCATTATTTTGGAATTAGTGCCATTAGATGGCGTTAATTTGATAATTTTTGATATTTTTTTACAAGTGTCAAATTACAATAAGTTGCATTATATTGCATTTCGTCAAGATAAATTGTATAAAACCCGAGATAAAACCACGTTAACAACTGGCGGGAATTGTATTTTTGTCGTTTAAACTCTGCTGTTTCTAATTTACTGGTAAAAAATCTAATTTATGAGTAATTTGCTAAAGCCTGAGAGTAGCAATTTTTAGTATATATAGGGTGACATTGAAAAAAGTACTATGCATAGTATTACGTGACAGAGGAAGTCGAAATAACAAAAAAGTAGATATACACTTTTTTCAAAATTCCTTTCGTCTTCGGAATACAGGGTGTTCCAAATTTTATAAAAAAATTACAAATTTTTGAATTTTCCCTAACTCATGATATAAAAATGAAATTTAGCAGTTTATAACAGTTGTTATCCATACATTTTGTGCAAAAAACAAAAAAAAATCTCTCTAATTTTTCTAGAGGTATTAGTTATTGTCGAGGTTATTTTCATGTAAAGCTGTCCTTTTTTTAATGCTAGGCGTTTATTTTTTGCTCGAAAACAAACTAACTTATAAAAAAAACATCAAGGAAAAACAGAAAGGAGCCTTTTTGTTTTTAATTATGTGGAACCGTGCATGGGACAATTAAAACTGATTTAAATTATTCAAAAAACCATAAAATGCCATTTTTTTTCAAATTTTTTCATTAAAAAATACGTAGAGTTATTTCCATATGCACGTCAATGGTAGATTTAAAAACTTTTATAATATAGCAACTGTTACAACAATTGTAAATTTCAAATTTTTTGATTAAATTTAAACATGCAGTATTTTGAAGGCAAAAAAGATTTCAACAAAAGTGTATACAAACTTTTTTGTTATTTCGACTTCCTCTGTCGTGTGATGCTATGCGTAGCACTTTTTTCAATGTCACCCTGTATAAGTATCCTTAAAGTTAAGGCATATTTTTTCGTAAATGCAAAGTAACCATGCTGAGACAATGTCAATTGGTATTTAAGTATTTCTCAAGTATTTCTCATTAAATTTAAAGATATTTAAAAATTAAAAAAGGACTTATTGATGCATGCTACTCAGCCTAAGCGCGTATTTAGGGTAACCAGAAGGGTAACCATTATTTTGCCCCTTTTTTGTCAGGTTAATAGCCATTGGCTGGAGATGTGCCAATTCTGGCAACACTAAAACAAAATTTCCTAAAAAACCTTAAGCGCAACAGCGGCTATATACTTACTCTACTTATGGACAACATTTCTGGATCCAAAAAAGTGATGGTACAACATTTAGTTAATTTAGAAAATAATATTATTTATAGATAGAGAAAAAGAGAATTAGGGAAAGAAATCAAGTATGGAATGTTATCAAAAACGACAGGTCTAGTCAACTAGATGAGCCACTGGATTAAAAAGAAAAAAGAACTACTAGAGAGCAGTTCAGTTCACCTGGTATCACCCAGAGCGACATCACCCTTTATCTCAAAAACCAAAGCGGCTATAAAAATTCTGTTGGCGCCATCTTCAATTTTACAAAAAAGTATCACACCGTCGCGAAAACCGCAACCTTCTATCTTTAAAATAAGGCAGATACCCCTCAAAAGTGCCGAAAATGGCATATCCTGTACTTTATGGTATGTACTGTAGGTATCCCGGTATTAATAGTATATTATTAAACGAGCTTTTTATGATAGCGATTATTCCATTGAAGGGACGTTTGCGTCACGAGCCGCAGGCATGGGCCGCAAGTCTCCCGTTGGAATAATGGCCATAAAAAGCGAGTATAATACTATAATTTGTCCACGGTCATTGTCTAATAATTACAAATTATAAAATATGTGTGAAAAAAAGTGACGAAAATGCTTTGTTGACGAGTAAAACACTATAGTTTTTCTGCGACCATGCTGACATTAAGTCTTCATTCACTTTAAAAACAATATCTATAGAGTATTTCTTTCAAAAATTAAGGCGCGTCATTGTCAACATGACACCTCCACTGTCAATGAGTTCAGTTTGGTCAAATTTCAACACTTTGATTCACTTTTCTGAGGCCCGGCAGGCAAAATATACATGTTTTTGTATGATATCGCCATTCTCCATGATGTTTTATAAGATCAGACCAGTTAAATCGCATTTAATTGGCGATATACAGGCGAAATTAGCACAACTTACTTTCGCCACTAGAGACGAAAGTTAACGTTATGGGATTTTCCCTCACTAGAGACGAAAGTTACGTTTTCGGCTAGGGTATGACGAAAGTTGTTTATTTTTACTTGGTCGTAGAAAAATATACATGTTTTATTAATAGTATATAGTTTATTAACTACGTACATAATTTAAATAGCCAATGTCTAAAAACACACTATACAGTAAAACCATTTTAGAAACTGAAAAAAATCCTTTAAAACATTTTTATCTTCATAAAATTTTGCAAATGTCATTTTATGTTACCTGTTACGGCGCCATATTGGTTTATTTTGCAGCGTCGCCAAAGCTAATTTTAATGGCAAATTGTCTCAGGTATTGTGTTATTCTTTGGTCATTGCAGGTACTGCCGGTCGATATTGTCGGTAACGCGAGGTATTGCCACAATACTTTTTGGTATTGCCTGGTATTGTCATGTACTGTCAAATTAGTGCCAGGTATTGCAACAATATTGTGTATTGTGAAGTATTGCCACCTAATTTGTACATGTATTGCCATGAGTGCATACCCCCTCGGCTTTATATAAATGATATCTCTGATTTGGTGATTTCGAGAGAGTTCCTATTCTCTCACGGACACTTAGAGTCTTATGGAGTAATAAAGGGACTATGGTGCTCCTGGGTCATGGCTGCTCGGTAGTCGAGACTTGTAAATGGTTGGTATTCGGGTTACTCCTTGAGTTTAGCAACACACGATGTGCTGAATGAGAATTAGTTCAGCTTCCGGTAGTTCATGGGCACGACGTATGAGATGTTCTCCTCTTTGGAGAGACTCTATTTGAAGCTAAATGCCCGGAAGTCGGCTGCTGCCTTGTTTTGTGACATCAGCGAGAGATTTGCTGGAAAAACTGGAGATTAACTCTCGAGGTTTACGGTTTCATGAGGATGGCTTTACGTTGGTTTGACTCGTATCCGACGAGTAAGAGACAGATGATTTGTGTGGAAGACAAACACTGTTTGGCACATCGGAATATTCACAGGGGGTGCTTAAGGGCTCTATTCCAGTGCTCTAGCTGCTTTATATCAATTGCATCCCTGACTTGGGGATTTTTAAGGAACTCCCAATCAACGCTTTTTTTATAGCATGGTAGAGAGAGTTGGATGCTCTGGTATCTGACTGGTACTATGCTCACTCTGTTGATTTTGTTTTAGCAGAGTACCTACTTATTATTATATCTTTATTCAATGTCATATTTGATATTTTTGTGTCTGATTATCCATTATAATTTGCTTCTTTTTCGTAAATTCCTTGCCACATGAGCCGGCTTCTATACAGGCTCCTCAAACCAAATTTTTGGATGCTCGATTACTTTCTAGCTTACAGTTTTTCCACATTTGTTTTTTTAAACTTTTTTTTATCAATCAGTTTAATATTATTAATAAGTATATCCTCAATTATATCCCAAAGTTTTTTATTTTTTCTAATTCTAGTGTTATGTTATTGTTATTAAGCATATTTTATCAATATTTTGTTTTCCTTTTATTTCCATATTTTATCTACTCTTTTAGTACTGTCATCTTCTAAGGTTTTTCCAATTTTTCATATTTTCAGCTAAGCCGAAAGTAGATACTTTCTTAGTCCAAATCTTTCCATGTTTGTATCTTTTCTTTTAAATAACTTGTTAATGTTCTAGTAGCTTCTGATATTCATAATAAGTGCTTCATATAGGTACTTTAGATATTCTTTAGTTTTACTAGTCTTTTATAGTTTTACTGTTACTTCATTATATGGTTTATCTGTTTTTATTTTTTGTCCTTAATCTCTTATTGTGGTAAATGTTCTTGGTGGTCACAATTTTGAATCATCAAATCGCTGCCTTCGAATTGGAAATAAAAAGTGCTCATGTGCTAATGTTAACAAATTATAAATTCCAGTTTGTTTCTTTTCTTTTAAATAACTTGTTAATGTTCTAGTAGCTGATATTCATAATAAGTGCTTCATATAGGTACTTTAGATATTCTTTAGTTTTACTAGTCATTTATAGTTTTACTGTTATTTCATTATATGGTTTATCTGTTTTTATTGTGCTCATGTGCTTTCAATGTTAACAAATTATAAATTCCTGATTACTATTTATATGGTAAACCGTGTACCTCGCCGTGTGCCTACATACAGGGTGACCGTTTTTCGAGTTTAACCATAGAGATCTCAGTTATTTGAAGAGATACGAAGGTTAATTTTAGAATTAGAACTATATAAAAATGACGTTTTAAAATTTCGAAAATTCCGACTGGTTTCGGAACAATCCGCAAAAATCGAAATTTTCAAAAAAGGTTTTTATTTTTTCTAGTCTTAATTTAAAGAAATAATTAAAAATAATGTACGCTTCTTCAAAGCCACTTTTTAGCCCTCTTCAACGTTTTCATGAAGCCACCTTCCATTTCACTTTTCTTCAAAACGGTCCTGGATTTTTTATATAGGATTCTGAATCTCCTTGGAGTTAAAAATTTGGTGATATGCAACAATTATTGTTTCTTTAAACTTTTAAGATAGATTTTGCTGATTTTGTGATGGGATTGTTAACAATTTTTTGATAAAGTAGGGTCACGGTCTTTTTCGACCTCGCAGACTACAGATTGTTTACGAGGCAAAGATTGAAGTGTTTGAATGGTGGTAAGAACCACTGCCAATGGTACTTACTATCTAATCAAAAAGCCTGTAGACTGCGGTGGACAAAACGGTCGTGACCCGACTTTATCAACCAATTGTAACAATCACATCACAAAATCTAACCTAAAAGTTAATAGAATTATTAATTGTTGCAGATCACCGAATGCAGAATAGCCAGGACATTTAGAATCCACTATACAAAATCCAGAACCGTTAAAAAAAATTTTTAAAATGTAGTTGATGAAAACAAAACGTCCGAATTTTAATTTGAAAATACCACGTTGAAGAGAGCAAAAAGTGACTATGAAGAAGTCTCAACTATGTTTAATTATCTGTATAAATTAAGACTGGAAAAAATAAAAACTTTTTTTCAAAATTTCGATTTTTTGCAAATATTCCCGGAACCAGTGGGAATTTTCCAAACTTGAAAACGTTATTTTTATAAACATCTACGGCGCAACTTTACCATAATTTAAACTCGAAAAACGTATGCCGGTATGTATATTGTATGTCCCGTATATACATGGTTTTCCATATATGTATTATATATGTATAATTTTTCATCTAGAGTATTTAAAATTGGTGTAAACAAGTCAAGCATAAGATTTTTTTTATTTTTAGATAGTTAATCGTAATAGCCATTCTTTGTGTTTTTACCTACCTATTCCTTTTTCAAGAGCTTTTCAGCGTCATTTTTGTTAGATATGCCCTTCTTCTACAAACATACTGTGTATCAACTAATAAAATAAAACTCCTTCTTTTTATACACTTCTTTGAAACCTCGTTTGAAACCCAGTTTGAAAGTAACTTCAAGTACTTACAACGTAATGATCGTAATTGTTATTAAATAAAGAAACTTCATTCATAGTTGACAATTGGGAATTTAAATTTACACTTTTACCATAGTTTGACCCTTTACTCACTAATTAGAATTAATATGCGCGCATATGAGTATAAGAGGTACTTATGTTTCATTTATAATGATTCAGAGGTAAGTGGCATTTAATAAAGAAATACCTATATTATAGCACGCTAGAAAAATAATTACGTTTATAGTGTCTTTAGTACATATGTGCTTCATTACATGAAGTATCATCACAGAGAGTTATACCTACTTTCAACTAAAGCTAGAGCTATTATATAAAAGGTTTACTTCACCTGTTAAATAAGGAGTGCAAAGCATTGGACCACGGTAAAGATGTCATTTACCTTATAGGTAGGTGATTTAGGCTTGGGTCTGAACATAAATTTGTTTGACCGCTATAATACAAACAGAACTGTGCTCCATTGACCAGCACGTTTCTTCTAGTGATACACCTGAACCGCATGCAACTATAATAGCGTTAACTAACCTGTGGGCCATATTTAAAATCCAGCATCTGTATATAGGTACACTATACAAAATAGTACCAAGCCGCTCACATCAGCTTGCGTAGAGTTTAAAGCTCAGTACACTTTCACAAAAAATCCACATTCGACCGCGTTATGTTTTCAGAATAGATTAAGAGTCCATATATATTCCATAGTTAATTTGCCACCAAGACCCACGTAAACAATAAACATTAGACACAACGTATACACGGACGCCACACTTTGGTACCACCAAACTCTCTGTATTTATTCAATATTTCAGTCTGAGTACTCTGAATGAATAAATAAAGCTGTTACAGGCAAGACGGGTTTCTTTAACCGGCACTCGGGTACTCTCGGCCAAGCTCGGTACTACTTTCAAAAGGTGCCCCGAGTAGCGGAAGAGGCAATAACCGTTTCGTTAGCGTTTGGCACTTTGGAGCTGTGTACTACCTACGGATTTTATATACCTGTTCCCTGTTCGTTGTAAACTTAGCTATAAGGCTTAAATGGGTCATATAATTGGACATTATTTTAAATGGGTAGTTAAAATCTCCTAAAAAAAGTTTTTTATAGTTCGTCCTGCTTAATCGATGGAAAATACGGTTTTTGCGTAATGCGCTACTAATGTATAAATAACGGAGTACCTGTTTGAAGTATCCGCATATCCGCACTTCATCTTCGCTTCGTGTTGATTGTAACAGCTTGAATATAAAGCAGGTTCTTCATTCGCATAATTTTGCATTTGAGTTTAAACAAAACTTACTCAGGTCAAACCCAAAGTAAAATTTATCTACTATATACTACTATAGTCTCTACAAGGTTTTTGCAAGGCATAGTGTCGCGAAGTGAATTTTTTAATCTAAAATATTTTAAATTTTAAATAACTATCTTAATATTGAATAATTTTAATAATACTTCTTGCTTTATAACATTATGGCATACAAACGTTTGCGTGAAGTTAGCCATAAACATCCAGCCATAAACTTTTTAAATTCTCGTAGAATCACCCATTGACTACTAAAGTTGTAGGCTGTAGTTCAAATAATGATGAAAGTAATTTATATAAATGTCCGTCATTAGTTCAGTGTTAAATTGGTAATGCTCGATTAGGGTAGTTGAGAGATGTTAACCTACCGATCCTATGGAATGTTTTACCATTCGAGGGGATGAAAAAAAATAAAGACTCTCTATAAGGCCCTATATCTATCTTAATTAAGAGTGTCAAAACACTTTTTCACACAAGTTCAAGGATTGTTCTCATATATAACTCATAGATACACACCTCATACAATGCCGCCTGAGGGGTTGAAAAAAATTAAAAACTATAAATAAGATACTAGTGTTAGGTATTGCACTTCAAGGCGTCCTGGACACTTTTGGTGTCCGCGTTCCAAAACTAAACATCTATAGTTCCATTTGGGGAGGATTGAGGGAAGTTTTAGTACACACCCCATAAAATGCCGTCTGAGGGGTTGAAAAAAAAATTGAAAACTATAAATAAGATGCTAGTGTTATCTCATTTCAGGGCGTCCTGGACACTTTTTGTGTCCACGTTCCAAAACTAAACATCTATAGTTCCATTTGGGAAGGATTCCATAGAATGTTCCATAGAATTCCATAGAATATAAATAAGATGCTACTGCTATTGCACTTCAGTGTGTCCTGGACACTTTTAGTGTCCGCGTTCCAAAACTGAACATCTATAGTTCCAATTATGGAGGATTGGGGTATGTTTTAGTATAGACTCCATAGAATGCTTCAACGTCTGAGGGGCTGAAAAAAATTAAAAACTATAAATAAGATGCTAATGTTATTGGTTAATGCACTTCAGGGTGTCCTGGACATTTTCAGTGTCCGCGTCCCAAAATTAAACATCTACAGTTTCATTTAGGGAGGATTTAGGGATGTTTTACTACACACCCAATAGAATGCTTCACCGTCTCAGGGGTTGAAAAAAATTAAAAACTATAAATAAGATACTAGTGTTATCGCAAATCGGAGTGGCCTGGACACTTTTAGTGTCCGCGTTCCAAAACTAAACATCTGCAGTTCCATTTAAGGAGGATTAAGGGATATTTTAGTATACACCCCACAGAACACTTCATCGTCTGAGGGGTTGAAAAAAATTAAAAACTATAAATAAGGTGCTAGCGTTAGTGCACTTCAGGCTTCAAGGCGTCCTGGACACTTTTGTGTCCGCGTTCCAAAACCAAACATCTAGAGTTCCATTTGGGGAGGACTCAGGGATGCTTTAGTACACACCCCATAGAATGCTTCACCGTCTGAGGGGTTAAAAAAAAATAAAAACTATAAATAATATGCTGGTGTTATTGGTTAATGCATTTCATGGTGTCCTGGACATTTTCAGTGTCCGCGTTCCAAAACTAAACATCTATAGTTTTAGTTACGGAGGAAGTTGGTATGTTTTAATATACACCCCATAGAATACTTCACCGTCTGAGGGGTTGAAAAAAATAAAAAACTATAAATAAGGTGCTAGTGTTATTGCACTTCAGGTTTCAAGGCGTCCTGGACACTTTTGTGTCCGCGTTCCAAAACCAAACATCTATAGTTCCATTTGGGGAGGACTGAGGGATGTTCTAGTACACACCCCATAGAATGCTACACCGTCTGAGGGGTTAAAAAAATTAAAAAATATAAATAATATGCTGGTGTCATTGGTTAATGCACTTCAGGGTGTCCTGGCATTTTCAGTGTCCGCGTTCCAAAACTAAACATCTATAGTTTTATTTACGGAGGAATGTGGTATGTTTTAGTATACACCCCATAGAATGCTTCACCGTCTGAGGGGTTGAAAAAAATTAAAAACTATAAAAGAGATCTAGTGTTATCGCATTTCAGGGCGTCCTGGACACTTTTACTGTCCGCGTTCCAAAACTAAACATCTATAGTTCCATTTGGGGAGGATTGAGGGAGGTTTTAGTACACACCCCATAGAATGCCGTCTGAGGGGTTGAAAAAAGTAAAAACTATAAATAAGATTCTAGTGTTATCACAATTCAGGGCGTCCTGGACACTTTTAGTGTCCGCGTTCCAAAACTAAACCTCTATGGTTCCATTAGGGGAGGATCAAGAGATGTTTTAGTATACACCACATAGAATGCTTCGCCGTCTGAAGGGTTGAAGAAAATTAAAAACTATAAATAAGATGCTAATGTAATTGCACTTCAGGGCGTCCTGGACACTTTTAGTGTCCGCGTTCCAAAACTAAACCTCTATGTTTCCATTAGAGGAGGATCAAAAGATGTTTTAGTATACACCCCATAGAATGCTTCACCGTCTGAGGGGTTGAAAAAAAGTAAAAACTATAAATAAGATTATAGTGTTATAACAATTCAGGGCGTCCTGGACACTTTTAGTGTCCACGTTCCAAAACTAAACCTCTATGCTTCAATTAGGGGAGGATCAAGAGATGTTTTGGTATACACCCCATAGAATGCTTCGCCGTCTGAGGGGTTGAAAAAAATTTAAAACTATAAATAAGATGCTAGTGTAATTGCAATTCAGGGCGTCCTGGACACTTTTAGTGTCCGCGTTCCAAAACTAAACATCTATAGTTCTATTTAGGGAGGATCAAGGGTTGTTTTGGTATTGTTACGATTCGCAGCAACGCCGCATGGGAGGCGGGGCAACGCGTGTGTGTGGTTGGTGGAGCTTCGCGACCTATCCGCGCTGCGTCATGGCTGACACGAGTGATTTATTGCTCGGTTTATCCTAAGGCAGCTGTTTACAACCTTTTTTTATGTGAGATTATTCAAGAATTCTTATAAAGAACTTTCTAGGTTTTTCTGTAATTTTAGGATTGTATATAAAAGGCGCATAGAGCGCCCGGTTAGAGTAGTCTTATTTTAAGCGAGCTATAAGTAAGCTAAAGTACGAAGCGATAATAGAAGGCTATAAAGTGTTAAGTAGTGACTTATTTAGTATACGAATTATACCTGTGTATATTTGTGGAATAAATAAATAGTCTTTTCGTGTTAAATCGTTACACTGGAATTATCGAACCCTGAGTTCGCAACAGTATACACCCCATAGAATGCTTCACCGTCTGAGGGGTTGAAAAAATTAAAAAACTACAAATAAGATGCTAGTGTTATGGCATTTCTGTCACACTTTTACTGTCCGCGTTCCAAAACTAAACATCTACAGTTTCGTTTAGGGAGGATTGAGGGAGGTTTTAGTACACACCCCATAGAATGCCGTCTGAGGGATTGAGAAAAAGTAAAAACTATAAATAAGATTTTAGTGTTATAACAATTCAGGGCGTCCTGGACAGTTTTAGTGTCCGCGTTCCAAAACTAAACCTCTATGGTTCCATTAGGGGAGGATCAAGAGATGTTTTAGTATACACCCCATAGAATGCTTCGCCGTCTGAGGGGTTGAAAAAAATTAAAAACTATAAATAAGATGCTAATGTAATTGCACTTCAGGGCGTCCTGGATACTTTTAGTGTCCGCGTTCCAAAACTAAACCTCTATGTTTCCATTAGAGGAGGATCAAAAGATGTTTTAGTATACACCCCATAGAATGCTTCACCGTCTGAGGGGTTGAAAAAAATAAAAAACTATAAATAAGATGCTAGTGTTATGGAATTTCTGTCACACTTTTACTGCCCGCGTTACAAAACTAAACATCTATAGTTCCATTTGGGGAGGATTGAGGGAGGTTCTAGTACACACCCCATAGAATGCCGTCTGAGGGGTTGAAAAAAAGTAAAAACTATAAATAAGATTCTAGTGTTATCACAATTCAGGGCGTCCTGGACACTTTTAGTGTCCGCGTTCCAAAACTAAACCTCTATGCTTCAATTAGGGGAGGATCAAGAGATGTTTTAGTATACATCCCATAGAATGCTTCGCCGTCTGAGGGGTTGAAAAAAATTAAAAACTATAAATAAGATGCTAGTGTAATTGCAATTCAGGGCGTCCTGGACACTTTTAGTGTCCGCGTTCCAAAACTAAACATCTATAGTTCTATTTAGGGAGGATCAAGGGTTGTTTTGGTATTGTTACGATTCGCAGCAACGCCGCATGGGAGGCGGGGCAACGCGTGTGTGTGGTTGGTGGAGCTTCGCGACCTATCCGCGCTGCGTCATGGCTGACACGAGTGATTTATTGCTCGGTTTATCTAGAAGGCAGCTGTTTACAACCTTTTTTTTATGTGAGATTATTCAAGAATTCTTATAGAGAACTTTCTAGGTTTTTCTGTAATTTTAGGATTGTATATAAAAGGCGCATAGAGCGCCCGGTTAGAGTAGTCTTATTTTAAGCGAGCTATAAGTAAGCTAAAGTACGAAGCGATAATAGAAGGCTATAAAGTGTTAAGTAGTGACTTATTTAGTATACGAATTATACCTGCGTATATTTGTGGAATAAATAAATAGTGTTTTCGTGTTAAATCGTTACACTGGAATTATCGAACCCTGAGTTCGCAACAGTATACACCCCATAGAATGCTTCACCGTCTGAGGGGTTAAAAAAAATTAAAAAATACAAATAAGATGCTAGTGTTATGGCATTTCTGTCACACTTTTACTGTCCGCGTTCCAAAACTAAACATCTACAGTTTCGTTTAGGGAGGATTGAGGGAGGTTCTAGTACACACCCCATAGAATGCCGTCTGAGGGGTTGAAAAAAATTAAAAACTATAAATAAGATGCTAGTGTAATTGCAATTCAGGGCGTCCTGGACACTTTTCGTGTCCGCGTTCCAAAACTAAACCTCTATGTTTCCATTAGAGGAGGATCAAAAGATGTTTTAGTATACACCCCATAGAATGCTTCGCCGTCTGAGGGGTTGAAAAAAATTAAAAACTCTAAATAAGATGCTAATGTAATTGCACTTCAGGGCGTCCTGGACACTTTTAGTGTCCGCGTTCCAAAACTAAACCTCTATGTTTCCATTAGAGGAGGATCAAAAGATGTTTTAGTATACACCCCATAGAATGCTTCACCGTCTGAGAGGTTGAAAAAAATTAAAAACTATAAATAAGATGCTAGTGTAATTGCAATTCAGGGCGTCCTGGACACTTTTCGTGTCCGCGTTCCAAAACTAAACATCTATAGTTCTATTTAGGAAGGATCAAGGGTTGTTTTGGTATTGTTACGATTCGCAGCAACGCCGCATGGGAGGCGGGGCAACGCGTGTGTGTGGTTGGTGGAGCTTCGCGACCTATCCGCGCTGCGTCATGGCTGACACGAGTGATTTATTGCTCGGTTTATCTAGAAGACAGCTGTTTACAACCTTTTTTTTATGTGAGATTATTCAAGAATTCTTATAGAGAACTTTCTAGGTTTTTCTGTAATTTTAGGATTGTATATAAAAGGCGCATAGAGCGCCCGGTTAGAGTAGTCTTATTTTAAGCGAGCTATAAGTAAGCTAAAGTACGAAGCGATAATAGAAGTCTATAAAGTGTTAAGTAGTGAGTTATTTAGTATACGAATTGTACCTGTGTATATTTGTGGAATAAATAAATAGTGTTTTCGTGTTAAATCGTTACACTGGAATTATCGAACCCTGAGTTCGCAACAATTGGTGTCAGAAGTGCGATTCCAGTGGGAATTTGAGGATTAATATTACTGAACTGTAAGTGAGTGCTTCATTGCCGGACATTACGTGTTTATGCCAGTGACCAGAAGCCAGCATCAAGCGATGGAGGATCAACTTGCCGCTCTGCTGTCCCTTATGCAACAACAGAAGGAAGAGCAGGAAAAACGTTATAAGGAACAAAAAGAAGAACAGGAAAGACGTGATCAAGTACAGGAGCGACTTTTGCAACAACAAAAAGAGGAACAAGAAAGGCGTGATCAAGTACAGGAGCAACGTTATCAAGACCAAAAGGAAGAGCAGGAAAGACGTTATCTAGAACAGAAGGAAGAACAGAAACGGTTTAAAGAAGAATTAATGCACCAACTCGCAGCTAGGGAGCAACAATTGGAAGAAAGAATAATGCAATCCGTCAACCAGAAGATTCTCGAGCTAGAAAAGAAGTTCCAGGAACAACTTGAGGACGACAACGTATCTACAGAGAGTTTTAGCACATCCAACACTAAAATTAAGCTACCCGATTATGACGGTACTACGTCGTGGGAAATTTATAAAACACAATTTGAGGCAGCTGCAAAAGCTAATGGCTGGTCCGAGCCCCAGAAAGCTACATCTTTAATGGTAGCACTTCGTGGAAAAGCGGCTGAATTACTTCAATCTCTGTCGGCAGCTGATCAAAGTAATTATGCAGCTTTAGTACACACTCTGCAACTACGATTTGGAAATGAGCACAAAGAAACCGTGTTCCAGGCCCAGGTGAGGATGAGACAGCAAAAGTCAGGTGAATCCTTACAAGAATTTGAGGCAGACATAGACAGACTCATTCACCTGGCTTATCCATCGGCCCCTGAATCTTTTCAAATGCAATTTGCCGCCGAAAGGTTCATTGAGGGAGTTCGCGATAGTGACATGAGATACCACTTACGTCTAGTAAGGCCCAAGGATATCAGCGAGGCACTAGTTCGGGCCCTGGAATTCGAGGCGTCACGAGTGTCATCTGGTTCTTCTCCACGTGTAAGAATGGCAACTTGCGATGACGAGGAGGATACGTCAAGGACTGAATCCATGGTCAGTTTACATAAAACGATTAAGGATATGGCAGTCAATATACAAGCCCTGTTGGGAAGGACGCCTCGATCAACAGACAATCGGGGCATAAAATGTTTTAACTGCGGCAGACTAGGTCACATCAAGAGTAACTGCCGTAATAGGGCAAGAAGTCCGTCGCCGTCGGTTAGAAGACCGAGCGGCGACCAAGAATGCCCTAGGTCCCAGGAAAACTAATTCCGGTCAATGCAAGGGGGCAATTGACCGGGCCCGTTAAGACCCCCAGGATCTTTAAAGTCAATAATTTGGGTGGCAAAAGTCTTACAGTGGCCGGACGCAATAAGGGACAGAAAATCCAGATTACCATCGATACAGGAGCAGATGTGACCATTGTAAGGCCAGATAAACTTGTCGGATATACCATACAACCGTTGCCCAATCCTATTATGTTAAAATCAGTCACTGGAGAGTCTTGCCCTATAGACGGAGAAGCCGTTGTCACCATCATTATTGGAGAAAGACTCGAAGTTCGGCATAAAGTATTGGTTGCCAAGATCAAAGACGAGTTTATTTTGGGAATGGATCTCATCAGGAAACATGGATTCTCCTATGATCACAAACGGAATATTCTCACATTTGGAGATGAGGAGTTTGCATTAACCAATGGAAATGTGGAAACTAGTGTCCGTCTATTGGTGATATTACTGATGATCCAGATATTGGACCCGTCCTCTCTGCAAAGACTGACGACAAGAGACCAGAATGGCAAGAAATTGCTGGTAAAAGTCCAAACCTGAAGGCGCTATGGGCCCAGTGGCACTCTCTTAAAATAGAAAATGGATTACTGAAGAGAGCGTGGGAGAGTCCGGATGGCAAGACCGTAGTCAGTCAGTTGGTTGTTCCTAGTAGCAGAAAATCGGACGTACTACAGGAAATGCACGACGGAACCAGTGGAGGTCATTTTGGGGTCAATAAAACCTTGGCCAAAATTAAAGAGCGGTTCTACTGGGTGAATTATCATGAAGACGTCGAATCTTGGCGCCGCAAGTGTGAAGTTTGTTGTGCCACAAAAGGACCTCGAACAAAATCACGGGGCCGAATGGTGCAGTACATTGTCGGTGCTCCATTCGAGAGGGTAGCAATTGATGTCGCGGGACCGTTTCCTCAGACTGAGTCGGGCAATAAATACCTCTTGGTCGCCATGGATTACTTCACTAAATGGCCTGAAGCATACGCCCTGCCTAATCAAGAAGCAACGACTGTGGCAACGGTGCTAGTAAATGAATTGTTCTGCAGATTCGGAGTCCCTCTCGAACTTCATTCTGATCAGGGCCGAAATTTTGAATCGGCTGTTTTCCAGAAGGTCATGGAACTTCTCGGAATTCGCAAGACCAGGACAACTCCTTTGCATCCACAGTCGGATGGGATGGTAGAGAGATTTAATCGGACCATGGAACATTACCTGTCTAAAATGGTGGCAGATCATCAGCGTGATTGGGACCAACATCTACCTCTCATGTTGATGGCATATCGAGGCTCTACGCATGAAGCCACTGGTTATACTCCGGCGAGAGTAATGTTCGGAAGGGAAATGAGGTTTCCTGCGGATTTGATGTATGGAACACCAGAAAAAGAGTCGCTCAGCTCTGAGAATTTTGTGGAGGAGCTTAAGGAGAGGCTGAACAATGTTCATGAACAAGTCAGGAATAAACTGCGCATATCCAGTGATCGAGCCAAAGCAAGATATGACTTACTAGCTAACTCCCGCGGCTTCCAGGATGGTGATTTGGTGTGGCTATACAATCCGCGGCGAAAGGTGGGGAAGTCGCCCAAACTTAGCCAAAATTGGGAAGGCCCTTGTACAATTATAAAGAAAATTAATGACGTGGTGTATAGGATCCAGCGGACCCCCAGGTCAAAGATGAAGGTCGTTCATTTGGATCGATTAGCACGATACCATGGAACTCTATCTGTTCGGGACGAACAGCCTTAGGAGGAGGGCAATGTTACGATTCGCAGCAACGCCGCATGGGAGGCGGGGCAACGCGTGTGTGTGGTTGGTGGAGCTTCGCGACCTATCCGCGCTGCGTCATGGCTGACACGAGCGATTTATTGCTCGGTTTATCTAGAAGGCAGCTGTTTACAACCTTTTTTTTATGTGAGATTATTCAAGAATCCTTATAAAGAACTTTCTAGGTTTTTCTGTAATTTTAGGATTGTATATAAAAGGCGCATAGAGCGCCCGGTTAGAGTAGTCTTATTTTAAGCGAGCTATAAGTATAAGCTATAATAGAATGCTATAAAGTGTTAAGTAGTGAGTTATTTAGTATACGAATTGTACCTGTGTATATTTGTGGAATAAATAAATAGTGTTTTCGTGTTAAATCGTTACACTGGAATTATCGAACCCTGAGTTCGCAACAGTATACACCCCATAGAATGCTTCACCGTCTGAGGGGTTGAAAAAAATAAAAAACTACAAATAAGATGCTAGTGTTATGGCATTTCTGTCACACTTTTACTGTCCGCGTTCCAAAACTAAACATCTACAGTTTCGTTTAGAGAGGATTGAGGGAGGTTCTAGTACACACCCCATAGAATGCCGTCTGAGGGATTGAGAAAAAGTTAAAACTATAAATAAGATTTTAGTGTTATAACAATTCAGGGCGTCCTGGACACTTTTAGTGTCCGCGTTCCAAAACTAAACCTCTATGGTTCCATTAGGGGAGGATCAAGAGATGTTTTAGTGTACACCCCATGGAATGCTTCGCCGTCTGAAGGGTTGAAGAAAATTAAAAACTATAAATAAGAGGCTAGTGTAATTGTACTTCAGGGCGTCCTGGACACTTTTACTGTCCGCATTCCAAAACTAAATATCTATAGTTCCATTTGGGGAGGATTGAGGGAGGTTTTAGTACACACCCCATAGAATGCCGTTTGAAGGGTTAAAAAAAATTAAAAACTATAAATAAAATTCTAGTGTTATCACAATTCAGGGCGTCCTGGACACTCTTAGTGTCCGCGTTCCAAAACTAAACCTCTATGTTTCCACTAGGGGAGGATCAAGAGATGTTTTAGTGTACACCCCATAGAATGCTTCGCCGTCTAAGGGGTTGAAAAAAATTAAAAACTATAAATAAGATGCTAGTGTAATTGCACTTCAGGGCGTCCTGGACATTTTTAGTGTCCCAAAACTAAACATCTATAGTTCCATTTGGGGAGGGTCAAGGGATGTTTTAGTATACATCCCATAGAATGCAGAGAAGTTGCCGAAACGTCAACTAGGTCGATTCGTCCGAGCCCTTTCTAGGGTAAATTGTTATTTGCAGTAATTTTACTGTGAGTAGTGCGAGATTCTTTCTCCAACAACGAACGAACCGAGCAAAAAAGTGGATGAGGCTTCACCCAAAAGTAAGTAGTAAAAAACAATTATTATTGATCGCCTAACTTCTGGAGAAGGTTTATTCGATGAGGGAAGAAATGGCATATTTTTCTTGCCATCTTGCCATTTTGCCAAAAATCTAGTAACTAAAACGTTTTAAATTAATTTTAGTTTCTATTTGGATTGTAAGTTTTAATAAAGGATATTAAAGTTAGATTTATTGTGAAAATATTATTTTCATAATGAAAGTCTAAATTGTCACTGCCAAAAGCTTCCTCATAAAACAGCTATTAACGTTTAGTCACATAAGAGAAGTTTTTTTATATACAGCTATTAACGTCTAGTCAGATGGAACACTTTACATTTTTGTGTCAAAGTCAAAGTTTCATCTCAAAGTGACAAACCAGCAAATGCGGCTTTATTAAATCTTCTTATTTGTACTGACCTTAACTATTACCCACCCTGTGTTATGGCGCAAAGGTGAATGTATTGGCTTCAAAATTTAACGTCTGTAATAATAATACTTCGTCATTATTTGAAAAGCAATACAAAAAATTTAAATAATTTTACAGTCAAATTAGATAGCAGTTAAAAGAATTTTCAAAGATCCATAAGGTGTATTGGTTGTCACCAGTAAGGTGACCGTTTCTCGCGTTGAACCAAGGGAAACTCGGTTATTTGAAGAGATACGAAGAAGGTTGTAATAAGGCAATGTTGCGCAATAAAAAAGGTCTATAGAAATGAGTTTTTTTTTTCGAAAATTCCTTCTTATTTCGGAAATATTCGAATTAAAATAGAAATTTTTGAAAAGTTTTTAAAATGTTTTCTTGTCTTAATTTAAAGAGATAATTAAAAATAATTGACACTTCTTTATAGCCACCTAGTTCTCTTCAACGTGCTATTTTAAAATTTAAAATCTGACGTTTCGTTTTGATGCCATAATCATCAACTTATCTTTTTCTGAAACTCCTTGCAATTCAGCATAGGTGATATGGAACAACTAATAATTCTACTAAAGGCCTATACGTTTGGTATAAGCGTACCAACTGTGTGCATGCTCGTGCTCATTATAAATCTGAGCGGAAAATATACAGGGTGTTTCATTGAGGGTGGCCACCGGCCATATCTTGGAAACTAATTGGTTTAGAAGCTAGAGAAAAAAGTTTTGATTATTAAGGTGGACATGATAAAATCCTGAAAATTATTTACAAGTTCCTAATTTTGCCACAAGAGGGCGCCATTAGAAACCAAATAATACAAATCAATTTTTTTTTGAAAAATGTAGTTTTAAGGTATACCTTGGGCAACATTATTAGAAAAACTGGACAATCCTGCAACATTTTGAACTGACTCTCGTAGATGTACTGTGCTCAATAAAAGTGAGGGAAACAATTGAAAGTGAAATTATCGAAATCCTTGTAACTTTCAAGACTCATATCCGATTTCAGTAATCTTGGTCTTGTTTGGAAGATAATTGCCATTACTTTTAACTGCGGTATCCAGTGCTAAACGATAGTTTTTGATAAATGTGCCTGAGGGCGCAATTTCAAATTAAAGTGTTTTTTTTTTGTTTTACACCAAAAAGTTAAATCATTCGGTATAAGTTTGATATGATAATCGGAAAGTAGGTTAAATTTGCAACAAAAACTGTTAAGATTCCAATAACATATTTTTTCTCCTTTCAGACCTATCACTTCAAGAATGATTTTTATTACTTATTTGAATAAATGATTGTTTTCATAATTCCATAATTACATTACAACAATTACATTACACATTAATACCGTTACAACAATTATTGTTTTAAAACATGATGGTTTTGTAGGCTTGTCACTCAGTATAAAATATGTCACTATTTTATCCTAAACATATCTGATTATTGAAAACTTCTACCTAATTTAAGCATACTTCTAATATAATGTTTTACAATATCAATCTAGATAGCTATGAGACAAAATCGGCAGGTATCCATGGAGACACATAACATTGGTTGTCAGTTGATTCAATTTTGACAAGGTTCATATTGCGTTGACAAAAAATTCATTCTTGTTAATTCCTTTTAAGTTTCTTCATAGCTAAGCTATTATTATCAAAACTTGCACTGCATCCTTCAAACATGGCTTGTATCAATTCCGAGCCTTTCGACATGCTTGCCGTATATTTCGAATGTTTGCAAAATTCACCTATTGCGGAACGTACATATGCTACTAAATATCCAGCACGAAGGCATAACAGCAGAAAGGTATTTCGCCGATTGGCAATACGTTTACGGCAAACGGGAAGTGTGCGACCCATTCCAGTTCCCTTCAGAAGACGTCCTGTAAGGCATGAGGATAGTATTATCAAAGACACTTGTATAAGTGCCACTTCGGTGTTTCGAATATTAAAAAAATTTAAACTTCACCCTTACCATTTAGTATTACACCAGGCCTTATCAGAATCGGATTATGAGAGACGGCTAGATTTTTGTTATTGGCTAAGACAGATGTGTTACGAAAATCCTCAGTTCCTCTCCTTGGTTATGTAGAGTGATGAAGTTACTTATACAAGCTGTGGCACAGTTAACTTGCACAATATGCACTACTGGTCAGTTACAAATCCTTACTAGATGCGTGAAGTGGATCAGCAAAATAGATGGAGTGTAAACGTGTGGTGCGGAGTTTTAGGAGGAGAATTTATTATTATTAATATACAAATGTATTAATAACTTTTTTAGAATTATCGGACCACTTATTTTGAATGGAAATCTAAATGACGAAGCGTACTTAAACTTCCCACAGAATGAATTATCTACCCTTTTAGAAGATATTCCTCTCGATGTTAGAGCTTCAATGTGGTATCAACATGATGCATGCCCGGCACATTTTGCTCAGAGAGTTCGCCATTTTTTAAATGTAGCTTATCCTGATCGCTGGATTGGAAGGGGGTTTCCGTAGCCGCCTAGATCTCCGGATCTAACTGTTCTAGACTTTTACTTGTTGGGAAGAATAAAAGACATTGTTTATACAACGCGACCGACCACACCAGAAGACATGATAGAGCGAATTACGAACGCTGTTAATTCGATTTCACGATCTGAAATTGAAACGGCTGTACTCAGTACCAGAGGGAGAATAAATAGTTGTATTCGGGAAAACGGGGGTAATTTTGAACATTTATGAAGTTTCTTAGTATTATTCTGTAATAAAATTGAAAAAAGTTATTGTACCAAACTTCGTCTGTCTTGTACTAGAGTAGCTCTTGAGTGGACTGTATTGAAACTGAATCACTGCTATGCATCCAAATGAAACTCTTGGAAGGAAACTGGAAAGCTTGTATTGTACCAATGAATCAATGAACAACAATTAAATCAGAATTTTACGAGAGCTTTCTTTAGGAATCTTTTGACATCTATTTTTTTACTTGACTTCTAGCTACTCTGCTTTGTTTCAAGACACCTGTAAACTAATTACCTTTTTAAGGCTCTAAACACAAAATTTAGTAGATTTTAGGGAAAGCCTTAACATACTCCCCAACTTAAAAAACTAGTTGACTATAACTCAATTCTCTTGACTAATTGGTAAAGGACATATCTTAGTAACCGACCGTTTGATTTCTCCACCTAGTACCCGTAAACTAAGATTGCCCACGATACCGTCCTTTCCCGGACACAATTTATCAATGCGTCTTAAATGCCATTTGAACGGTGGAAGATTATCGTCCATCACTAATTCGAGCGAATTCAGTTTTACACAACAATCATATTTGTTTTCCACTTAGGACGCACTTGTAATTGAGATACATAATCTTTGGACCATCGTTTCCAAAATTGTTGTTTTAAATGTTCTAACTGTTGAAAATACGATAATCGATTGCTAGGGGCACTTACCTATCAAAAAATGCGCTGGAGTTAACGCTTCTAAATCATTAGGATCTGCAGATAAAGCTGTAAGCGGCCTCGAATTCATTAAGCATTCTATCTGCGAAATGATTGTATAAGACGACTCAAATGTAAGTAGTATGCCTGAGACAACTCTTTTAATATGAAATTTGGCAGACTTAACTCCAGCCTCCCACAACCCTCCTTGATGAGGTGAATAGGCAGGAATTAAATTTCATTTAATGCGTACTGAATTTTCGACTTTTTCCTTGAGCAAATTACTGTTGCCAATGAGGAATTTACCAAGCTCCCGTAATTCGTTCTTAGCGCCTATGAAGTTGGTGCCGTTGTCGCTATGAATGGTTGAAGGTTTACCTCGACGCGCAATGAATCTTTGCAATGTTTCCAAAAAAGCTGAAGTACTTAAACTTGTTACTAGTTCTAAGTGTACTGCCTTAGTACAAAGACAAGTAGCACTTTGAAGTTTTGAATCCTCGTCCATTTCTATCTTTAATTAAAAATGGACCAGCGTAGTCTACACCAGTATGTAAAAACGGAGGCTCCGGGGAAACCCGCGGATAGGGTAGTTGCCCCATCAATGGATGAACAGATCGTGGTTTCCATCGAAAACATTTTACGCATTCTCTGACAATACGGTTTGACAATCCTTTTCCCGCGATGGTCCAATATTTTTCCCTTACGTTTGCAAGCAAGAGCTGGGGACCACAATGAAAAGAGTTTATATGTTCCATTCTAAAAGTCAACTTAGTAAAATAATGATTTGATGACAAAACGATGGGATGCTTTTTCCCATACGAAAAGGATGAATGGTCTAGTCTTTCGCCTACTCTGAGGATATCTTGACTATCAAGAAATGGGGCCAACGGCAACAAATTACTCTTGGAACTAACAGATAAAGGCTTCTTTAATTCTTCAATATCTCGTAAAAAACATTCCCTTTGAGCCAATTTAGTTAACACCTGCATTGCATTAGTTAATTCGTCCAATGTCAGAGAACCAGTTTGTTTTTCCTTTTGAGTTTGTCTGGTATTGTTTATAAATCGCAAACAATAAGCGGCAACTCTTTTAATCTTAGAAATGGAAACAGTTCCACATCGACCTCGACAAAAGTTTGAAATTGTTTTTTGGTTTCTGGTAGATCCTGGAAAAATAAAGGAGTTTGAACAGAAACATCCTGCGGCCAACAACCTGAATCCTTCGCGATCCAACTTGGACCATGGAACCGTAAATCACACTTCGCAAGAAGTTTAGGAGACATTTCACGGGTCAAAAGGTCTGTTGGGTTTGAATGTGTGGGAACGTATCTCCAATGTGAAGACTCAGTCATTCTTTGGATGTCCAAAACTCGATTACCAACAAAAGTTTGAAGTGTGTAAGGTGATGCCCGAATCCATGATAAAACAATTGTTGAATCTGACCAGAAAATGTAACGTTCAATGTGAATTGTTAAAGAAGACTTAACCTTTTCGAACAGTTTTGCAAGTAAAAGCGCGGCTCACAATTCTAGTCTGGGAATTGTCATAGCTTTTAATGGATTAACTCGAGTTTTCGCCGTTATCAACAGAACACAACTATTTCCAATGAAATCCACAGTTTTAGTATAAATGCACGCACCATATGCACTTTGTGACGCATCCGAAAACCCATGAACTTCGATTGTTTTGGAATTGTTCGGACACATGTGTCGTGGAAAACGCAAACCATTGAGCTCTTCCAACTCGGATCTGAAATGGTACCATTTGACTCTCAATTCCGGAGGAATCTCTTGATCCCACGACAACTTAAAAAGCCATAAATTTTGTAACAAAATCTTAGCTCTTATGGTGACTGGACTTACTAAGCCTAGAGGATCAAACACCCTTGCGGTATAGGATAAAATCACATGCTTGGTAATATTCTTATTATTATGAGGCATCTCAATTTGAAACCCAAAGGTGTCATCTTGACATGACCGAACCATACCCAAAGTCTTACTATTTTCTGGAGCACTGAAGTGAAGAATTTCTTCAGAAGAAGTAGCAACATTCATTTCTTGTAGTAGTTTCGGATTGTTGAATTTCCATTTCAGTAGCGTGAAACACCCTGACTGAAGGATTTGTGAAACCTCCTTACAGAGCTGCACTACTCCTAATAGTATCTGAACCCGTTAACAAATCGTCGACGTAAAAGTCTCTTCTGATGGCTTGTGAAGCCAAAGGATTTTCCTCGTGATCCAATGACAACTGCTTGAGGCATCTAGTCTCAAAAAAAAGGCGCGCTAGCTGTCCCGTAGGTAACTGTATCAAGAGCATAGATCTGAAGAGGACTCTCTGGGTTTGCTCGCCACCAAATGAGCTGCAAAGGTCTAAATTCTTTTTCTACTAATATTTGCCTGTACCTTTTGCAAATATCTGCAGAAAAAACATACTTATGCTGTCGAAAACGGAGTCAAATGGAATAAAGATCGTCTTGAACAGTAGGTCCCACCATCTGAATGTCGTTATAAGACTTACCGAAAGACGAACTCGATGAACAATTGAAAACACCACGTAACTTAGTTGTCACACTCCCTTCACGGAGAACGCCATGATGTGGAGCATAAAAGCAAGGTTCACCTTCTTTAGGTTCATATGGAGACATATGAAACATACTTTCATATTCATTCATGAAGTGAGTTCAGGTTGTGAATTGACTCTATTACTGGCAACTTCGCACCAATATGCGGCCCGCCACTCACGTGGTTTAAGGTAGTTGAACCATTTGAAACAACGTTATTGCAACTAGAATTGTTCAATTTTATTAACTGTTTGGCTTCTGCCAGTTTAGAGTAATATAAACTTTCGAACGAACAAAACTCGGACTGGTCAATATTTTCTTTCGGGACTGATAGTTTCGATTTCGAGTTGTACGTCTGCAAACTCAATTAACAAAGTTGTCTCTAATGCTTGGGATTCTTTGCAAACTTTCTTTCGAGGCAAAGAAACTGATTTTTTGCCTTTTCCTTTGATTCCTTTCAAACGCTTGTAGGTTCCCTTAAAGGAACTGAAACAACTAAAATCAGAATGCCATTAGAAGTGCCATCAGAATCCCTTCTATAAGTTTTAGCAAAGTGATCTTCCGCCAGATCATCACCCGTCAACTGAGGCTGGTAAGAAATTTCTTCTGTTTCCCAAAACTTTCTCAATTGATCCTGCATCAATGAGTTACGACTCAGATGGCAAAATAGAACCTGAGGAGTTGATGCATTTATTGGACCGGAAACTATCCAACCCAGCTTCGCTTTTTGAATAACTGGTTTATTTCTACCTAAACTAATCGTTGATTTCTCAAGCAGGTTCCAAAACATATGTGCAACCAGAAGAAGATCAATTTTTTGAGGTTTATTGAAATTAGGATCTGCCAGGTGGACATAATCTGGAATTCTTTGAGGATCGTTTGGGACTACCAAACATTTGAGATTTGCCTTAAAATTTCCGTGACATGAACCAAATTGTATATTGCAAGCTGAAGAGATGCTTGCTTGTATACTACCCACCCCCATAATAGTAAAATCGACTGATGTCTCTGATAAACCTACTCGCCTCACTGTATCTTGTGAGATGAAGTTAGACATCGATGCACTATCTAACAACACTCGAACCAACTGAGGTCTGTCGTGGACATCAAACACATGAACTAATGCTGTTGCTAAAAGAACCTGGCCACTTGAAGAATAATTGCAACATGAATTAATAGGAACATCATGTATGACGGGATTTGTATTTGGGAAATTATCTCGAGGGATCATTTGAGAATTCATAACGTGTAGCAATGAATGATGCTTCTCACTACACTTCTTGCAATGCCCAAACTTACACAATTGAACGGTGTGTCCAGATTGCAAACAGTTAGGACACAATTTCAACTCATACCTTCTTGACTGTATCTTGGACTGACAGTTTATGAAAATCAGAACATCGAAATAAATAGTGAGATTTTTTGCAAATAAAACATCTTAAGCCTTGATTCGAATCAGTGCCTGATAAATGAAAGCTTTTGGTGTTATTTTTTCTTGAGCTCTCAATAGACCCATCCTGCTTTTTATATTGATGGTGCATATTAATCTTTTCCAAAATGTTTGCTTCATTAATTAAAAATGCCTTTAACTCTTCAAAAGTGGGCAATTCTGAACAGAACTCTTGTTTTTCCCATTCCCTAACAATGCTTATATCCATTTCGAACGTTACCAAATAAATTATAATTGGATCCCAAGAGTCCGTTTCGATGCCACATTTTTACAAACATTTAATGTTTTTTGTTAAAGTATCGATCAAATCTCTAACAGCAAAATGAGAATGAAAATTTGTAAAGTTTACATCGAACAAGGTCTTAATGTACTTGTGTACCATTACATTTATATTTTCAAATCGAGAACATAAAGTATCCCAGGCGATTTCATAATTATCACTGCAAAATTCAATTGAACCAATAGCTGTTGATCCCTCCAAAGAAGATCTGAGGTAGTGACATTTATTTATATCTTCTATGTGAACTGACTTGTGAACTAGTGATATAAACAAATCCTTAAACTCAAACTAGCGGTCAACAGCACCACTAAATTGGGGCAACTCTATTACTGGCAACTTCGCACCAATATGCGGCCCGCCACTCACGTGGTTTAAGGTAGTTGAACCATTTGAAACAACGTTATTGCAACTAGAATTGTTCAATTTTATTAACTGTTTGGCTTCTGCCAGTTTAGAGTAATAGGTATAAACTTTCGAACGAACAAAACTCGGACTGATCAATATTTTCGGGACTGATACTTTCGATTTCGAGTTGTACGTCTGCAAACTCAATTAACAAAGTTGTCTCTAATGCTTGAGTACGTAACTCTAATTCTAAAATCTTTGAAGAATCTTGTTGAAGTTTAATTTGATCCAAAAAACTGATAAAGTTTTGTAACTTTAAGTTTAAAGCACGACTTTTATTGAACAACTTACTTAAGTGATTTGACTGCAAAGTACCACTCTCTGTACTTGTATTTACGTGAAGAGTCGTACTATGCTTCTTATTTCCTGCCGTTTAAAATAAATAGACGCTTACCTTTTGATAAAATGTGCAAAATGAATTCGTGACGCCTTGTATCTCTGCGTTTTGAACTAATCTACTACATATTTACAAAAGAGGACGCATCATTTAATAAATGTACTATGAAGTAGGTAATCTAAAACGAATATGTAAATCAATTTGCACTTGAACAAATAATACAGACTTGAAACAAGCTGTCTGTAGGTATCACCTTTCTCGATCTGCGGTCGAAGAAACTCCCGGTCTCTGAAACGGGTTTCTGTTATTGAAGCTGCCTCCAGAAACTCTTAAAGTACGGACCGACTGCCACTCAGTAGTTGTCAAATCCTAAACCTCAAAAACCGTTTTTTTGACAGATGTTATGTAACAATCAAAACACCGGTCTGAACCCCAAAAATGACGTTACGGTTTTTTCTCGAAAATCCCGATCTTCTGCCGCTCACCAAGCCTTCCAATCTATGCACCTTGGACCTGCACTCTGCCTTCTGACCGGTTCGACTGGACCAAAGAATGTACCGAACTTCCTCTGTTTTGTACTAGACTAGCTCTTGAGTGGACTGTATTGAAACTGAATCACTGCTATGCATCCAAATGAAACTCTTGGAAGGAAACTGGAAAGCTTGTATTGTACCAATGAATCAACGAACAGCAATTAAATCAGAATTTGACGAGAGCTTTCTTTAGGAATCTTTTGACATCTATCTTTTTCACTTGACTTCTAGCTACTCTGCTTTGTTTCAAGACACCTGTAAACTAATTACCTTTTTAAGGCTCTAAACACAAAATTTAATAGATTTTAGGGAAAGCCTTAACAGTTATGTTTGCAGAAATAACTCCGGGACGAATAAAGATATCGTATTGGGATCTTAAATTTTTTTGTTGCAAATTTAATCTACTTTCCAATTATGATATCAAAATTATACCGAATGATTTAACTTTTTGGTGTAAAACCAAAAAAAAACACTTTTATTTGAAATTGCGCCCTCTAGCACGTTTATTAAAAACTATCGTTTTGCACTGGATACCACAGTTAAAAGTAATGGCAATTATCTTCCAAACAAGACCAAGTTTACTAAAATCGGATAAGAGGCTTGAAAGTTACAAGGATTTCGATAATTTCACTTTCAATTGTTTCCCTCACTTTTATTAAGCACAGTTCATCTACGAGAGTCAGGTCAAAATGTTGCAGGATTGTCCAATCCTTCTAATAATATTGCCCAAGATACACCTTAAAACGACAATTTTCGGAAAAAAATTGATCGATTTGTGATATTTGGTTTATAATTGAGCAAATCTTGTGGCAAAGTAAGGAACTTGCAAATAGTTTCCAGGATTTTCTCGTGTTCACTTTAATAATCAAAACTGTTTTCTCTAGCTTCTAAGCCCTTTATTTTCCAAGATATGGCCGGTGGCCACCCTTAATGAAACACCCTGTATAGAAAGTTCCTGTCGGAGACTAGAAAGTCTCTAAATGATAAACAAATTTCCATTCTATTCTGGGTCCACTCTTATTCATCACATGTGAATGATTTGGCATGTGATGTCGGTGCTGATTTGATTTGTTAGTACGCTGATGACATATCAGTAGTCCTGATACTTTGGCAGTATCATGTGTCACGAGAGTGTGTCAGATGAAAGAGTGGTGCAATTGCAACTGTCTTCTTTTAATTGCCAGTAACACAGGCCTTGTGAGCTTCGAGAAGATGCAGCCCAATTGCTCTCTGTATGTTCCTGTTGATGGAAAATCTATTCCAACTTGCAAAGCATCAAATTCTTGGGCATGCATATGGACCAGCGCCTTGCCTGGGACGTTCATTGCTCTGTGCTTGTTTCTAAGCTGAACAGTGCCTGTGCCCTTGTAAGGAGACTTCGTGATGTTGTTTCCACCGATGTCATGATGACGTACTATATCGCCAGCATTCAATCGATTCTGGGTTACGGAATATTGTCCTGGGGTTCATCCAGCATGGCAAATAAGGTGTTTGTTGCCCAGAAGAGAAATGTTAGAGCTATTTTCGGATTACATCCCAGAACGAGTTGTAGGCCCGTCTTTTTATCCTCAAATTTCCTTACCGCACCGTCCATTTACTTCCTCTCACTAGTAATGTTTGTTAAGAGAAATCCGAAGGCATTCCTACGAAATTGCGATTGCCGTTCGAGGTAGAAAGGAACTATGTATTCCCCCACACAACTCAACTTTTTTTGAGAGAGGGCTGCTTTTCAGAGCCATAAAAGCCTTTCAATATTTCCTATTTTTTCCCTAATCCTGACCTGAGTTACTCCAAAACTCAAAATTTGCATTACAGATGCTTTAAGTAGCGTTTAAGCAATTTTGACATTAATCCTAATCTGCATTTTTCCAAGTTTTCTAATTTTGCATTTTTAGACGTTTTAAGTAGTTTTTGTATCAGTTTTGGCTCTAATTATAACCTGATTTTTTTTCCAAATAAAATCTTGAAAGACTCCAAATTTCTATTTTTACATACTTTGACTTTTAATGTTTTTTAACAATTTTTGTATCTATTTTTAACTTGACTTCTAGAAAAACACCAACATTTTTAAGCTATTTTAATTAAACTTCACGTATTTTAGCACACAAATTGATTTTTGCAAAAACGACAAAATAGAAGGTTTGAATCACTTTTGCCTGATTTTATCGTAAAATTGAATTTATTCGAAAACATCAAAATTACCACTTTCAGGCAATGTGGGTCATTTTTAACCGATTGTAGTTCTAATTTTAATTTGAATTGTTTCAAAATTGTCAAATTTAAAATTATAAACCCTTTGAGTCATTTTTGACCAATTTTAGCCCAAATCTTAATCAAAATTTGTCCTCCCTTGCAATCTATATAACAAAAAATACATATATTTATGTAATTTTTCTCTGGCTTAAAATCCAACCAATGCTAAACTTCACGAGGCCTTGAATTTTACTTATGGCTAGGTGGTTTTTTGGCGGGATTCCTATCCGCAACGTACAATTTTCCAGGCAACTGGGAATACTAGCCCCAGTTGCCTCCCTGCATATTCCATTATTCTACTTTTTATTAATCTAATACAAATACATAACATTATAAAGGAGTAAAAAAAAATTATTTGGATTGGAGAAAAAAAAATAAAAAGGAGAAAAGAGGTAGTGTTTGCATCCAGGTTCAGTGGAAGAAGAGTGATTTCTGGGACTTTTTAATAAAATTTATTTCAAGAAAATAAATATGACTAAGTAGGTAAATTACATAAAGTGTACCGTAAATGAACACTGTACAACTATAAAATAAAATGTTATCAATCTCTTTATTTATCATCTCCTATTAATAAATCCAGTTAAATATTTTCATACCAAGAAATGAGGGAAATAGATGGTGTCCCAACTCCATTTAATTACCATCTTTTGTGTTTTTCACACTTTTAGTTTTAAATTAGCTCGTTAGTCACCATTTTGTTAAATTAGTGAAGCGACAAACAACTTTCATAGCATCAAAGAATTGGTGATATTTTTGTTTATCCTTATGAACCAAGAACTAAATCTACGTTGGATCATAAAAATTACTAACGAGACGTATTTAGTTACAAAGCAAAAATCAAAAATAAGAAAATCTGAGACCAGTTAATCCTAAAATTATGTTGCAATAATACAGTATTATTACTCAGATGTAACAATCACACTAATTACGAATATCATTTAGCACCAGAATGTTTAAAAAAGAAATAGATATTATAATAGCTACCAAAATTCTAGATAAAGTAAACTTTCTAGGAATTAGTCGAAGTCGAAGTCACCCAAGTCGTCGTCGTCATCGACTTTGTCTAGTTTTTCCCGCTGTTTTGCTAGCAGTTTCTGAAGTTCTACACTTCGATATGTCTTGAACTGAAACCAAGTCTAATTAGTCCTCTTAAACCTTATAACGCTCTCGCTCAAAGCTTACCCCACTGACAGACTTCTGCACCAGTAAGAAAGAGTGCAGTCTACCTCCAATTTTGGCTCCACACACTTTCTCCAACTGCGCTTTATCCATTGCTAAAAGCTCATAACCAGACACTCCTTTAAACTTACTACGCACGTCCTGCTGGAAATCTTTAGCCTTCAACCAGTCTTGAATTTCCTTGGGATTGCTCCTCTGATTAATATAAGTTTCGGGAGTAGATTTGATGTCAAAAATAGGACGCTGCTTTTCTTTTTGCCTCATGGTCGTTAATACATTGGACAGCTCTTGTTGCATAGCATCAGTGGCTTCGGATGCTATAGATTGTCTTGAAATTGACCTCTTTAGTTCAGGCTTTGGAGGATCTGCTAATGGTGGAGGCGGGGGAGGAGGTAAAGGTGCAACTGGAGCAGGTTTAGGTAGAGACGAAGGTGGCGGCGGTGGGGCAGGGACTGGATCTTGTTTAGGAGATGGCGGGGGCTCTAAAATTTGATTAATAAAGCAATTATTGGTTAGAGATATATTTAGATTCAACAGCCACATAAATCATACCTACACATAGAGACGAAAACAACAGAAACACAAAACGACATAGATTTTCTGCTGAAAACTGAAAATATTAGATCAGTAGATATTAAAAGTGTAGTTATTCCTTTACTGGTTGTTCTCTAACCTCTATTAAGCCTCTCTTTTCTTAGCTACGGACGATTCTGTCTGATGAGGTTATCACTCTTCGTTCTCTCGTTAAATATTTGGAATTTTAAATGCTGGTTTTCTATATTAGAGAAAAACATTCTACCTTTAAACGAAAAACCAAATGTGGTGACCTAATGGCAGAAACAGAAATATAGGACTCGAACTAGTAGAAAAAGAGCCGCATTATCTCGAAGCATTATTTTTTGCTCAAAGTATATTTTAGGAGTTTATTAACAAAATTTGGGAGCAACAGGTAAAACAACTATTAAAACTCATTGAAGGTAACATGTTAAAAATTAAAAACTGTCTTTATTTTTGTATATAACCACAAACGGATGCCCTAATGAAATAGCTTGGTTACAGTACTAAATGGAATGGATTTTTGATAAACACCTACTACACAATACGTAGACCTCATGCTATAATATACATTCAGTTTGAATGACTAAATAAATAGTACCTACTTGATAGGTTGCACAGTAAGTCTCCATTAGTTAGGATGCTATATACCGCGTAAAAGTTGCGCCAAAAATAACTAATATACTGTATTCCTATAATACGAATAAATAACACATAAACAGTGAAAAATCTTCAATTTTCAACAGGTATAAAATTTGTTCGAGATATAAACTTTGACAGACATAAAAGCCCCTCAACAAAGATACACAAATCAAAGAACGTTAAGATATTCGATAAAATGTTAAAATGTGGTTAAAACGTATTTGGTTAAATCACCTATTCATAAAATAATTAACATATACATATCAAACTTAGACGTACATATACTTTAACATAGACACAATAAGCCCTAGAAGTAGCGGAATTCTCCTTTCTTACCAATCCTCTCGTTCCGTATCGAATCTGCTGGCTTGGTTTGGATCCTGTATTCGTCATTAGCACTTTGGCCTGGGTATCGGGAAGAAGGCGGAGAGTCCTAAGACACATCACATTGATTAATTTTTCAAAGAAAGCTCTGTCTTTTGTATTATATTTTTGTTTAACATCTAGTATGATCAAAAGGTATCGAGTGTCTACCAAAGTGCTCAGGTGAGTTCAGGTAGTTTCACTAGTTTCAGTGGGTTCCAGGTAGTTCCAGCAGCGTTTTTACTTTTCATAACATGCTAAAAACCTCAAGGTCAAGAAAATAACCAGTGTCAAAAAAAAAGTGTGGCAAAAAAGTATTAAGATTTCTTGGCCGTTTAAATACTCAAGTGACAAATCCAGTAGCATTTTTTTCTTATATAATGGTAGTGGTGTCGAGAGTTTCCGGCGCACTTGAAGTATGTCGTAGCGCTCACTTCCATTCAGCAATTTCAACAGGAAGTAGGAAATTCCGTTTCTAAATGTAGGCCAGAGAAATGTAGAGATGCGAGTGCTACGACATACTTCAAGTGCGCCGAAACCTCGCACCGCCACTATCCCCACCCCAGTCCCTCCACTGCAGCGCGACGGTGGGAGACTAAATACCACGGGGCTCAGCACAGTCAAAACAGTCAACGTCGGGGAGCACGGGAGATCACTTCGCCCATTGCCTTATCGCATTTGATAATATCTGTCGCAGCTGTAGACGACACGTCAGGAAGACATTCCATTGGACCACGGCTTCAAAGCCCGGAAAACACTATATGTTGCATTTTGACCGGCCGTGAAAGCCTTCACACTATTATAAAACGCCTCTACGGGGAGGATATATCAAGACTGATTCGACAACTGAAGAACCTCCGCAAGAAGAAAGCAGCACTCCTGAGTTCATTGGCATTTCTACTACGATGCCTTGACCCCAAGAACATCCAAAACTTCCCGAGGATAAAAAGGACATTCAGATCTAGTCAGGCGAGTAGGATTTACAACAGGACCGAACAATCTCTTCTCCATAAATGGATTCAGAAGATCCGTAGAGATTTTGCATATATTGATAAAAAAAACTTTTATTTGTCAATTTAGAACTAGCTAACAGCTTGCATTGGAGCGTCTGGGAAAAGATGGATCGCTTGACTCGTGAACGGAAGATTACAGCCCAAGCCATCGCAACGAGCCGACAAAGGAAGAAATTTGACGCACTAAGTGCTACCAATAATTTTCCGGACCCATTAAACCTCACATCCGAAGAGAGTCAACGCAAGGTGTTAGTCTAACCTGAACTAACCTGCCAAATCAGATGGCTGAACACATAAGGGTGGAGACGTCACGAATTCTACAACGCGCAAAACCACCAAAAAGCGATCTCACTTTTGCAGAAAGGAAAGCTCTGAACGCCTTGAACGAAGACAAGGATATTCTCATTTTACCAGCGGATAAAGGAAACGCAACAGTAATGTAAAAATGTAAAATGACTAAGCTTAAAAAATCAGAAGCCTTGCCACCAAGGCTGTACAGTTTGCCAAAGACCCACAAACCAGATGTGCCACTGAGACCCATCGTGAGCACCATACGAAGCCCTATTTACGAAATCGCGAAACACCTCACACAACTGCTGTATTCTAAAATTGGAAATTCTGACAGCTTTATAAAAGACCCCACTCATTTCGTCGAAATCTGCATTCTTTGACTCTTTCTCCAGGAGAAATTCTCATTACCTTTGATATTATTTCGCTCTTCACGATGCTACCGATCAAGGAAGCCATGGAACATATTAACCAGAAATTTCCACGAGATATTGCCAAGTTGTTTCAACACTGCTTAACCACGGGGATGGTAAATATTATGTCCGTTCAGAAAAACCATTTTTTCTTAAAAAAAAAAGTACAGTAGATGATAGATCGTACTTACCTCTTTCATATTAAGTGCGGATAAATACACTTTTTTATAAATTAAAAAAATTCTACTCATTGTGATAAGTTCGATTACGTCGAAAATAACTTTGATTAGGTTAGAAATGCTTTCTTGAAAAAAGTTACTGCAGGTAGTAGTTTAAACTTACCTCTTTCATATTAAGTGCGAGTAAATGTTCTTTTGCAAGATCTGGAAACAAAAAATGAAAACAAAAATGGCTGAAGGAAAAAAGTTACAACTGTATCCCAAACTGCGATAAATGCCAAAACTTTTCTTGTCAATTGTCGACAAGACGAATATGCAACGTTGCCAAATGTTAAGTAAATGAAGAAAAAAACTAAATACCTCAACTAATGTAAACTGCCCTATCTCAACAAACGAATGAACTTCTAGCTTGTAGCGGCCCATTAGGTTATTAGTTCAACCAAACTGAACTAACCTGAGCTAACCTGAACTAACCTGACCTAGACTAAACCAAACTGAGCTAACCTGAACTAACCAAAACTATCTTTAACTAAATCAAAACCTTACATTTACCTGAACTAGCCTAAACCAAAATGAACCAACCTCAGCAGTCAGTTTTAAGCATTACGGAATTTCGAGGTTTTTTGAAATTGACAAAAAAGAGAGCATCAAATTAAGTAGTCTAAATCGAAAAAAATTGCGGAATATTCATATTTGTCCCAAAAAATATTAAAAAAATCTGGACTAACGTAATTTCAATTAACCAAACCAAAGAAAAAAATAACTAAACTTAACCTTTCCTAAAGAAAGACAGAAATAATATAACAAAAGGCAAAGTTTAACTAAACTAACTGTGACAAGGTAGAGGCAGTCCAAGTCCCGCCGTAAAGGACAAGTAAACCTGAACTAACCAAACCAAAGGAAAAACAACTGAACTCAACTAGACAAAGGAAAAACAGAACTGAACTAACCTGAACTAACCAAAGGCAAAGCAAAACTGAACTAACATAACCAACATCGGCCACATTTATATGCAGAAATCAACATGCTCCGTAATGGCCCTAAAGAGCTGCTGAAACAGAAAGCAGACGCGGCCCTAACGGGCAGCCCTAAAAGACGACTACAACTGAAATGATCGAACCAAAGAAAAGCATAACTGAACTAAGCTGAACTAACCAAAGAGAAAGTAAAAGTGAACTAACCTAACACACTTAAAGTGTAGCGATCAAAAGGCTCTGCAGCCCTTGGGGCCGCTGCAACAAGAAGCGAAGGCGGCCCTGACGGGCCGCGATAAAGGACAAGTAACACTGGAGTAACCAAATCAAAGGAAAACATAACTAAACTAACCTAACCAAAGGAAGAACAAAACTGAACTAACCTAACCAATAGGCAGCCCACACTTAATGTGTAACAAGCGACAGGCTCTGTAGCGGGCCTAAAGGGCCACTGCAACAAGAAGCAAAAGCGGCCCTAACGGGCCGCCATAGAAGACAAGTAAGACTGGACTAATCAAATCAAAAGAAAACATAACTAAACTAACCTAATCAAAGAAACAACAAAACTGAACTAACCTGAACTAACCAATAGAAAAGTCGTAAAACTGAATTAACGTAACTAACAGGTCGAAAGAAGCCACGCACGGGCCGCTGTAAAGGACAGGTTTAACTGAACTAACTAAACCAAAGGAAAAACATAACTGAACTAATCTGAACCAACTTAACGAAAAGCAAAGTAAAACTGAACTATAGTTTTAATTTGCCTTTGCGCCGCGCCGCCTGAACTTAGGGACCATTGTGGAATCCGATGCATACTTACTAACTGCCTTCGAAAAAGCCTAGTTCGGGACATTGAGAGGGGAACTGGCAACCTAGCTGGTCTAATAGGTGACAGCCGCAAGACGAGTGTCACAACCTCAAAACAAAACTCCACATTTACCACCACTTAATATGAAAGAGGTAAGGTTAGTCTATTACATGCAGTCATTAAAGAAAATCCAGCTTTTTCAAACATAATCAATGTTATTTTGAATGTAATCGAAATAAGTAAAATTTTCTTAAATTGTTTTAAAAAAGTGCATTTATCCGCAATTAATATGAAAGAGGTAAGCTTAATCTATCACCTGCAGTGATTTTTTTTCAAAGAAAACCAATTTTTTTGAACGGACATAAATTTTACTTTTCCCCTTAACCATTACTCATCTTCAATGGAACGAAGATTTCTACGAACAAACTGTGGTGTAGCTATGAGCAGCCTCATTCCAGTAATAGCCAACTATTTTATGGAGCGTTGGCAAAGGCAAATAAGAGGCCAAATTATTGGTTCCAATACGTCTCTTGTGGACGACATTTTTATTATTTGGAGCCATGGAGAGGGCGAACTTCAAAACTTCCTCTTACACCTCAACTCTATCAATCCAAAAATTCAATTCACTATGGAGATAGAAAAGGAAGGATGTCTACCATTTTTTTGGATGTTTTGGTATCAAGAAGGCCGAATGGGAAGCTTGCGCACACTGTTTATAGAAAACCAACACACACTGACCGATATCTCAATAATGGATCAAATCATCATCTCAGACACAAAAGAGGAGTCATAAAGACTCTGTCTGTGAGAGTCAAGAGAATTTGTGAGCCGGCTAATTTGAAACGGGAAATAAAGCATCTGGAAAGAGCCTTTGGTTGGAATGGATACAGCAAGCACGAGTTCGATAGGGCCGTCCGTCCAAGGAACGTAGAGCGACAGGAAAGAACAACAGGAGAAGATGAAGAAGACTGCGGATGGACTAGTCTATCATACGTCCACAAAGTAACGGACAGGATCGGCAGAATGGACGGAAAAGCACAATGTTACAACTGTCTTTAAACCCACTAGTACAATACAACAGAGTTTGAGATCAGCCAAAGACCGCAGAGATCCCCTATCGGCACCCGGAGTTTACAGAGTTCCATGCAGCTGTGGCTCGGTATACATTGGCACCACAAAACACCGTGTCAACACGAGGATTACGGAACACAAGAGGAGTTGCAGGCTGGGGCAAACACAAAAGTCAGCAGTAGCAGAGCACGCTCTCTCGGAAGGTCACGACATTAAGATCTTTCGCAGCGTTTCTCTCCGAGACTAACGACAGAGCCTATTGAGATCTTTAAACAGGATAACAATATCAACAGGAAGGAGTAAATTACATTTCTAAATGCAGACTGGAAGCGAGTGCTACAACATACGGGGTGTTCATTATAAAACTTCATCTAGCAGGCTATGAAATTTTGACAGAAAAGGATGACAATCAAAATAAATGGACTTTTGTTTCTTCATCCTTTCCTTTTGATATTTCACAACCTACTAGATGAAGTTTTATAATGAACACCCCGTACTTGGGCGCCGAAATCCCGCTCCACCACTACCCTCACTCTGCAATGCGTCGGAGGGGGAATAAATACCACGGAGCAGAGCACAGTTGAATCAGTCAACGTTGGGAAGCACGGGAGATCACTTCGCCTATTGCCTCAGCTTTAGATGAAACGTCAGGAAAAAATTCCATTAGACCAAGGCTTCAAAGGCCGGGAAAAGCCAAAACACCACACACAGATTGTATTTTGACCAGCCGTAAAAGCCTTCACAGTCTTTAAAGCATTGTTTCATATAAAAAGTTTTAGTCTGGATGTACCGGAAGGTTTTTCTTTTTGTATATACCTACTACAGTAAAACATCCTTACAATTCTTAAGTTCCACCTAAGTAAATTGGCAATTTCTATATACTGGGACGGAAGAATTGGAGATAGACGGGGGTACTTATAGTAGGAATGGACGATGGCTAATGGATTTACCATCCAGCGGCATGTAATACTTTAGCTCCAACTGCTCTCACTCTATTATAATATTTAAGAAATTAGATTTTTTTTGTCATTACCATTGCTATATCGTGGATCCTTCTTGGAATCACCGGTTAAGAATTTTTCTTTAGGAAAGGAGACCCGAATTAATTGGGGTCATGCTGAGTTGGAGACGTTGAATGAACAAGACATTGATGAAGCTTCTTGAAAACATATCCTCCGATCAAGAGTCAGTTATGGTGTTGACCATATTCTTGACATTGTTAAGGATATTGTGAATGATGAAATGGATGCGGGCCTAGAAGGACTATTGCAGAGGAATAAAGACCAAGAAGTATTTGAGACTCTCGAAAACAAAGATGAAGGAATATGGAAAGAGAGGGTGAAAATTATCCAAAAATCTAAATATCAAAATTAGGGAAGCATCATGTATGAGAATAGTCGAATGAATTCTGACAATGAAAGGAATAACAGGGATTAGGAAAGCTCAATTCCACTTTCCATCCTAACCGAAAGTGTGAGGCAAGACGCTAATTTGGATTGGAGTTTTTCCATCCAATTTGGATTGGAGTCCATCAACCAAATAGCCAATCAATTTGCCAAATCAGCGGAACCAACCAATACCGGAAAGCATACCATCTGATTTTTTTACTTTGTAGTTTCCAGATAAACTAAGTCAGTTACCTGATCAAACCAATTTGTACGCACTTCACAAAATACAGAAAAAATAAAAAAATTAAAATTTAAAAATACAGAAAGATAAATTCAAAGCAACAACAGCTAAGAAAATAGAGACATTTCTGGAGATAAACATTTTGATAGGAAAAACAAAATTACCATCTATTAGGGATTACTGGTCATCAAAAGATGAATTGCGCGATTTGAATATCGTCGACTTGATGTCGAAATTTCGAAAAGAAATAAGCAAAAAAAGGTGAGATGGGGTACGACAAATTATACAAAGTACGACCAGATCTGGTTCAAGGGTCGATCATCCCTGAAACAGTAAATGCCTATAAAACCAACAAAGAGAAGGTGCAAAGTTTGGGAGAGAGCGAACGAGTTTCGATATATCTCAGGTTTTCAACAATATACTGGAAACGTTGATAACGCGGAAAAACAACTGGGTGCACGGGTGGATGTCACTAAGGATATGAATGGTGGAAATCCAGAAAAAAATTATATGGAAAATTACTTTACTGGGTTCGACCTCTTGCAATATCTGAAAGACAGAAGACTTCAAATGTGGAAAACAAGGAAAAGTGATTGGAGAATGCCAAAGAATGATTTATTGGCAATGAAGTTGAAGACAAAAATGTATATACTTTGCTTCAAATCTCCATAATTAAGAGGAAGCACTTATAAGTGTAGAAAGAACAAATAACCAAGGACAAGTTGAAGAAATTATGTGTCTTAACCTTAAACTAGTAAAATACTATAATAGAAATATGGAGCATGTCAATAAAGCAGATATTCTCAAATCTATATCAACTATATAGGAATAGTCGAAGATGGTGGCTAAAGATATTTTGGCGCTTTCTTGATGTCACAATAGTTCATATTTTCATTATATTCAAGATGAAATCTCCAGGATCATCCCTTAGTTTGAAAGCTTTTAGACTTTCTGTAGTTAGGGGTTAACTGGTATTGCAAAAGAGTCTAGGTGGTCACGACTGGAACAGGAAATAGCTGTTCCTCAGAAGAAATATAAAAGACATGTGCCTCAAGAAGTTCGTTATACGGAAGCATTTCATGTGCCTCTGTGTTCTTCGGAAGTGCGTTGGAGTATATGGCACACCCAAAGAATCTCATAGTAGCAAGGTGGACATGTTTAGAGTACAAAATTGGGCTCTGCCTCGGCGAAAAAAGAAAATGTTTCGCTGCCTACCACACCAACTAGAATCTTATCAGCTCTCAGTGGTTCCGCTATGGGATCATGGGGTTTAAAAAAAAAATGTTTTTTTATTTTATATGACATTGTTTTTTTTATATTAAAACATAAATAAACATTTATAATAAATATATGTTTGGTTTTTAAAACTTTTATTGCTTGGGCATCAAAGATATAAATTGTTAATGGGAAGAGTTGGATGGACTTAACATTGTCCAAAGATTTGGAAATAAAGAAATGGAAAGTGCAAGAGAAAAAACATCTTCAGTTATCACAGAAGTAGTACATATAAGGTGGTAAAAAAGCAGCGGTAAGGAAGTAAAAGACTGTAACAAGAAATGGCAGTTTTGGAGCTGCAAATGGAACTTTAGCAAAGTAGACATGGTATAAAAGATACTGCGAATGGAGGATGACGGACTTTCTAGATGGGGAATTTCAGAGATTGAAAAAGAATGTCCTAGAGAAATTTAGGCAGTATATAGGGACGATATTAATGAAAGGTCGAAAAGGTGTACAAAGAAGCACATTGAAGAGGAGCAATCTTGAAACAAAATTTGGGGAATCATAAATAAGAGAATAATAAAAGGGAGCGTCATAACAGTCATTATTAAATAAAAGAACCTGCTAGTAAATTTCCTTCCAAACATTATTGAAAAGTAGGAAATAAAAGATAGAGAATGCGAATCGAGAAGAAAAGAAGAAAGGGCGGACAATTATCGACATACGGAGGGAAAAGATGCATAGCGTAGCATACCAAAGCATTATGGGGTCGAAAAACCTGAACCAGTGCATGAAGTGTATATGGTATAGTTACTTGTGAACGTGTATGGAAATTGTTGGAGGTTTGTAGTCTTTCCTGCTGTCTAGTTGGTCCCGGCAGTTTAGTTGCCCGACAACAGCGAATTATGCTGAGAGATAGACAGAGAAGGTATGCGGAGCTAGTGTGAGGGACCACATTGAAAGTGGGAGGGAAGAAGATAATTGAAGTAGGTAGTGAAAACAGCGTTAAACTACGGAACAGAGAGAAAACGATGGAACTAGAAATAAGTAGAAATAACGAAAATGTGGCAAAAAAATTTGGAATATCAATGATAGAAGAAATAACACATACAGAATGTGCAGGGAAGTGGAACTTAGAGAATAGACCTTGGTTTCAAAACTGCGCAACTTCTAGCTATAATGGTTACCTGGTGAGATTGAAGGGATTGAAAGAACGAAGTCATTATTCATAAGGGGCAGATTTCAAGACTTTGGAACATCTGAAGCTCTTTTGCACGAATTCCCATTCGTGCAAAAAATTCTCCCGAATAAGCACATGATAGTGGAGGGAAAAAATATGTAACGAGGCTTTTTACGGGAAGCTTTCAAGAAAAAAGATTCGAGAGACAAGACAGATTAAGTAAGAAAACCAAAAAAAAAATATCTTTAAGTCACTTTCAGAACACGTTTGATTATTAAAAAACGCCATGTATTTTCCCAAATCTTAATTACCGAGATCAACAACATTTTACTCGTAGACGGTGAATCATTGAAATCATGCGATTGCGAGGATATCATTGACAATAAGTAAGACACCATAGTACAAGATATGGGTAAGATAGGAGAGGGACCCATAAACGAACTACCACAACAGTCTTCCATTTTTGTAGTCAGTTGTACATAACGTATACGTATTTTTTACATTATCTTAAAAAATTATTTTCATTTCAATCCGCATAAAGGACTGAGTGTTGTGTACACATTTTATTGATATTGAAGCTGCTTCATTACATCTTGTTCAAAATGTACTTACTTCTTAGAATGTTTGCCAGGTGTAAAAGAAAGACATTTCTCCTTTAAACATAGACACCCCAAATAATTTTTTTTTGTAAAATTAACGTGCCCCCTACGAACCTAGAAACTATGAGCTACATTGCGAAAATGACAACCACATGAAAGGTGAACACACCGTAAATATGTGGTGGTCGAACCAGTTTCGCCACGTTTCTGTAAATTATAGGTACTGCATTTAATCATGTTGCGATATAGTGAAACTGTAGTTTCCACATAATCAACTTCATAGTTTCCTGAGAGCATGGAGTTATTGTTTTCTCTTTCTTGCAACTTAACGAACAATAAATACTTCTCAAATTGTCTCCTTTCCACATCATCTACATGATCAAACTTTGTATCGTTTTTGGGGAATGCCATTAAGAATATAGCCGACCTGGCCTATGATTTAATCCATATTATAATATATTAGAACGTGGCGGAAACCAACATTGTCACTTCAAATTAATTCCCTTTTCAATGTAAAATATAAGTGTTTGGATATGGTGGCGGTAGCACTTGATTTCCACTTTTACGTTAATGTGTCTTCCACTCAGCGTTCACTACATACTATAAGTTCCATTCACTTTTTGATGCACTTTCAAGTTTCTTATTTTTGCGTAGGCATCTACATAAGAAAAACACGTGATTACCACCATATAATTCAAAGTGTTTTCTACTTTGTATTATATTTTCATGGTGTTAGTTATGGTGGTAAATACGTGAAAGCCCCTGAGTCAACGTGGCCATATAAGTGCTGCTTGGGACCTCAGACAAATTTCCTACCAACTACATTTTCATCATTCAAATTAATTCCCTTTTCAAAGTAAAATATAAGTGATTGGATACGGTGGCGGTAGCACTTGATTTCCACTTTTACGTTAATGTGTCTTCCACTCAGCGTTCATTACATACTACAAGTTCCATTCAGTTTTTGATCCACTTTTAAGTTTCTTATTTTTCCGTAGGCAGCTAGATATGAAAAACACGTGATTACCACCATATAATACAAAGTGTTTTCTACTTTGTATTATATTTTCATGGTGTTAGTTATGGTGGTAAATACGTGAAAGCACCTGAGTCAACGTGGCCATATAAGTGCTGCTTGGGACCTCAGACAAATTTCCTTTCAGAAGAATGGTGTGAGGTGAATTAACGAATAGAGCATATCACTTGTCAACTATGCTTCGTTTTTGGGAAATGCCGTTAAGAATATAGCCAACCTGGCCTATGATTTAATCCAGATTATAGGATATTAGAACGTGGCAGAGACCAACTACATTTTCATCATTCAAATTAATTCCCTTTTCAGAGTAAAATATAAGTGATTGGATATGGTGGCGGTAGCACTTGATTTCCACTTTTACGTTAATGTGTCTTCCTATAATGAATCGAACTATAAGTTCCATTCGCTTTTTGATCCACTTACATGTTTCTTATTTTTGCGTAGGCATCTACATAAGAAAAACACGTGATTACCACCATATAATTCAAAGTGTTTTCTACTTTGTATTATATTTTCAGGGTGTTAGTTATGGTGGTAAATACGTGAAAGCCCCTGAGTCAACGTGGCCATATAAGTGCTGCTTGGGACCTCAGACAAATTTCCTTTCAGAAGAATGGTGTGAGGTGAATTAACGAATGCAGTAAATCACTTGCCAACTTTGCTTCGTTTTGGGGGAATGCCGTTAAGAATATAGCCGACCTGGCCTATGATTTAATCCATATTATAGAATATTACAACGTGGCGGAAACCAACTACATTTTCATCATTCAAATTAATTCCCTTTTCAAAGTAAAATATAAGTGGTTGGATATGGTGGCGGCAGAACTTGATTTCCACTTTTACGTTAATGTGTCTTCCACTCAGCGTTCACTACATACTATAAGTTCAATTAACTTTTTGATCCACTTTCAAGTTTCTTATTTTTGCGTAGGCATCTACATAAGAAAAACACGTGATTACCACCATATAATACAAAGTGTTTTCTACTTTGTATTATATTTTCATGGTGTTAGTTATGGTGGTAAATACGTGAAAGCCTCTGAGTCAACGTAGCCATACAAGTGCTGCTTGGGACCTCAGACAAATTTCCTACCAACTACATTTTAATCATTCAAATTAATTCCCTTTTCAAAGTAAAATATAAGTGGTTGGATACGGTGGCGGTAGCACTTGATTTCCACTTTTACGTTAATGTGTCTTCCACTCAGCGTTCATTACATACTACAAGTTCCATTCAGTTTTTGATCCACTTTTAAGTTTCTTATTTTTCCGTAGGCAGCTAGATATGAAAAACACGTGATTACCACCATATAATACAAAGTGTTTTCTACTTTGTATTATATTTTCATGGTGTTAGTTATGGTGGTAAATACGTGAAAGCACCTGAGTCAACGTGGTCATATAAGTGCTGCTTGGGACCTCAGACAAATTTCCTTTCAGAAGAATGGTGTGAGGTGAATTAACGAATACAGCATATCACTTGTCAACTATGCTTCGTTTTTGGGAAATGCCGTTAAGAATATAGCCGACCTGGCCTATGATTTAATCCATATTATAGGATATTAGAACGTGGCAGAGACCAACTACATTTTCATCATTCAAATTAATTCCCTTTTCAGAGTAAAATATAAGTGATTGGATATGGTCGCGGTAGCACTTGATTTCCACTTTTACGTTAATCTGTCTTCCACTCAGCGTTCCCTGCGTACTATAAGTTCCATTCGCTTTTTGATCCACTTTCATGTTTCTTATTTTTGCGTAGGCATCTAGATAAGAAAAACACGTGATTACCACCATATAATACAAAGTGTTTTCTACTCTGTATTATATTTTCATGGTGCTAGTTATGGTGGTAAATACGTGAAAAGCCCCTGAGTCAACGTGGCCATATAAGTGCTGCTTGGGTCCTCAGACAAATTTCCTTTCAGAAGAATGGTGTGAGGTGAATTAACGAATACAGTAAATCACTTGTCTTTCTATTCCAAACCTAACTATAAGATGTACTTATAATTTTTGAATTAAACCCACAAAGCATAGTCATTTTTAGACGAAAATGAGCTAAATGATATTTTATGTAAAAGGTTATTCAAGTTTACTACGGGCAATAATTTATGAGCCATCACTACTGACTTGACTAAAAATATTCAGATAGGTAGGTACTAAGGAGACTCAAGTATGAAACAGAGTAGCTGGAATGGTGCTAAAAACACGCAATGGAACTAAGAAGTCTTATGCAACACCAAGAACTACCGTTCTCATGGAAATATCACGTCACTAGTTTATTTAGTGGACCTAACCTGAACATCTCCCCTGCAATCATGTGTAACTCACTCACCTCTCTATGAATGGGCGCTCGAACTTGCGGGCTGAAGTTGCTCGAGTGGTACTGCGTCACAATCGTGTTCGGTACATGAGCTATTTGCCCTTTGCTGTTTCTGGCCTTCCACCATTTTCTACTACTATCTAAAATCTGAAATCAGATGCATTAGTTATTGTTTACAAAGTTTCTGTCAATCTTACCTCCAAGAATTCACCCCTAACCACCGTTAACTCTTTGTCATTGTTTGCAGTCCTGGGATAAGTAACTTGGACAATGTTAGCATTTCTATTCTGGAGGTCCTCCAAAAACCTTTCCTGGCCGATCCCAAAACCTTTATCTTCTACTTTGATTTCAATGGAGTCTAAGGAAATATCACTCTTTGCAGTACTCTCACCAATAGGTGGGATGAAATTGCTATCAGAATCATCGTCTTCTGGTGCATAGCTTTTGTCTCCCATGTCTGGTTCATCAACGGGATATTCTGGCGACCAACCATCCATAAATACTGGATGGTAAGATGGCACGTGACCTCGGTATTGTTCCTTTGGTACCTGCCACTCGTTACCAAGTGAATGCCACAACTCGGTCTCTTTACTAGTCACACAATTCATTAGTAAAGTTATGGCTTCACGTGTTAGCAAAGGAGCAACAACGTTCTGGGGAATATGCTGGTCAAAATAGTAGTCATGAGAGGATTCCACAATCAATGCCAACGGTGTAAAAAGGAAGTGAACCAATTCTGGAGCATTGGGGTCATGAATATGAGCCTTCAATTTAGCTAACAAGTTGAATGATAACTTGAACTTCTGGAATATATCTATGAACTCCTTTTCTGGCGGAGGTTTGGCCCTCATAGTTAACATCCCATCACCCATATCGCGCTTCTTATTCCTACGATTTTTCCTTTTTCGGTCTAACTCCTTATGAGCAGCTGCGGAATGTTGAAGCCTTGCAATGAACTTCTCAATATCATCAAAGCAGTGATTGAGAATCGTGACATCTCGTTCGTACTTCTCACTGGTGGTCGAACTAGCGTCATCATTGTTTTCTGTTAGTTCAGAGTCTGACCTCTGATTGAAATAATCTCTGTTATGATCACGTGACGGGTTTACTATGGGCTGTGGGGATTTATGTGTAGGTGGTGGAATGCTACTTGGACGACTTCTGTTTGGGGTCTTGCCTAGCCTGAGCATTTTTAAATCTTCAACTACGTCTTGGGCCGATATGCTTTGACACTGGAAGGTTATAATCAATAAAAATGTGCATTTATTCCAATCTAGTATATTATCACTTACCTGAAATATGTGCATCTGCATTTCTGGTGGATGGGATGACTGATCTGCTATTATAAACACTAAAATATTATTATACATATCCATTGGTTCCGTACTCATGAATGCTGTTGGATCTTGAATTGCATTTGCTGGAAACTTTTCCACTATTCCCTGTGGCAACATTTGAAGTTACAAATAAAACTACTATGTTTTTCACAACTACTATTTACCCCAGATTCATCCAGAATCAACACCCACGTTTGATCCAGGCACAGTTGCATTTTCTGAGACCAAATTCCGTTCGTTTGTTCCATTTGACGTAGCTTCCTCATTCCATCTATTGGGTAGAGGATACCCATTTCTTGAGAAACACTGAATGTCGCCAGGTGCTCGATAATGTGCACTGGAGGCTTGCCATCGCCTTTCAGGTCTCTATCCCTGTCCAGATCTCTACTGTCCCTTGAGTAACCGTTCCTATAAGCCATTTTGTTTGAATCTGCAAAAAGATATAAACATTGATATATTTATGGCAAAAGAAAATATATTTGCGTTTTCAAAATGTTGTGTTACCTTAAGCATTAATTTCTTGTTTATTTTAGGAATAATAGGCTTGTGGGCAAAAGTAGCTAGGACTTAATTTAATGCTAGCAATGCGGCAAAAAGGATTTTAAGTTACTAAATGGAATTATGAGTGACTTTTTGAAGTTTAATATTTACTGATACTTACGGTTGTGCTGATACGGTAAGCAAAAATTGTGAATCAAGAATTCATTCTAGGAAAACACGTTATCGGTAAAGAGATTACCGCAGTGAATGCGAAATCAATTGAAGTGAACAATTGATATACTATTGTTCTGATATCATCGGTGTATAAATAAACATTACTTAATTATTGAAATTGATACCTGAATAAAATATGTGAAATTATCTACTTTAAACAGTAATCCTTTTGTTGGTGAAATTAAAGCAGGAACGGATAGTAATTCTGAACGAATGAAGATGAACTCGAATCAATGAACTTTTGCTCTAGCGAATATTTTATATACCTCTGAATTGCTTAGTAAGAGTGAGAAACACAAAAGTACTGATGAAATAGATGTATGAAAACAATCAAGGAATATTCCCTCAGGATCAAGAAATTAGTTAGTCTTGATTTAAGATTCTCCTTGCTTAGTGTTCATGGTATAAACAAAAAGCTTAACAAAATCCGCATAATAGTACGTACGGTTTTTTTTAAATTTCGGAACCTAAGAGTCAATAACATAATTATCGGAAATTTTTCAATTTAAACTAGAACCGCTTTACAAAATCTTTTGAGTTAAATAGTTTTGATTCGTACTATATTATTATAATCTAAGCTGTAAATGATGGTTCCTAAATGACTTGTAGTAAGAAAGTGGTCACAATTAGGGATCTAATATTCTATTTGATTGATATTTTGATAAATTGCACAGAATGTTTTATGCTTTAGGTAAGTATATGTGTGGTTACGACCACATCATGTTAAGATAATTACCACGTAAAGTGCAACTAGAAACCAATATTATATTAGTGAAATGAACGACGTTAGAAGAAGACACTTAAAAGCACTAATAAAGAACGAATACTCCTTTTCAGGAATCAGTTCTAATCGTCAAATTAAAACTTGAGAAAGACCAAAAAAAGGACCTTCACATCGTGGTCACTTTACTTCAATAATTTTTACATTAGTAAAAGGAAAAATTAAAAGGCTAAAAAGCATTAATTCCTCATTTAAACATATGATAGAATGTTAATTTACAATCTAATGGAAAATTAATACGTTTCAATATAGACTAACAAGTTCTCCCAATTATTACCAAATTAACCGAATAAACACTTACCTGATTCTGTAACATAAACCTATTCATACTGGATAAGAACTGTGTGAACGTAATGCATAAAAATAACATAATCGATAGCAATATCAAAATTTGTTGTCACTATAGTTATCACTATAATCAATATTCTGAATCAATGAGTGAGGTGTGATAATATTTAAACCAAGCAATTATGTACAATTGTCTTTGTTCTTCGATATTTGTCTACGAATCTCTTACGTCACGCAAGTATCTTGTTATCAACAAGAAGCAAATTACTTCCGAATTTACACAAAATTAATAGTCTATAGGGTAGAGATGTTGCAATTCCGAACTTTAGCGATTCCGAACTCCAAATTTGAAGTCCACCCTGGTTGAATGGCCAAGAAATCTGGCACATTGCTTCAAAGGCTTAAATAGTTAAACCAAAAGTTGACTTTAATCAACTCCAACTATCCATGAGTGCTCAAATTTACTCTGGGTTCATTCATCTTCACAATTACGTCCAAACAACTACAATTAATTTCATTCTAAATCAAACCTTTGTTTTCCTCTAGAGAATACCAACTGATGTTTACTCATATTTATGGACTTGAAATCCACCCTGCTTGAATGGCCAAGAAATCTGTCATTTTTCTCAACAAACTTAAGTAATTAAACCAAAAGTTGACTTTAATCAACTCCAACTGTCCATGCGTGCTCAAATTTACTCTGGGTTCATACAATTCATTTCTATCTAAGCCAAACCGTCTTCCTCTAGAAAGTGCCAACTGAGTTCACCTACTTTCATCCTGTCTAAGAGTAATTCAAATGTTGTTCTTTGCTTGCTCAGAAAGTTCGTGGACGCTTCTGTAAACAAACATTCTCTAAGATTGAGATTTTTATTTAAATCACTTCGCTTTTGGCAACTGGCCCTTTCGATATGAAACTTTCTTATTATCTCCAACACAGACTATTCAGCAGTTCCCGGTTCCAACTACCAATTCTTGGTATTTCTTCTATTATATTCACAAATATCTTGAGTAAAATCCAGTTATCCGAGGATGTGGAGTTCTGTAGCTGCTGAGTGGGAGGCCTCTGTTGGTATTCATCCGAGGCAATATGAATTCCCATCAGCATTTTAATAACAAGTTATCATGAGTTGGTTGAACTCCAAATTCACTTTTCCAGAAAGATAATGGCAGTCCTGATATAACGAGGATTTCTTTAAATAAGTTTGAAGAGGAGAGAGTCAATCTTTTGCAATGACCAAGTGCGTGCGAATAAGAGCAGTTAATTACTCCATTATACTGCAAGAAAATAAGTTTCTTGATCCCGTGCCCGCGGATTTCTAGTCGACTGAACTCAAAATCTTGGTCTTTTTCATAAAAAAAAATAACTTGTCACATTTACTCTGAATACATACAAACTCTTAAACTAAAAATCAGAAGGATCAAAGCCATTTCAATGTTGTCACCGTAACCATAAACGACCAAGCTCATCTAGAATCTACTGCTTTCTACAGCTTTAGTGTCCCGCACAAAGTTTTCTTTCCAGGGAGATTCAGTTCCAGCTCTTCAACTTTAACAGAGCTTTTAAAAATTGTTGGGTGGGTTTCCTCTTTTTTTTTACATAATCCTGAGTGTATCCAGTTTGTCTTGGTACTTTCTCATGTCCACTTGTGCAGCGCATAGTAGACGTAATTCTTGACTTTAACAGAAGGAAAAAATCTGGGTTAGACAGGTCGGTTTGCATGAAACTCTGGACCGTGAATCAGTGATTAGTAGTTGAATTTTCTCATACTGTCAACCAGAATATCATGTGTTGATGAGAAAAAAAGTTGTAGCAGATACTGAAAAGAATGAAAACTGAGAGAGAAGTGGTGAACACAGTAAGGAAGTAAAGTTTGGCCTTATATTAGAAATAATTAAAATAGACGTTTCTAAAATTGATGTCGCAAGTAAAGATCTACAGAAGAGAAGAGACGTGAAGAAAACAAATAATACTGCTCAAAGACCTTGGAACATAGTGCTCCAAAACACAAATCAGACTTCCAGCGCAGCCGTCAACAAAGTCGTCCTAACCAGGATGAACCAATGAACTCTCTACCAAGAGCACCTTGAGGTAGAAGAGGACAAGAGGCTTTGGGTAAATTTCATTTCGTCCACAAGTTAACTAACTGAAAGAAAGATATTCAATGAGACGTTTAGGCACGGTATATTTTCAGTCGCCTATAGGCTTGGCTATAACTAGCATCTCTTATCAAACTATGTGCAAGAAATCTCATGCATTAAGAGTAGAGGAAGAAGAAGAAGAAGAAGAAGTCTACTACAAAAAGTCAATGTAAAGCTCAAAAACCAAAATTGGAACTGTTTGGCCTCAGTAGTTGGTAGCAAAAGGAAGACCGGAAATCTTACGACCAGGCCTTAGAAAATCCTTTTTGCAAACTTCGGATCCACCCATCTTCACTCCAGTTGAGGCCTCAGACCCTCCATAAGTCGACTCGTACTTCTTACGTCTCCCATCCAATTTTATGACCAGAATTTCCCTTCTCTCCCAGAAGAATAGAACAAACTGATGTGTAGCTTATTCTGGCAATGGCCAATTATTTTTTGGAAATTTTCCATTGTCTCCATATGTGAGACCTCTGTCTTTGTATGAGAAACCCTCTATGAGACTCCCACAAGCCAGTCTGAAAATAGGAAACGTAACGTCTGGAAATAGCTTTTGGTTGGAACTGACTTAGCAGGCATGATTTCGATAAAATAGTTTGTCCAAGAAATGTAATGGCCAGTAAGTAACAATGCAAGATGAAGAAAAATGTGGTTAGAATCAAAACTACCATACATTCACAAAGGCACGGAAAGGATCGGTAGGCTACTGGAAAAGCAGAAAGTAACAACTGTTTTTAAACCCACTTTCACAAAACAGCAGAGCCTGAGATCGGCCAAGGACCAAAGGGCTTCCCCTCATATCAGCAGCAGGAGTATGCAGGGTTCAGATATACATTGGCAACACAAAACGTAGTGTCACTACAAAGATTACGGAAGACAAAAGGAGTTGCAGACTACGACAAACACAAAAGTCAGCAGTAGCAGAACATGCTCTCTCTGAAGGCCACGATATTCTTTTGAACGAGGTCGATATCTTACTTGAGTCGCCGAGTTTACTACCTGAGACTAACTAGTGAAGCCATTGAGATCTTCAAGCATGAGAACGACCTTAACAGAAAAGAAGAAATTGACTGGAAGCGAGCCCTGCAACATACATCATGTGCGCCAAAAGTCCGCGCCACACCTACCCCAGCCCCTATTGTCCAGGGAGACGGCGAAGATATAAATACCATGGAGAGTTCAATGGTCGAATCAGTCAACGTCGGAGTTAGAATCCACCGCAGTTGTGAACGAACATCAGGGAGAACGTCCACTGGACCACAGCTGCAAAGCCCGGAAGAAGCTTTAGAATATATTTTAACAGGCCGTGAAAGTCTTCAAAAAAGCGCAAGAGAAGTCAGAAGAGATACTTCAAATTCTTAATAGTAAAAAAATCAAGGAGCGGAAAATAATCAGTGCATATTATTGTGATTTCAGAATTGGACAATAATCAGGAGGATGTGTTGGAGTAGCAAATTCAAAATATTGAGAATAAACAAAAAAAAAGTCAAGCTAGGTGCGCAAGTTCAGAATTTTGAGAGTCTAGAGCAAGAAGTGACAGGTAGATTTGAAGGACGATTGGTTGAAGAAACTAATTTAATTTTGCTTAATCTACTGGGATAGAAAAATGAGTTGAAAATAGTGAGCAAGAAAAGAGCCAACTCAAAATGTGGAGCTATGTAGAGCAACAAGTGATAGATGGGGCATGAAGTAGGGTAGATTGAAGAAACCAGCTTATTTTGCTTAATCTAGAGGGATAACAAGAAAAAGATAGGTGAAGATAAGTGTTAAATCGTGAGCACGAAAAGAGAAAGAATGAAGAAATTCGAAGTGTTAAGGATCTGTGTAGAGCAACAACTGGCAGATCGAGTATGAAGGAAAATAGGTGGAAGGAACCTGTTACTAAATAATTAATTTGATGTACAGGGGAAGGAAAAAGATGCGAAGGTAAGTTGGAGAAACAAGCTCAAAGTACTGAAAATATAGAGAAAGGAGAGATAAATACAAATGACTTGTAGGACGTAGAAATGGAACAATTATTTACTAGCTTTTTCAAGGATTTCATAAATTAAAATAGAAATGTGTGTGAAGTGTTTTCCGAGCTTTGAAGCCGTGGTCCAATGGAATCTCTTTCTGACGTTTCATCTACAGTTGCGGCAGACATTACCAAAGGAGATGAGGCAATGGGTGAAATGATCTCCCGTGCTTCCCGACGTTGACTGATTCGACTGTGGTGTGCTCTGGGGTATTTATTCTCCCGCCGTCGCGCTGCAGTGGAGAGACTGGGGTGGGGATAGTGCTGGCGCGGCGTTTCGCCGCACTTGACGTGTCATAGAACTCGCTTCCAGTCTGCATTTAGATAAGTAATTTCCTCCTTCCTGTTGAAACTGTTGTCGTGTTTAAAGATCTCAATTGCCTCTCTCGTGAGTCTCGGATAGAAACGCTGCGATTGATATAAGATATCCACCTCGTTGAAAAGGATGTCGTGATCTTCGGAAAGAGCATGCTCTGCTACTGCTACTGCTGACTTTTGTGTTTGTCCCAGCCTCAAACACTGAAACTCCTCTTGTGTTCCGTAATTCTCGTGTTGACACTGCGTTTTGAGGTGCCAATGTCACGATTGTAAAAATAGAAATATTACGAAAAGTAAAAAAAAAAGAATACAAAAAAATTAAATACCTATTTGAAGTCCATTGTGGTGGCCTGGGAAAATTGAAACTTAAAGAAAGACTAAAGAACCATTACAAACATCAATTCTTTTAAAAAATATAGACGAATTCTAGAGAAGAAAGAAAATACGGAGCCGGGAAAAAGTTTTAAAAAAATTTACAAACTCAGAAAAAGCAGAAACGAAGGTCAGCGAGTAAAGAATAGTTTTCGGTATAGTAATAGGATACAAGTAGCCGAAAGCTTTAAGGAAGAAAAAGTAGAAGTAGAGAGACGTTTCAATTGGAGAACTAGGTACTTGAAAAATCGGAGAAACATGATTCACATTACGATATCGTGACTGATATAGTCAAAACAAATAAACATTTTATTTGTCTGATAATTTGAATATATCCATAGTAAGCTACCTGTTTACTTACTACTAAACTACCTGTTTACAGGTTTACCTAACCTTCAAAAAGATTTTAACGTTTTCAAGATTTAATCTTGCGGGAAAACAAAACATCTTGGTTTTTTTGTTTGGTCGCAAATTAGGTCTTTAATTTTAATGTTTAATTGCATATACTTGAAACTGGTATTTTTAGTGGCCTTTCTGACATAACAATTTATACTAAAGAAAAAGTCAAGTTTCAGGTAGGAGTGGAATCCAGACTTTCCAGACTTCAGTACAACCTTCGGGCAAATGGAAGGTTTTGGGTTTGATTCCCAGCAGAAGCTTAGGTAATTTTTGTCCACGCAATTAACTTTTTAACCCGGGTAGAGACTGCGGTAAATCTTGTCGGGCATGCGCAGTGTCAGCTGTGGCTGTGTATATGCTTTTGAAGGAATTGAAGGTTATTCAGTTATTGTCAAGTTATTGCTGCCGATTACGATTATAATTCACAAAAACAATAAACTAAAATGTTATTAAAATTATAACTCGATAATTACATGGCAACTATTAACATTAATACACATTCTCACAATCTTGTGGTGGATGAACATGGGTATTCAATCTTAAGTAAAGATGGGCAGAGCATATTGATATCTCAGATTGCAGGTGGGTAAATGAAAGTTTTAAGAGATTTAATTTTTTTAACATTAGTTTGTAGCTAAGTATATTGTTAAGTTAATGAAACTAAAAAAATAACAAGCACTTACATGTTTTAATATTTTTTCAGACAACAAATTACTATATGTCCCCAAAGAATTGGTCGAAGAGGTGTTTGGTACTTTACATCAATGTCCTGATGAATTGGATGGAATATCAAATTCAAATATAAATAGAAATGTAAGAACACTGTAAAGTATTTTAAGTATTCTTTAATAATGCACACGTTATATTAAGTAATAGTTATCATGCAGACATCCTGCTTACCATGGTGTATATTTTTTTAAAATAATTTTACTCTGTGCAAATTTAGGCACTTACATTTTGTATTATTAGATGCATTATTATGGACAAAATAGTGATTTTTTTCTTTGCCTTTTGTAGGGTGAAGAAACCAGTAGTTTGAAGAGTACGCTTTACGACACTGAAAAAAATCTGTGGACAAGAAATGATACATTGAGATTAATAGTACTGTACAAAGAGTATAAACATCTCTTTAAATCAATAGTCATCCGCAATGACAAAGTTTGGAAACAGATAGCAGAGAAAATGAAAAATTGTTCAGCAGAACAATGTAAAAATAAATTTAAATACTTAAAAAGCAAATATGTAAAGAAAAAAGACCACATGTCCATCAGAGCAAGTGGCCAAGATAGTGTGTCATTTTAATTTTTTGAGGAGTTTGATTCTTTATTTGCTTCTGAACCAACTATTTGTCCAGTTGCAGTAGCTTCTACTTCAAGGGCAATAAGAGATGCAACAGAGACAAATGATGCTTCGTTAATGGAACAGGACCTAGTTCCAACACAGGAAAATGAACAATTGGAAGATGAAGTTTTCCAAGAAATTAAACAAAACCTACCAGCAACAAGTGGTGGATGGAGCGGATGCGGTAACCGGGCAAAACAAAGTGAAAGTAAGGAAGGAGACTCCTAAAAAAACTCACCTTGTAAAAGAAGTGGACAAAAATGACTGATGAAATAAGAAAACTTAGAGAAGATCTGAAGGAACGAGAGGTAAATAAGCAAAAAAGGTATAAAGAGTCACTTGAGCAAAAAACAAAAGCAACAAATGCATTCAAAGATTACATACAATATTTAAAATCTAGTCGTTAAAGTATGTAAACAATAAACAATAAACCAAAGAATTAGTGAGTTTGCGTAGAAAGTCTTGATGTTAATTTGTTTCAATTAAAGAATTTTATGTTTTTGTTGTAATGTATTATTTGTAAGCTTGATTGCTTGTTTGTACCTAACTGAAACAATATGTTTTTGTATTATTTGAGTTTTTTAATTAAACTGTTGTTATTCTAAATGAAATAAACATGCCAAAAATGTTCAAATATGGTCAAATTTTAAAACTCACCCGTAGGTCAACTGGCCAATCTGGTCATTTAGCAATTTAAATGGATTAAACAGGTGACTATAAATAATATATTAATTTTGCAGTAATTCTTCCAATTGAAAATGCTAGGAGTATCTTGATAGCTAAAGTCATTAAAGTAAAAATATAACTTTTTTTCTGGTTGTAGAAAAATTTATTTAAGTATATTTTACATAGACATTACATGGTACATCTACAGTTTTTACAAATTAAATCTCTAAATTATTTGTAATACTATTTCTTAAATCTACACCTTCTCTACACAGTGGTTCATTTCTAGCTATGTGTACATTAGCATTCACCACAGGTTTTTCTTCCTGTTGGACACTTGATGTTCCTTCCAATCCATAAGAATTTGCATTTTCATCATTAAACATCAAACAAATGGTATGTAAAGCACAAGCTGCTAATACAACATTTGAGAAACAAAAGAGCAAAACTCCTTTCCACTACCTGTCGGGTATTTGCATGTTTGTTATTAAAATTAACCTCCTTCCTGCTAAGATTTCCACGATCTATAGAGGGTGGTATACACCACCTCAAAACAGCATATGCTTTGTCACCAATGATAAATTCATTTTCATTAAAGTACTGATCAGGATTCATGGTTATTTTTTTATAACCATCAGAGTTTTTAATTCGTAAATCTCCAACTGAGCTTGGAAAACCAACAAAAACATCACGGAAAGCCCTGTTATGATCACAAATGGCCTGCATTGTGATGGCATGAAAGCATTTTCTATTTACATAGGCTTGTGGATTTTCTTGTGGAGCCTTTATAGGAATGTAAGTTCCATCAATGGCACCTACTACTCCTGGAATTTTTCCCCACTTAAAGAAATCCTTCTTAATATGTTTTCATTCTTCCAAATTAGGCCATTTAATAAGTTCTGGAGCTATATCCACTAATGACTCTTTCAAAACATTTAAACAGTGTTGACTTGGACATATCAAATCTGCCCGCGATAGACCTGTAATATATTACTTTCAAATATAACATCAATTGGTTATTTATGTTAATTACTTTCCTGTAACTGTCCGGGGTACTTAATATCCAAATGACTGGTAATATTTGTTTCCTACCATCTAATCGCTCAGGTCCATGGGAAACTTTTTTTTTTATTTAACACTTAACTTCTTCTCCAACCAATAAAAAGCTTCTCTTGTAATTCTAAAGTTCTGCTGAAAGACTTCATCACTGAAGTTTTCAATTGTCACAGTTATGTATTTGTCAGTATGTTCTATTAAAGTTCTTTCTTGTAACTGATTTTCATAAGCTAATGTTTTTGTTAAAAAACTGCAAGCTCCAGTGCAAATCTCCGAAAGCATTTCTTCATCAGATGAAGATGTCATTTCATCTTGGATAATTTCATTGAAAAAACACAAAGCAGGGTCCATTACGATCCTTAAATTTACTCCAAGTAGGTATGGTACGCCAACCTCAACATCAAAGACAATTCTCAATAATATTCAACTGATTGAAATGCAAGTCAAGTAATAATTGATTCGCAACTGACAGCACAACAAATACAAAACCATAACCTCAAAATATGACCATCAAAAAGTTGTTTGATCTGTTGTTCTAAAAAGGTACTAAAAAAAATCGTTCACAAATATCACCCTGTCGGGTCAACTTCGGGTAAACTTTGTCGGGGAATATTATACCCCCCGGGGAACAACTGTGAACGCACCCTTGAAGTTGCAGCATTTTTACACCTGGCTCTGTTACCAACCTGCACCTCAAATTGGCATTTTTCCACTTAAACTGATGATGGTTTGATCACCTGGCTAGACATTAACCTCATAGAAAGCACAAACCGTAAGGTGGTTCCGTTCCAATTTTTATTTATCATACAGACATACTGGAAGATTGAAGCATTGAACATGACATTTAGTTAGTGGTTGGGTAATTCATTAAGACGTGCGAGACATGCGAGAAGCAGAATCTTTAGGAGTCAAAAGAACTCCACATTCCTTGAAATTTATGGAGGCACCAAATGCACACTTTGAAGCCAACCACCAACTTCGATACGTCTTGTGTTGATCCAGATCCTCAGTTGAAAGTTATTACGATGAGTACTATTAATTTATTTCCCTTTAGGCCCTTTTCTGTTTTCTTTATTTACACCCCGTGACTCTTATCCTTAATTTTTACGGATGTTGAAGTTGTAGCTACTGCAGGGCAGGTTGATAACACAGTTGGCTGTGTTACCAACCAGCACCGCACATTGGCACTTCTCAAGGAAGCACAAACCGTAAGGTGGGTCCGTTCCAATTTTTATTTATCATACAGACACACTGGAAGATTGAAGAGTCACAGGAAATGAACGTTTAATTAATTTTTAGGGTAGTTGATCCAAAAATGAGTGTTCTTAAATCCGAGTGTCAGTAGGACTAGCTCCAAATAATTATAGATTGTTCAAACGCTTCATAAATACCATTGCCAGATCACTAATTTTAATTAAGTGCTTTTTCCTCTAATAGAGTCGTTTAATACAAGGCCAACTTTGATTCACGCGGTTTTATTAAAATGTAGCGTATGATCTGTAATCCTTACCACTTTCAGATATTATGGTCTGGAAAGAAAGTACTTTTCCTTTCCCTTTTGAGTGGAGTCTGAGCTTCACTGAGTTTGTCAAGTTCGAGCACTCGACAGGTGTATCGTTATATCACCTTGCCCTTCTACCTACAACCCACATCACTCGACTACCACAACAAAAAATTGTCGGTATTTCGCAGATATGAAAGGAGTGCTCAAACTGATTGTACCCTCTTAAACTGTGGTAAGGCTTATTAAACGTAACAGTTTCTTGAAATTTGTCAATTAAAAGGTTTGACCTTTTTTTTTATTCAGTCAGTAGTGAAGTATTTACAAAGAGTATAGCGCTGAGCTTCAAACTACATCAGCTGTCAGTGCCGAAGATTTAGGGTTAGATAAGTGATGTAGATATACCACAATTTCAGCACAAATTTGATTGAGTGCGTAGATAAAAAAACACTAAAACCTTACTAAAGCTTAGAAAATATAATTATATTTTGCCCATGACGACTCAAGTCATGGGCAAAAATTTTCTGCCAGCTCAGCTGTAATCGCAATTGCATTGCATATTAACCTGTATTAACAATAAGCCTGAGATTTGTATGACACGATGTTTAACGTGGAAATGAAATCATATTATTGCGTACGACATAGAGATAAGGTGATAAATGCCAATCGAATTTACATCACTAAGGGACAATTAAATAAATATGTGTATATTAGATTAAACTGTTACTTTGTCCCAGATAACGTAGTATTCAATGCCTGTTTTAAAAAATATATTACTAACTATGAAGCCGATAAAACGATTGTATTGCCTTGATATGACAATGGCTTTGGTAGGTAAGTAATCAATAGATCAGGGGATCTTAATGACACAGTTTTCACGTGTTCCTTACAGCTTATGCTGGTGACATTAATTTGCTCTTGAGTCTGTGGGTTTTAAAGAAACCTGAATAAATAACTACGCAACTGAATTTGGAAAGTGAAAACAAATATGCAAGACCATTAAAAGCAAATTTTTCTAACACCGTGGAACTTCCTAAGCACTTGGTGCGCCACACCTAAAAGCACATAAGATTGGAATGCTAAGAATGAGCTAAGGAATGTCGCCGAAGGGATATCGATGCATTATTGAATATTTTTTTTCTCAGTTCTATGGAAAAGTAGTTGATTTAGCTTTATTTTTGGAAAGTTGTTACAAACAGTTTTCTCGTTTTGTTCTCACTATTTTTTTCAACATCTCCAGGTATTTTCATAGGATAAAAAAAGTTGTAAATTATTGCTTAACAAAATATGCAAAAACAATGTGTAATGTAATAAAACTCATCACAAAACTGGAATTCCCCTTATTCACGTAGATTAAGTTCTAAATCACTGAATCCCTGTAAACCAAAACCACTATGGCGAGGAAGACAAACTAGCTAGGAACTACAACAGGTAACAGTGCAGTTAAGGATTATACCACTAAACAAACTTACGTGTTCACTATAGTTTTCTAGTCCATGTTAAGGAACACTTATACAGCTTCCGAATAAAAACGATTCTTTCGATATTAAATGCACAATAGACGAAATGCCGAACGGTATTATGGGCAGTACCTAAACAGAAAAGCCTTGCTGCTTAATATTTTACCTGGCAGGTACAAGTATAACTGATTATTCCATATGGCTTGGCACATGCGTAGAAAAATGAGAACGTTTACCTGTTGTTTGTACTGTTCGAACTGCTATACGAGTTCCGTTCAAATATTAAATAGGTATGCGAATTAATTATGTGTGGCCGACTGCAGCCGGGATGCAAAAATTTCCTAATAATTTCTGCGGTATGATTGTTTTATTTACATCTTTGAGTTTATCGACAAGTAGGTTTAATTTTCCTCAATAACCTTCTAATTTTTATATTATGTAAAAGGTATTTAGTACTAAAAAATGACGTCAGGTTTACAGAGGCGGAGAAGAGAAAACTCCTAAAAGATTTCGTTTGACATACATCAGTCTGGGAGAGTATCTCCGATAGTTTCTTGAAAGCAATATTTAAAAACTAATAATAAAAAATAACACAAAATCATTAGATGGTCTCTCTAGTATTTAGATATTTGCTTTGCTTTGCTCTGCATTTAATAACTACTTTATGATAAGTTTTGGAAGTTGACAGTTACCTCAAAAAAGCTCCTCAGGGGATGCACATAAATATGTGTTTTACGGACCATCTCTAATCATGAATCGTGATCCAGGCAGAAAGAGCTGTTAAAACGCAGAAAGAACGTTATCTCAGGAATTGAAAAAAATAGCTAGTAAGGAAAAAATTATGCGATAATAATCTTAAATACCCTCTCCTACAAAAAATCTATTTTTCAGAATCAGAAAAAAAATTGACGAATGTGGAGAAACGAAATTAGGGGATGACAACGGCACATAGTCAGTTCATCTAAGCTTTGTCCCGGTAATCCCAAGTTACCACTTAAAATATGACAACTCACCAGAGAAACAATGTAGGAGTAAGCTTCTCCACAGTATATGAAGATGGACAGAGCAAATATGAAGAAGGGTCTGTCGAAATTTGCTTTAACAATCCTACAAGAATAAGCATATTCAAAAAAAAAAATCTTGAAATTATTGATATTCAATAGAATATCAGAAGCGAGTAGTAATTTTATAGACTTCACCATTCCTAAACTATTAATTAATTACAAGAGATCTTGGATTGAAAAAGTGGAAACTCCTTATTCATCAATTCGGTACTATTAGCAACCGGGTTATAGAAAAGAATAGCAATTATCGGATTGAGATCCATGCAATCAAATAAGTGAGCGAGTTAGTGGATTCCACGGGGTAGTACCCCTCAGACACATAATATCTAATGTGGGTACCGGGTAGAAACCGCATGCGAAAGGGACCGTAGGTCCGGCCCCGAATGCTTAGTGTAAGCAATCTTCGAGGTCCTACAAATCAGCTTGCATCATTGTAGAGCGGACTCAGCTGTTGAAGGCTCCTATCGGTATGAAGACGTTCCTAAAAATATAATAACAAAGGAAAGACCTAATCATTGGAATTGGAATCGCAGGAGTTTCAGACGCTTTTAACACATTTCAATGAAACGCAGACACAACTTGTAGTCTGCTGTGATGCCAATGCTTACCATATAACGTGGGGGTAGCTCCACATCTAACAGAAGAGATGAGTCTCTATTAGAATCTCTAATTCGCAATAACTTAGAAATACCTTTTTTTTAGTCGGAGGGCCATTGATGTCAGCGATGTTATTCGGCCTCCGAGTGTAGGACTCCTCCTAGCAATCTGCTTGAGACTACCCACTAAATTCCCTTCCCGCTTGATCGTTAGAAGAACCCTCTTCAGTCGCAGCGGCACCACTCTTTAGAGTATTCATCGCTGCTCCAGGAGGGATAGAAGTTGAGGTTTTGCATTTTATATTAGGATGCCTCTCTACCATGTTGTTCTTTTTCTCTTACTACCTCCATTATGTATCTTTCGCATTTGTTCCATTTGTCCCTGGATGTAGCCATTAGTTCCACCAAAGTTTCCGCAATCATCTCATTTCCCAGCTGCTGGCTCAGAAGATTTCTTTGAACCTTCCACCTAGAGCAGAAGAAGAGGCTATGCTCCGCTGTGTCATCCTCATCAGTTGCGCAGTAAGGGCAGTTCTTACGTGTTTTGGCAATTCGATTTGTGTAATAGTAAAAGCTGCCATGACCTCTAAGAGCTTGTATCGTGTAATAGTTTACACGAAAAAATCTTTGAGTTTTGCTCCTCAGATTTGAGAGCTCAGAGGTCCACTATACGGGATTCCGCTTAATTTTCCTCTCACTAAGTGGGCAGCTCTCTCTATAGTCTTCTTTTATAGTCCTGTGTTGTTTCCACTCATCAGTTCAACCTCGGCTGTCCGCTCATCGACAATCTCGCAGAACCTGTACTAATAGTCTCTTCTAAAAGAGATCCAAGTTGCAAGTTCTTGGATTCACTACCTGCTCCTGCGGTATATCAATTTTGAAACTTAGGTACCTGTGTTCGAAGAGTGATGATTCCATTATAACATACCAGTCTCTTATTTTCTTAGTGTTATTTTGGGTACAATGTTTCAGTAACAAAGGTCGGTTTATCACCCCGATTAGGGGTGCAGGCGGATGCGATTAGGAATCTGCATTTAGGAGATAAGTACAGAATGCGATACCGACCACACGCGTGGGTTTTAGGCTCTCGAAGTTTTGGCCATTTTTTCGCGCGATGAACTGTGCAGAAAAGGGTGTCTGTGATATCACCGAATAGCTGAGTCTGTGATTGACAAGTGGGATTAGTGAAGTGGAGTTAACGTAACTGTAAGTGCTTTGAAATCACGTCAATTGATCACGAGCATAGACCCTTTTGCAACTAAATCAATATACCCATTTAGATTTGTGAGCGATATATTATTATAAACAATTTTGTCCGGCTCAACGTAAACACTGCCGACCCATACTTTTTGTGAATACGATAAGGATAGTATAAACAGTCAGATCTCTAAACAAAAGCTTGAAATAGACCCATTGCACTTTATCAACACAAAGGGAACAAGCTGCCGATAGTTTATTTTTAATTATTTAAAACTTGCAGGCATCTATTTAGCGGAATAGGCGATAAGGGAGGCATTCCCGCGGCAGGCCCTCGGGCCGCGGAAGGCTTAACGTCTGCATTATCAGGCGACAAGCGAAGCGATAGATGATTTTCGTGCCGCTAGTTTGAGAAGTTTAAATAGTCGAGAAGTAGGAAAGGAAGCGAACGCACAAGGGATACGGTCTCTTCGATGGATATTGCACCAGGAAAACAGAAATCCAACTTAGACAGATCACCTACCACAAATGTTAACTGTTCACATGAAAAAGTAGATGTGGAGGACATTAGCGAATCTAGAGCGATCATAGAAATGTGCTGGGACGATGAGGCGGGAAGCTCATTCACATATAAAAAAAACGGAAAAGAGAAACCACCTGGACGGATCGTAGCAAGGAGATGTTGGAAAACTCAGACACGGAAGCAAGAAACTTCACTCTAAAATTTAAAAATACGCTTAGACTAATGGACTCAGCTACCAAAGAACTAACTAAATTAGTTAAAAAAAAAACAAACAAAAGAAAGAAATAATAGACATTTTTGCAAAACTCAGAAGACTTAGCTCAGTAGCTAACACCATTGAAATGTGGAAGCTGCTGAGGAAAACCAATGAAACAACCCCTAGCAACACTGTAACGGTCGACTGTGACACCCAAGCTGAAACGGCACCAGACACTGCGCCACACAGAGGTCACCCCAACAAAACCAAAACCCAGGAGATGAGCACACAAACAGGGGTGCACTCATTGCTAAATACACTACCTGAAGCACACAATCTTAGCACCTGGAAGCAAACCGCAAACGAAGACTGGGAAGATACGATCTACCAGGTAAAAAACATAGTAGTGGGCAATCCACTAGAGGCCCCGACTGGGACCATAAAAGTAGTTTTGGTTGAGCCAGATGATCCAGAAATGAACAAGAGTATTCAATCTCTCTTTGAGAAACGCTTTCCTGAAATAACACATCTAGAAGACATGGACACGATGGAAATTATTTCCAACGACGAAAAACAAGAAAGACCAACCAGACTACGGGCCAAAAACTTATCAAATTGATTCTTCCTGACACTGAAGACGAGATATTCCAGAAACTGGAAGAATCTGAAACTCGTGGTTCAACAAAACTGGCTAAACATCATGTCAACAATTTGACCTTGGACAGATACAGGAAAATGGTGGAGTTTATCTTCCACAAGTAGGGCACCAGAGTAGGCATCCATACCACCGATGTGAGATTAAATTCTGAAAACCAGAAAAAAAACCTACAAAAGAGCAACGATCACCAAAAAGCAGAACTTATAACACGTATGCCATAACGGTTAATAACAAAAAAGAAAATACCAAAGAGACTTAATACAAAATAACGACTAGCCTCCAGGGAAACAACACAAAAAACACCAATAAGTCCATCAAAACTAATGCTGATGGGAACCTCATCAATACGATGGAAAAAAAACAAAGAAGCTTTAGCAACTGTTGTTAATGACATAAAAAATTCTTTCGGCACCGAAAAAGTCAAGATTCTTAGAGACAAAAGGGAAAAAACACTATATACCTGAGAGTTATCGACCTTACAACAACAAGGTGTAGAACGAGTGATAAAGACAAAGTTGGAAACGGCAACCCTATGGACCTTACTATAGGGGAATTTAGGCCATATGCCGGCATTCTATTAGCGGTTACAATCAAATTACGAAATGAACAGGCTAACATCCTACTTAAAAACCGGTAAATTAGAATTGGTCTCGTCAGATGTAGGCTCGAAGCGCAGATACATGTAAAAAGCTGACGGAAATGCTGGAGCTTTGAACACATGACGGAGAACTGCGATGGCCCTGATCGCAGCAAAAACTGCTTCCGCAGCCAAGCAGGACATAACAAGAGCAGCTGCAAAGAAGGGATGGAAGCATGCGCCCTTTGCAACAAAAAGGGTCACAACCCCAGCAGCGGAAAATGCCCCTATTTCAAAAAGGCCCTTAACTTAGCCAAGAGGAAAAACGGAAGAGATCTCAACACACTGCTCAGCAGGCAGTCCGCTCGAGAAGCAGAAAACGAATAAATTGTCACAAACCACAACAATGCTGACACCTAAACACAACACTATAAAAATTCTGCAAATAAACGCTGACCGCTTTAGAAGAGCGCATGACATGGCATATGCGACGGCATAACAACTCGATGCTGATATTATCATTGCCAGCGAACCCAACAAAAAGCTTATTGCGCAAGATGGAAGGTGGATATCGGACACGAAGCACGCTGTGGCAATACTCTTTGTCAAAAAGAGCCTGTCAGTCAAAAAATGCCATAAATTGCCAGGTAACATAGCTATAGAAGGTGAAGAACTGAATATTGTGGGATACTACATCTCCCCAAAGGTACCACTAACAGCGTACCAGGAATTTATAGACGACCTAGAAAACATGCTGATATCTTTAGGAGGACCTACTATAGTGGCGGGGAATTTCAACTCAAAGTGACCGGACTGGGGCTCTCCAGTTGAAGACAAAAGGGGAAATATTTTAACAAAAATGACGGCGGACAGAAATATACTGCCACTAAACGCAGGAGAGCCTACCTTTGTAAGGAAACTTACGAACTCACACATTGATATTACATTTGCAACCCATAACTTGGCAAAACATTTTAAAAACTGGAAAGTGTTGGAAACAGAGAGTTTGTCGCCTCATCAGCACATTTTCTTTGAAATGCACTGTAAAAACAATGCCAAAGCTACATTAAAATGCTACCCTACTTTAAAAAAAACGTGTTTAAGCGGGAGCTGGAAGTGCAAATGAACTCCACAAGCCTGGACAGCTTTACGTATGAGGACTTGACCAGAAAAATAGTACCTGCACACAGGAAATCTGCACATACGTCTAAAATAGAGGAAAGAAGAAAACCCTATTGGTGGAATGAGGAGATTGACAGACTCAGAGAAGACTGCACCAAGACGAGAAGATCGTATGCTAGGTCATAGATGGCAGGGGTTGCAGAAGAAATCTTGGAAGAACGCTGGAATAATTACAAAATCAAGAAAAAAGCGCTTAAGAACGAAATAAAAAACACACATTGGACGTTAAGAACAATTTTAACAGTGTTTCTTGACATGTTATTAACGAACTAAAAAAAATGAAAGTTTCAGAATATCTGACAAACCTGGTCATAGATTACTTCAGAGGCCGAAATATTATAGTACATGAAAATTACAACTTTGACATGATGGCATACCTCAGGGTTCAGTTTTGGGACAATTACTTTGGAATCTCCAGTATGACAAAATACTCAAGGACATATGTTATTATGACATAATGTTGAGGTGGTTTTCTATGCAGATGACATAGCCCTACTAGTAAACGCCACAAATAAACATGAAATAGTTGAGGCTACCAATAGGTCGATTAGAAAAATAAGTATGTGGCTCAATGAGAGGAACTTACAGCTCGCTCCAGAAAAAATGGAGATGGTTATTTTATGCGGCAAAAGAGACCGAAAGGACGTAATATTTCAGGATAGGTAACACAATGATAGCTCCAGAAAGATCCGTCAAATATCTGGGAGTGGTTTTCGGGACAACATGAACTTTGCAGAACACATAAAGCAGGGTTCCCACAAGGGCCAAGCTAAACTCAACTCGCTACAGAGGCTAATGCCCATCCTAGACGGCCCAAGAAGTGTGAAGAGAAATTTATTGTACGGAGTAATCCAGTCTGTTATACTCTACGCGGCTCCTATATGGGGGAACATAGTTAAAATCCAAAAACACAGGGAATCTTTATTGTCAACTCAAAGAAAAGCGCTCTTACGTGTTATTAGCGGTTACCGCACAATGTCCACCTTGACTGCGCAAGTAATTGCGGGAATTCCCCCTGTAGACCTACTGATAGAAGAAAGGATAATGAAATACAGGAATGGCCGTACCCTACGGGACCTCAGAGAGGAAACCTTGAATAGGTGGCAGAGCAGATGGGAGGCTGAAGCTATAAAAGCCCAATGGACAAAAAAACTTATCCCAAACATATGGACATGGGTAGAGTGTAAACATAGGCGTGTAAACTATTACACGATACAAGCTCTTGGAGGTCATGGCAGCTTTTACTATTACACAAATCGAATTGGCAAAACACGTAAGAACTGCCCTTACTGCGCAACTGATGAGGATGACACAGTGGAGCATAGCCTCTTCTTCTGCTCTAGGTGGAAGGTTCAAAGAAATCTTCTGAGCCAGCAGCTGGGAAATGAGATGATTGCGGAAACTTTGGTGGAACTAATGGCTACATCCAGGAACAAATGGAACAAATGCGAAAGATACATAATGGAGGTAGTAAGAGAAAAAGAACAACATGGTAGAGAGGCAGCATAATATAAAATGCAAAACCTCAACTTCTATCCCTCCTGGAGCAGCGATGAATACTCTAAAGAGTGGTGCCGCTGCGACGAAAGAGGGTTCTTCTAACGATCAAGCGGAAAGGGAATTTAGTGGGTAGTCTCAAGCAGATTGCTAAGAGGAGTCCTACACTCGGAGGCCGAATAACATCGCTGACATCAAAGGCCCTCCGACTAAAAAAAAGGTATTTCTAAGTTATTGCGAATTAGAGATTCTAATAGAGACTCAGCTCTTCTGTTAGATGTGGAGCTACCCCCACGTTATATGGTAAGCATTGGCATCACAGCAGACTACAAGTTGTGTCTGCGTTTCATTGAAATGTGTTAAAAGCGTCTGAAACTCCTGCGATCCCAATTCCAATGATTAGGTCTTTCCTTTGTTATTATATTTTTAGGAACGTCTTCATACCGATAGGAGCCTTCAAAAGCTGAGCCCGCTCTACAATGATGCAAGCTGATCTGTAGGACCTCGAAGATTGCTTACACTAAGCATTCGGGGCCGGACTTACGGTCCCTTTCGCATGCGGTTTCTACCCGGTACCCACATTAGATATTATGTGTCTGAGGGGTACTACCCCGTGGAATCCACTAACTCGCTCACTTATTTGATTTCATGGATCTCAATCCGTTAATTGCTATTCTTTTCTATAACCCGGTTGCTAATAGTACCGAATTGATGAATAAGGGGTTTCCACTTTTTCAATCCAAGCTCTCTTGTAATTAATTAATAGTTTAGAAATGGTGAAGTCTATAAAATTACTACTCGCTTCTGATATTCTATTGAATATCAATAATTTCAAGATTTTTTTTTGAATATGCTTATTCTGGTAGGATTGTTAAAGCAAATTTCGACAGACCCTTCTTCATATTTGCTCTGTCCATCTTCATATACTGTGGAGAAGCTTACTCCTACATTGTTTCTCTGGTGAGTTGTCATATTTTAAGTGGTAACTTGGGATTACCGGGACAAAATAGTCCAAGCTGAATATTACCTGATCACTTTCTTCGCCAAGACAAAGTGGTCTTGTCATATAAAGTAAAAACAGTTTTAAAGTTATTGGCTACCAACATCTCTTTGGAGAATATGTTTTGCTATTTGATACCTTTATATTGGTTCTTTCCCTTTCGAGTTTTACATATCAGACCCATAATATACCTATTCTTTGAATTGCAAAGGCAAAACAGTGATACAAATTAGAGCGATGCGTTATAAGTCAATTTATTAAACTATTTTTAACGCCAGTATTGAATTTTATCACTGATGTGCCTTCGTTCTGAAGGTATGTGTGCTCAGCGGGTTTTGGGTTGTTCTTTTTCGTAGTTTCTTCATCATTGACTGATAAAGTTTTCTGCCTCCTTCTTAACGCTGCCTTTGTCAGGTGCATTTGATGAGCCAGTCTTCTAATGCTTAGTCAAACCAGCTTTATAAAAATACTTTATCACGTTGCGTTTTCTTTTTGGAATATCATAGTTAAGGGCCAAAGGTATATCCGGTATACCCAATAAGAAACTGTTACGCATATCCATCTTGTTTTCTGCCACTAGCACCCTGTTGGAAGTTCTAGCTCATTTCGAATTTGCCTAAATTGTTCAATAGAAAGTCGGAAAACTGCGTCTCTAAAAAGAAAAATCAGACGTGAAAGTATAGGAATCAATATTTTAGAAGAAATGACAATAATTTTTGCATTTTTGAGCTGTTTAAAGGTGCACGATGTGTGGGGACCATTAATTTGGACCTCTAGCAAGCCACTGAAACTATCACGATGTCCCACCCATGCATTTCAAGAGCCCTACTTGTTTAAACAGAAATTGTTCTCCAATGGTAAAATGATTTAGTACCAAGCTTCAAATATCACAAAATCCATTGTGATGATCAGAACGGGCCAACTTCCAGTCGTTTTCGCGAAACTAAGTACGAAATTTCCGCTTATCTGACTGACACACAAAAAATGTTGGCACTGACTTTGCTAACCTATCTTATCTACAGGTGAAATACTTTACAAGTTTTCATCTACTTAAATCTACCAAACGAGGGATGATATCGAGGTATTGGACAGGGAGATGGACAAAGGAGTTTTGGTAATTATTTTTTTTATGATTATTTAATTTGGTAATTTAATTTGGAATATAGAGGCTGAAAGTCTGTATGGTATTCCTAGATTTTTGTGCATATGACTTTCACATGAAAAGAGCAGGATTTTTTAATTGAATATTTTACATTTTGGTAGTATGTGCCCATTATGAATTTTTTTAACAGATTTACATGGTCATCTATAAATTACGGAGTGTTACTGTATAATTGGGCGAAGGAAAGTTTGCTATTTCTAGCACTTCAAGACCTCCATTTGTTTACTCCTATTCGTGTAGAACTTCCCCTGAAGCCATAAAGGGACAACATATCCAGGAGAATATGGTGATTTACGATGTCAAAAGCTTTGGTAAAATCACAGAAAACTGTAGATGAGGGTCGAAAGCCAAATTTGGCGTCAGCTAGAGTATTATACTTTTTCAGCAAATCAAGCATACGACGTTTAACAATTTGCTCTATTATTTTAGAAAGAGTGGGCAGTAAAGCGATGGGCCTGAAATTGGATGGCTCAGTCCTGTGGCCACCCTTAAAAAGTGGGTTAATATCAGCCATTTTAAGAAAAGAGGGAAATGATCCATTCAAAAATGATGCATTTATGGCTTAAGTGAGAACCTGTATATCCTAATAGTATTTCCAAATTTGGTATGTTACGTTTATTTACTTTTCTGAAAGGTAACATTTAAGTATTCAGTTATGACTTAGTTTTGTGTGTTTATTTCTTTGTGCTAACTTTCTAATACTTATGTTTGTTTATATGATATGTATAGAGTCTCTGTAAACAAAACCGAAAAACAAATACAGTAAATTCTAGAGATGATTTTATGTTTGTTAGACTTAAAATCGTCAAAACCAGAAATACTTGCGAAGGGAGATTCTTTAAAAATGGACCTTTAACATTATTTTTTTTTAAATTTCAGCTTGCTCTTTATCTAGAAAAATCAAACTCAGAATATCTACTTTTTTATGTAAAAATGGTCTGATTGTAACTGTAAGTGTCATAGTTAGGGGTCAACTAATACTTTATTAATTTTTTTTTTGTTTTTTTTTCCTTCTAGGTAAAAATAACAATCTATATAATTATGGAAAAAAAAAGTCAAAGTTCTAGCTACCTTAGGAGGCATTTCCTATAAAACTATATACATCATATCGACTTAAAATCATCTCAAGAATTTACTGCCTTTGTTCGTCGCTTTTGTTTTTGGACACCCAGTGTATTATGGTGTGCAATAATGGAGGTTCTATGTTTCTTATTCAAACTAATTTATAACAATAACTAAATAATATTTTATGAATTAAGAGCAACCTTTTCTTGTTTTACTGTTATTATAAAGTATATTAATGCGGCGGCGCAACTTTGAAGTTTGTGCATTTAAACTAAGTCAAAGCTAGTCTACTACTAGCAGAATTGCGGAATAACGTAATTTTATTTTAGCAATTGGGCGACATTACGCATTCACCATTGTATTCAGAAAACATTTATTTCTCTAGTGCTTTTATTTTCTTTTAAACTTTTAATACCTCTAACTTAAACTTACCAAACAGAAGTTCATGCATGTAGTTTGAAGTCGGAATATAATAATATAAAATTAAGGAAGTATAATAGTTTTTTTACGTTTTTTTGCTAGCTTACGCAAGTGCGTTACATAAGCAGGTTCTTATGTTTTGTGCAATTATTTTACTTTTAACCCCTTACTGCATAGTGGGTCATATTTGCCACATTCGAGTCTAACTGCTTTTTCTTTGTTATTCTTAAATATAAAACTATTTATATATTTATTTATATTATACAATCTCTACAGACCTAAATCCAACTACAGAGTAAGTGGTTTCCTACATAGCAAATTGATATCCCCTGGATATTCACTGAACGTACAGTTGTGGACATGGACATCCTCAATGATATCCAGTGGATATCCACATCCCAGGTAGCACACTACGTCGTATGGACGTCCAAATGACGACATGAGATTGAGCCAAAAGACAGCGATAATGCTACTAGCATTATTAGGTTCTTAAATTGGATCGCGACTGCTACTCAGTAAAACCACCGTGGCTGTTAGTATCTTCCCATATATTTTACCCAAGTTATAACGACATGGTATCTGCTTAAAAACTATATAATGATGATAATGTATTGCGTCTTCTCAATTTACAGATGTAATGGTTTTGCAGGTATAGGACAAATAAAACTCCCTTGGCGTTTGAATAAAGGCCAACGTTTCGACGTTTAGTTTACGTCTTCTTCAGGGCGAGAAGTAAATATAAAAAACACAATAAACAATTGAAGAGTAGCCGACAAAAATATAAAAATCAAAAAACGTTTAAAAAATATTTTAAATGTTTTGTTTTCAAAAACATGCGGTCTACCCTAATATAAGTGTATAGAACCTCAGCTCTATATTACAATTTTTTTTTTCCTTTTAAACAAATTAAAAATATTTATACAAAATCTAAAAAGCAAAAGAAGCAAGGGAGAGCACTTCGCCCACTGCCTCATCGCCTTTAATAATGTCTGCCGCAGTAGTAGACGAAACGTCAGGAAGCAATTCCATTGGACCACGGCATTATAGCCCGGAAAACACTTTAGATAAAATCTAAAATCTTTGTAAGTAAAAACTCAAAAAAAAAAAAAACATCTAAAAAATCATTCAATAATTTATAATAACTTTTAAAAAACACATAAAACAATATGGACGCGGGGCAAATATAAACCCACAAGATTGATGCCAGGCTTACCTATATTCGGCGACAAAGGATGACGTCAATAAACAAAATAACATCCATGATGCACGTCACACATTACACACGGCAGCACCATCAGAGCACTAATAGCGTTGGGCACAAGGTGTGGTCGGTGGCACTACCAAACAACGATAAAGTGAAAAATTAAGCTATATAATCTCTTCATATTGAATAGTATTAATTCAAAAATCAATATATTAATATTGCAAATGCAGTATCAGCGTTATATACGACCCGGGGTGTGCGAAGCCTAATTTATTATTATAATCAATATAGCTTAGTATTACATTATTATATTACATATCACTTATAGGTGTATGACTACCAATTTGAAATTCATAGACTACAATACTCTATAAAGCTAATCCTTATTGTACTGGGGCTGTCACATACAATACCATTCCTTCTAGAATTGGAGATAGTACTACTAGCGAGTTTCTCTCAAAAATAAAAACTATTTTGCTAAATGCTTTTTACTCAGTGGATGAATTTATAAGCTATACATACGATTAAGCAATCTAATTGTTACATAGGTACTATAGTAGTTGCAAACCTGTACATCTATCTTGTGTGATATCAGGTTAATTAAATAAATAAATCATATTGCGCTTTGCGTCCTATCAATGATTAGAAAGGTGTTGGATCGCAGGTGTAGGACAAATAGCCACTTCACTTTCTCGAAATCGCCAACGTTTCGACCTTTATTTTTAGGTCTTCCTCAGGGCTACAATAACAACGTACGTATGACAAACTTTAAATATACAGGTAAATTAGCGTAATTAAAATTAATTAAAAAGCTTCACCAAACTGGTGCATCTTGCAATTATTAACAAAACAAAACAAAAACAAAAAAAAAAACATTCAAAAAAAAACGAATGAACCATTTGACTTGATGGCCATGCATCACTAGGTAATTGAATTGCGCGCCATACCCGCAAAATACGAGTAAAAGCAGTTACATATTGGAATGTATTCTGCCGCGGGAGGGGACACAGCTGACCTTTTTCAGTCAGTGAAGAATGTCACCAAATCTTATACTTACCGTCATGGCAGTACACAAAAACGAAAAATTGTTAAAATCCAGACGGTGCACGTAAAAGACAAGCAACAAACACACGGGCCAACGAAACAAAACAGAGAAATAAAACCAGGAGTCCAAAACGATAAAGTGGAACTCGACCTGTACGAAGTGCAGTGTTTTGCCCAATTTTTGTATCTATTTTTTTCCTTTCCCCACTCACATCGATTCATACATTATCTATGTTAGGCCAGATGTGGGCCACAAAGAAGAAGAAAGAAGGCGATGTCTACCTCGACTGTGTATTTTTAATATGTTGTAAAAGATTGCAATACAGCACACTCAAATTTTGGGTATCGGTCCTATCATTAACAGTACTGTTAATATGGATGTGTATCATTTCACTGATAACTCGCCTATGATAATTATTCTCTCGGTCCAGTATGGTGTTGTTCTGAAAATCAAAATTATGACCCCAAGTGAAATGGTGCTGTGCCAAAGCAGTCCTTTCCCTCTTTCCCCTATTGATCTCACGACAGTCATATTCATGCTGGTAAATTCGGTTCTTGAGGTACTGCCGAGTCATTCCCACATAGCACTTATCGCACATTCCACAAGGTACTCTATAAATTAATTCGGATGAAAGAGAAGTGGGGACAGGATGCTTCAACCTCGAATAAATTTGGCTCAAAGTTCTAGTGTTGTAATATGTCAGTTTAATATTAGGATTAACACGTGATAATCTGTATTGGATCCTTTCTGACAATCCCTTGATATATGGTAATCGGCAGTAAGTAAGGTCATGGGAACGTAAAACGCGAGATTGAGGCGCAAGGCGATGCTGGTATTCGTTCCACACCCTATTTATGAGGCTAGACGGATAATTATTGGTTCTTAAAATATGTTTTACTTTTAAGACATTAGTACGATGAAAAACAGGACTGCTAAGCTGGATAGCTCTATA